>CATIWC010000431.1:0-243166 GCA_948472305.1 Vicia faba
CCAAAATGTTGCATTTTGAAAAGGTAAGGACCAAAAGATACTAGTAACAACTAGACTTTACAGAATGTCAGAATGATACATTCCGAAAAAGGGTAAGTACCAAACGATGCTAATAACGACTAGACTTTACAGAATGCCAAAACACTGCATTAAGAAAAAGGTAAGGACCAAAAGATGCTAGTAACAACTAGACTTCACAGAACGCCAGAACGCTGCATTATGAGAAAGAATAATGACCTTACATAAGAAGACTAGTAACAACCAGACTTCACAAGATACCAGTAACGACTGGTATCAATCAAGCTAGAACAGTGTCTTTCTGAACCAAAACTCATTGGCACGTTATTTGTATGAGTAATGACTCGACCTTAAGAATACTCCAAAGAATGTGCCATACTGGATCACAAACCAAAACCAAGAGTAAAGACTCCCACTTTAAAAGGAACTAGTAATGACTAGACCTTGATGAGTACTCCTTAGGATACCAATAACGATTGGATCCACAAAACAAGGAGAACACCTGTTGTGATACGGTGGGAGAACTGACTTGGGTGTTTTGCGTTTGATCACAAATGTTGCGGTTAGCAAGAGTTGCCACCGACTTTTCTTTTATTCAAAAAGAAAGGTGAAAAAGCACAGGAAAGACCTTTGAGATTATTTCTTGAGTTTGGGGGGTAGATTATAAAAAGGGAAGGTATTAGCACCCTTTTCATCCATGGTTTTCCATGGGCTCTTAGTTACTTGCTAGATCTCTTGCTTTTATTTGAATGTGCTTGTGATGTGGGTTTTGAAAGTATTTTGAAAATGTAACTTCGTAATGATTCTCGTTTCTATAAGAACGCATACAAAGTGTTTGTTTCAAAAAATGATTCAAAAAAGTGTTTGTGAGATGTGTTTTTGAAAGTGATTTTGAAAAGGTGTCTTTGTAATGATTCTCGCCTCTATAAGAACGCATACAAAATGTTGTCTTTTGAAAATGTTTCAAAGTGAAAGTGTTGGTGTATAGAATGTTTTTGTTGTGAGCAAGCAAGCAACTAGGAGCGAATCTACCTACTCAAAAGGTCTTAGATGTTCTTTTCCTCCTCCTTTAGGTGTTGCTATCTTACCATTGATTTGGTGAGAAGCCCCATCGTTGGATGTGAAGGGACGGGCGTGGGTCATCGTATAGTCATAGAAGGCAACCTATGGATGTTTTAGCAATGTCTTTTAGGGACTAGATCGTTTACCGAAGGCAACATCAAGGGTCATCGAGGGACTACGATCTTTTATCGAGGGTCTTTGCTAAAACGCCCATGTTCGAGGGACATTACTATTTTTCCAATAGGCAACAAGTGAGATTACCTTAAGGTGTGCATATGTGCAAAATGTGTTTGATTGCATGCATTTTGTCTTGATTAGGGTTCTCTATTTGTTGATTTCATGTCTTGCCATACACACCCTAATTACTAGCAATATATGAAAGCAATAAAAAGTGCGGAAAGTAAATATCCTACGGTATTACAATCATTAGGGGGATGGGGTGTACAGATTTACAAATGGGGATTGCAAATAAAATTAAGTCCTAAGTTACTATTACAACCATATTGAATGGATAAGAATGTACAAGAAATGTAAAATGAACTTGTTTTGTTTAAGAAAAGAGATAAGTTTTGTTTAAGAAAATATTTTTGATCTTTTTGTTTTAAGAAATAAAATAAAGCATGTAAAATACAAACTGTTTTTTGGTGTTTTTGATTAGTGAAAATAGAAGTGATAGCAAAAATAGTAAGGAAAAAGAAAATAGAATAAGCACATTGCTGAACTAAAAGAGATCAGAAGTTCTGACTCTGGCGTGCTGCAAAAATAGAAATCATATTAGTAGAAATAGGTAGAGTCATAAGTTCTGGGTCCGATGGGAACAAAGAAGATTTTAGAAGTTCTGATGCCACTGGAAGAACTTCGTCTCCCTCTCCATGCTAGTCAGAACATCTGCAACTTAGTCATTTCTCAACAGAACAAAAAATGCGCATATAGCAGTTATGGAAAGTTTCATAATGTTTCAGAAACAAGAGATATCAGAACTATAAATCCGAAGCAAACATGAATTTGCTAATCCTAATTCTGAGTCCTAATTTCTTCAAAAAGTTCTGAACTGAAATTCTCCCTACTTAGGCAAGCAAATACATGAAACCTCAAAATATGTACAACATCAGAATAAGGATGTCTACATTGTATTTTTAAACGTGCAAATCTAATAATGCTTAAGTAATATGACAAGAGTCAGCAGAAGCTTACCTTGCAGCTGGAAAATATTCTGTGAACTAGAGTCTGATTCTGACTGCTTGTGATGTTCTGACCAACTTCCTCACGTGTTCAGCAGGCTAGAAACCTTTGAATGGCTGGAAAATTTTGGAATAGCCAAAGAGCAAAGTTCTGACTTCTTTGATGTGAATATTGATGGAGGGTGTTGTACCCCAAAATTTGCCCTCTCATTCTTCAAAGCCTTTCTCACAAGGTTTCTCAAGATTCAAGCTTGCACAAGTACTTTGGAATTTTCCAGTACCAAATTTAAAAGGAAACTGTCAAAAAGGGAGAAAACAGATAAAAATATTATTTTGACAAAAATTGGAGAAATACAAGTGTTCTTCGTTTCAGCTCCTTCGATTGGCCTTTTGGCCTATTTCGACACAAGCTTGGCTTGCGTCCTTCGACTGGGCATGGCCCGCTGGCACAATTTGGTTTGGATTCACAAAGGAAAAAGCCTCTTGTAATCTATTTCATTTCCAAGGCAAAAGGCTCTATTTTAACATCCTTCGATTTGCACTTTGTGTTCCCTATTTGCCTCTTTAGAATATGAACATTTTGTCCTCCTACATGCACTCTTTCGTTCGACAACATATAACCTCTGACATGCAAGCTATCGATTGGACATGAGACACCTTCACACAAAGGCTTTGATTGGAGTTTTGGTTCCCTTCGAATCACCATCTCTCAGACCCAACTCTAAATCCTTCAACGCGGTTTTCTTTAGTACATTTATAGAACTCTTCGACACAAGTGGAAAATAGGATCTTGAAAGGACAACTGATCAAATCTGTGGACCCTGCTACGTGATCTTACTTTACAAGCCTTAATGCTTGTATCTCACTCCATAATTAATTGCTTACATTTTGGATTAAGCTATTGTCCAGGTGATTAAGCCTTTGTCCAGAAGTTTTTCGCATGAAAGTGAACTTATTAAGTACAAATCCTGTCCCAAAGCCCATGCTTTGCTAAAATCATGTTTGTACTTCACCATAAGTCAGGGAAGTCAGCCCCTTTTAACCAACAACTTCAGTACGTCACCTTGGGATCTTTAAAAATATGACATAACTTAATATTCACGTTTCATCCAAGCCACATCTTTGTCTAAAATTCCAAACCCTTTCTCTATAAATAGAGGAACCATTGACAAATAAAGGGTCCATATTTTTTCTAAGAGAGAAAAAACATAAAAATTCTCAAGCACTCAAACTTTCCCATATCTTCAAACTCCGATATTCCCAAACTCTCCAACATTCTCAAACCTTTAAAACTCTAAGATTTTTTTCATAAAAAGTCTCAGTAGTGTACTGTTGTACCCCAAAAATTTCCCTCCCATATTTCTCAAAACATTTCAAAAAAGATCTCCAAGTTGCTCAAGATAGCCCAAGAGTTGGTCAGACAAGCTCTCTCCTAAAGCAGTCTTCCCCAAACTAGGGTTTCATGTTGCATCAAGATCCTTGAGTCCAAGTGACCCCAAGTGCTCAACAATGTCCTAATATGTTCTCAAGATCATCCATGTCAAGTTTCAAGCCTTGCAGAGGAATTTTGCTCAGTCAATTGCTCAAAGGTCCAAAAATCGATTGTGCTAGGGCAAAAGTCAACTATGACCCAAATACAGTCAAACTTCAAGATTTTTTGTCAACATTCTCATTTTGAAGTATATTTCATCATTTTATCAAGGGTTGATCATGATTCATCAAGGATTGTTCACAATTCATCAAGATTCAAAAGTTGCTAAATTAGGGTTTTGTAGGAAAAGTCAACTCAACTTTGACCAAGCATAACTTTCTCATACTTTATGAGAAATGACCCATCCAAAGCTCATTTTGAATAGGATGCAATTCCCTACAATCCATATTCATATCCCAAGATCAAAATATGCACTCACAAGAAGTTATGAATTTGGACATTATAGGTCATTTTGAAAAGTCAACAAAAACACCCTTTTTTGTCAAAGCTTAATACATGAGCATGGAATATCAAATTGTGATTAGACCAAAAGGTTTGTTTATAGGACATCTCAATCTTTCTAAAAAGTCAAAGAACACCTCCAAAGAGTCAAAATTGAGGAAGTTATGCATTGTTGAAGTTGGACTTTTTTTGCAAAATTGCCAAAAGTCAACTATCCCCAAAACTTCAAATTTGGCCAAATGGGCCCATTCTTTTTCACTTGTTTTGAGTTTGCATTATATCCCACGTGCTCTAGCCTTGACCATGTGTCCAAATCATATTCTTATTAATTATTTTGATTTTTATTTGAATTAATTTGATTTAAATCAAATCAAATCAAATAAAATCCAAAGCATTGATAACAAAGGATTTTTTGGTTGTTTCAGGCTCTAATTACAGAAAGAAATGCAATCAAACTCGTATCAAGGTAATTGTGCACAAGGAGATTGGATTTAGGCCATATTTGGAAGGTGGTTAAAGGAAATCAAATCAAATATCAAAATCATCAATGGAGGAGGATTTGGACAGAACTTGTAACCCTAATACATTGTGCAATACATAAGGGTCGTGTGCAGACAAAAATCAAGGTTGGAGATCAGTTCTAGAGTACAAACAGAATTTGCAAAAATCAAGAAAAAGTGTGAGATAAAATCACTCCTAGAGGCCGTTTCAAGGCTTTGCAATTGTCTCAATCGTTTTCTGGCAGCTTCCACAACCTAAACCAATCAAAACCAGGCATTTTCAGACCCTCCCACGTGCTGTAAGTACAATTGACCTTAATGATGGACATGGTTGTGATCAAAAGAAGATGACGAATCTAACCATGGTCCTAGAACTCATTTACATGGCCTGTAGAAGATTTTTTGAATAAGCTTGGTTTATAGTGACTAACATCTGTCAGTGGGTATAGATCTTGGAACTTTTAGCCACTGTCCAAAGACAGGGAAGAAGGCGTGTCGTTTCCCCATTCTCCCATTCAAACAGCGCATGCGTTTTTTATTTTTCTGGCCATTAATTTTGTTTTTATATATTATTATTGATTTGTATTTCATTAACAAATGAAGCAGCATGGCCTAGTGGTAACCACATCGGCGCTCAAGGATCCAAAGGCTGGAGGTCAGGGGTTCGATCCCTGCCTCCAGCAATTTGCATTTTCTTGTTTATTTTCAGGCAATCCAGTATGCGCCTAAGCTAGAGATCCACCATGCGCCTTCCTCATCAAGCATGCCAGATGGCCAGATGGCCAGATCTGGTGGCAAAGCATTAAAGGTGCACCATAGGCCAGTCAACGCACATGCACTGGATCAGAGAAAGTCCAATGGATCAGCATTATTGGGCCAACGAAATTGCTATCTACACCCTCCATTCAGGCCCATCTCACTTCTTTCTTTATATTTTTGTTTGTTTTATTTAATTGTTTTATTTTATTTAATTTAATTATTAACCAATAGAATAATTTTCTTTTTTACCAAAAAATCACAAAAAACATTTTTTACCCAATTAAATTTCAGAACTTTATTTTTATTTAATAAATATAAATTAATTTAATTAGGTAGATTTAATTAGGTAACTTTTATTCATTTTGTAAATATTTAAAATCAATTAGAATTAATAGGTCTTAATCATTAATTTAATTATTTTATTTTCTTTCTTAAATTAACAAAACTCCAAAAATATGTCATTTAATATTTTTCATTAATTAATTTATTTAATAATTAATTTAGCATTTAATTTTAGGATTTAATTTCTTTTCTTAAAAAATAAAAACAACAAAAACATTTCTTTTAATCAAAAGGGTCAAAACCCTAATTTCACATTCGATCCAATTCACTCGCGCGATTTATTTTTCCTTATTCAATTATTAATGTATCTACTCCTGGCTTGTAATAAATAATTAGGACATTTATTTATTTTTCCGCTTTTAAATTTCAAAGGGTTGTCTTTGGCGATGTAAATACCTGACGCCTTGTAATAATTTAGTTTAATTTCCGCACCTTTAATTTCTGCAAATTATACAACTGCTAGATGTTTGATAATAGGGTTTGCATGATAAGAACGAGTGTTTAAATTAAAATCAATTAGATCACCCTAAACATGTGCAAAGATTAAAATAACTGAAACCAACACAATTGAACATACGCACTCCTAGGGTACACCCCACTTGGTTGCCTTCGTAAGCGGTCATTGAGTATAGGTTGTTTTAGAGGTCGCCCTCTTGTCTAAAAGATCATAGTTGCCTCAGATATTGTTGCCTCGAACAAATGATCTAAGACATTAGGGTTACCGCTAAGGAGTCCTAACATTTTAGTGATCGTATGTCCCTCTTTTGAATTGACCCTCAAACTCCAATGACGGTGCTACCTACTCACTAATAGTGGGATAGCATTGTCTAAAGGAAATTAGCATAGAATGATTCCTTTTTTGAGTGGGTAGATTAGTTCTTAGATACTTGCTCATCCAAAAAATAAACTTTTTTCACACTTACACTCCTTTTCAAACAAAGTTTTCCAAAACACTTCATTACACTCTTGAAGACAGAAGCAAGAGTTAAATCGAAGTTAAAGCAAAAACTTTTTAAAACCCACAAGCACAAAGAAAACAATTTTGAAAATGATGAGCAAGTACCAAAGAGCCCGTAGATAACTATGGATAGAAAGGGTTCTAATACCTTCCCTTTCTATAATCTACTCCCCGTACCTAGAAAATCTCAAAAAAGGAATTTTTCTGTGCTTTTTTCCTTTCCTTGTTGGATAAAATAAAAGTCGGTGGCGACTCTTGCTTACCGCGACATTTTGCAAACACAAACGCAAAACGCGAACCATCATTCTAAAAAAACAGTCAGTTCTTCCCACCGTATCACAGAACTGGCGACTCTGCTGGGGATGAATAAGTGGGGTGTACCTTAGGTATAGTTCATCATATTGTTTTCAATTGTTTGATTTGTTTGCTTTATTTTGTGGGCTTTGTATCGGAGTTACTATAGATCCTAACTCGGATCTGGGGGATACCTTTTAGGTAAGTAGCAATAAACTGTGAGGGAACTGTACGATGTAGACCGATACGGTTGAAGCAGTAGCTATGTTGGTGTGGCACTTTAGTTTGTACCGATATCCCTTGTGGTGGAACAAGGAGAATATAGGTCAGCTAAGGGGTCATTAAGCACCAACTGACCTTAGAACCTATAATTGACCAACTTGGCCATAGAAAAGTAGCAGTATGCTACACTCATTGAGACTAAACTCTCGCGATGATTCCACCGCAAGAAAAGGTTGCCAAACTGGAATTATGACCGATCGAGGGTGGTCAGTGATATTAAGATCCTCTAGAACCCGGTTACTATTACTAGGATAGGTTTAACCAACTAAACTGAAAGAGGGTAATACCTAAACTCCATGCCAACTTGAAATCTAAGGGCTACTGTGTGACTTGTGTGCCCTTATCATGTTTGCTATCTATGAATACTTTTGGTGTGTTTCTATCATAACATCATGCATCATGATATTGCATGCATCTTGCATCAAGACTAACCTATTTCAAAGAAAGAGGGGATTCATCTTTGTTCTGTTTTGTAGGTTATAGCCTTTATGCGTAGAAACACTATTCGGATCAGCTTTGTACAGATTCCTACTCAGCTTAGAGATTTGGTTGCAAAGGTCCCTGATACTTCCTCTTTTGTCAGAAGACATGGTCACCTCCTTGGTTTGGTCACTTCCAAGATGGATGAGCAGATGTTGAGTGTCTTGTGCCAGTTCTTTGACCCATTGCACCACTGCTTCACCTTCCCGGACTATCAGTTGGTCCCTACGTTGGAGGAGTTCTCTGATTTGCTTGTTATTTCTATTCTAGAGCAGACTCCATTTACAGGTTGGGAAAAAGCTCTTAGGTCCGAAGATGTTTCTACAACCCTACATCTGACAAAGGCTGAAGTAATGTCTAACTGGGAGACTCGCAGTGGGACAAAGGGCTTCTTGGCTAAGTTCTTGGTTGATCGGGCTAATCAGTTTTGGGACAGTTTGGATTTTCAAGCATTCAAAGATATCCTGGCTCTTCTCATTTATGGTTTGGTGTTGTTTCCTAATTCAGATTCTTTCATCGACGTGAACGCAGTGAAGATTTTCATGTCCCGTAATCCAGTGCCCACTCTCTTAGGTGACATTCTGCATGCTCTTTATGCCCGTACTGCTCAGAAACGGGGAACTCTTATGTGTTGCGCACCATTGCTGGCGAGGTGGTTTATTTCTCACCTCCCCAAATCTGTTTTGAAGAACAAGGAAGGAATGGGTTTGGCCTACAAAATTATGTCCCTGGCTCACACCGACATCATCTGGAGCATTAAAGACATGGAAGAAGTAGCTGTTATTGATCGGTGCAGAGAATACCCCAATGTTCCTTTGCTTGGAATTAGGGGAGGGATCACCTATAATCCTTGTCTGGCCTTACGACAGTTTGGGTGAGCTAGAAAGGACGGTCCTCATGAGTTGCTAATTCCGAGCATTGTCTTTGACTTCCAAGGGGATAGTGAGGGACATCGCTGTAGATTTATACGAGCTTGGAATAGGGTTAACAGGTCTGATCCTCATGAGCTAGAAGCGAAGAATTCTCTTCCAATGGAACCGTATCTCCGGTGGGTTCGGGCCCGTGCCCAAAAGCCAGGGATGCTGTACGAAGATGTCTTACCGGTAATTGTTGAGAATGCTGATGAAGAAGGGGCTCCTCCTACTGTCCTACATCCGTACATGCCAACTGACATTGGGGCATTAAAGAGGTCTTGGATACAGTTGAGAGAAGAGCGGGATACTTACAGATAAAAGTATCATGAGCAAGAGCGAAAAATTCTAAAGCTTACAAGGCAGCTGGAGAATGAGAAGGTCCTCAACGACTATGTCAGCACCAACAGAAAACGACCATGGGAGCGCTGATGTATTTTGTTATTTCTAGTTTTGATTTACTTTACAGTTTTTTTCTCTTTGTAACGCCTTAAAGGCATTTGTCAGACATGGTTTCAAGTTTTTAATCTAATAAAAGTGTGTTTCCTTTTGGTTTACGAATTTGAATCTCCAAAAGTCTATGAAATCATCATATCATATGCATTCCATTCCCATGCACCTCATCACAGGTACCCTTACAGGTCTCTTATCTTCTTCGCTATTTATTTCAGTACTCATCATGTCTGCTGAAACATCCACTGATCAAGCTATCAAGGCTCTACAAGCTCAAAACGCTCAGTTCCAGGAAATGTTCATGAACCTGGACAAGGGGCAGAATGATCTGAAGACTCTTATCTTGAAGGATAAGAAGAAGAAGAAGAAGAATAAGAAGAAGACAATCCTTCTGAATATGGGTCACAGATTTGGAAACAGGTTGCGAGACGAAGTTGATATGTCCCACTCATCTGGAGGGGGGGGGGGGGGGGGAGGAGAACCAAGAAGAAAGGAGGGCTCCTAGCCCTGTGGTTTTTGAAAACGATACTGACTTTGATGAAGACCAGTATCCTCCGGCTAAGGATAGGTATAAACAGCTTGAAGACCGGTTAAGTGCGATGGAGATCCAAAAGATACCTGGATTGGACTTTGGTGAATTGGGTCTAGCAACTGGGGTGCTGATTCCCCACAAGTTTAAAGCACCAGCCTTTGCTAAATACGACGGGGTCTCCTGCCCAAAGCTACACCTCCATTCGTATGTTAGAAATATTCAGCCATATACCGCTGACAGGAACCTCTGGATCCACTTCTTTTAAGACAGTCTTTCAGGGACTCAACTTGAGTGGTTCTATCAGCTAGAAGGAGCCAGTGTCCGTAATTGGGAGGACCTTGCTGCTGCTTTTTACAAGCAGTACCAATATAATGCCGACCTCGCTCCCACGCGTACCCAACTTCAGGGTATGTCTATGGGTGCGAGCGAAGGTTTTAAAGATTATGCTCAGAAGTGGAGAGATCTTGCAGGTAGAGTCCAACCCCCACTGGATGATAGGGAGTTGGTGGATATGTTTCTGGGGACCCTGTCTGGTCCGTTTTTCAACCATTTGATCGGAAGTTTGTCATCAGGTTTTACTGAGTTAATCATGACTAGGGAGAGAATTGAAGCCGGTATCAAGAGCGGCAAGTTACAGAAAGGTGCTTCGTCAAGTACCGAGAAGAAGCCTTTCAAGAAGGAGTCTAGTGCAGTTTACAGCTCTAGGAACCAAAGTCGACCCGAGCGCCGCCAATTAGTTAATGTGGTAGTTATTTCAAGACCAACTGCTGCCACACAATGCAACACTCAGTCAAGGGCAGAGAGGCCTCAAAGACAATTCACTCGGCTCAGCATGTCTTTATCTCAAATTCTGCCACAGCTGTTGAAGACCAACTTGGTGATTCCGAGGGAAGCCCCAAAGAATCCCAACACCACATCGCTGCTGTATAATCCAAACGCCCGATGCGCTTATCATTATGATAGCCCGGGGCATGATACCAATAATTGCTGGGCCTTGAAGAATAAGGTACAAGATCTGATTGACACTAAGGAGATTGAATTCGAAGCGCCAGAAAAATCTAATGTTATGACTGCTCCTATGCCAAATCATGGAGTGAATGTTGTGGATGATGATGTGTTTGTATCCTCTGTGGAAGACATTGCTACTCCATTAATGACTGTGAAGAAGAACCTTCTATTAGCCAGTTTATTTCCGGGCTGTGGTGAAGGTTGCCGTCTGTGTTCCGTCTTACCTGCCGGTTGCCATCTATTGAAGTCAGGTGTTCAACGCCTGATGGATAATAAAGAAATCTTGTTTGAGAAGACTTTTGTTCCTGTTGAAGAAGTTTCTATAATCACCATTTTCGCCAATTCTTCCAAGGCTTCCTCGAGAAAGCCTGTTAGAATTACATCCGTTCCGAGAATTGCTCCTTTGATCATTACTGTTCCTGGACCTATCCCTTATACGTCAGATAAGGCTGTCCCGTGGCACTATGGGGATGATGTGTATTATCACGGGGTTAAACAAGACTTAAAGGATGAAGAGGCTGATACTGATGTCAGCAACATTGTTGGATCTAGTAAAGTCACCCAAAGCGGAAGACTTTTTTCCCCTGAGATCTCTCCACCAGTCGTTCAGAAGCCTGTTGTTATTTCAGCTACTAGTACATCTGCTACTGTCCCTATTCAAGTTCCAATCCTTACCCCTGTTGCCGAGTCATCTGATACTCAAGGCAAAGGGATTACCGGTGAGCCTGCCCGGACGGAGGCACCGAGGAATATTATTGTTGAAGCCTCTAGACAGGAGATAGAGGAAATTTTAAAGATCATCAAGAAAAGCGACTACAATGTAGTAGAACAGCTGGGGCAAACCCCATCGAAGATCTCTATGTTGTCTTTATTGTTGTGTTCGTAGGCCCATGCTAAGGCTCTGATTGCTTTCCTGAAAACTGCGCACGTGCCGCAAGAGACATCAGCTGACCAATTCAAAGATTGCGTGGCTAGTCTGACAGCAGATAATGGGTTGGGTTTCTCCGACGCAGACTTGACTGCTAAGGGGAAGAATCACAATGACGCCCTGCATGTCTCCATTGAATGCAGGGGCACTACTCTAGATCACGTGTTGGTGGATATTGGGTCCTCGTTGAATGTTTTGCATAAGAAAGCTTTAGACCGGTTAGACTGTGAAGGTTTGGTGCTGAAGCCAAGCAACATTGTGGTTAAGGCCTTTGACGGGTCCAAGAGAATGGTACATGGAGAAGTGGATATTCCGGTTAAGGTAGGTTCTCATATCTTCGCATCTACATTCTATGTGATGGACATTCAGCCATCTTATTCTTTCTTGCTGGGTCGCCCGTGGATCCACAAAGCTGGGGCAATAACTTCTACGCTCCACCAGATGCTGAAATACCTAGTGAAAGGGAAAATTGTTATGGTACGAGGGGAAGAGGAGTACATGGTGAGCCACCTTAACTCATTCCGGTATGTGGAGATGGACGGGGAGTTCACTGAGACCCCGTTTCAACATTTTGAAGAAGTCCCCCAGACGCTAGCATCAACTGAAACTGTTACTGAAGATCCTCCAATGATGATGGCTTCCCTCAAGGATGTCCGAGCTGTTATTGAGAAAGGTGGGTGTGGGAATTGGGGCCAACTCCCTGACTTTGCACATAAGACTAACAAGTTTGGTTTGGGTTTCACTGCAGAAGCTCAAAGGGCTGTACGGCATGAACGGATCGGAGGACCTCCTCTGTTTATCAGCAATTCAGGAGTGAATGCCATTGAAGACGATGATGAAGAATCTGAGTTTGACAGTTGGATCTACCCAACTACCGATGGCAGACTAAGCAATTGGACGGAAAAGGACTTCGTGCCAATTTCTTTTATCACACAGTAATAGACTTTTGTTTCAAATTTGTAACAGACAATTTTTAAACTTTATGGCCCGGTGCCTTACCCGAGACACCGTGGCTTTGCTTGTGAGGGCTTTATGTGTGTCATTTCCATATATCATTAATAAAAGCATTGGATGTTTTCTTGCATTTCAAATTTTGCGCTCCTTGTTTTTCTTTTCTACCTTGCAAAATAACTATTTTACACACACTCACATATACAGGTTTGCATCCACTCTGGATCCCACTGATAACGATTCTGCTACTGCCAGTTATGACTTCGAAAGTCCGATCAACCAAGCCGAGGACGAAGGTGAAGATGATTGCGAAGTGCCTGGTGAACTTGCTAGACTGTTACTTCAGGAAGAGAGGGCTATACAGCCGCATGGAGAGCTAGTGGAAACAGTAAATATGGGTACAGAGGTAGATAAGAAAGAGGTCAAGATCGGTGCAAATCTGGAGTCTAGCGTTAAACAACGGTTGATTCAGATGCTGCGTGACTATGTTGAGATCTTTGCCTGGTCTTATGAAGATATGCCTGGGTTGGATACTGATATTGTGGTTCACCGCTTGCCTACCAAGGAAGACTGTCCTCCAGTGAAACAGAAAGTTCGTCGAATGCGCCCAGAAATGTCCGAGAAAATCAAGGCTGAAGTTATGAAACAGTTTGATGGCGGTTTTCTAGAAGTTACTTCTTACCCACCGTGGGTGGCCAACGTGGTTCCAGTGCCGAAGAAGGATGGTAAAGTTCTAATGTGTGTTGACTATAGGGATCTAAACAGGGCAAGCCCCAAGGATGATTTCCCTCTGCCTCATATTGATATTCTGGTTGACAACACCGCACAGCATAAGGTATTCTCCTTTATGGATGGTTTCTCCAGTTATAATTAGATTAAAATGGCTCTCGAAGACATGGAGAAGACAACCTTTGTTACTCAATGGGGTACCTTTTGCTACAAAGTCATGCCTTTCGGATTGAAGAATGCTGGGGAAATGTATCAACGCGCCATGGTTACTTTGTTCCACGACATGATTCATCATGAGATTGAGGTATATGTTGACGACATGATTGCAAGATCCCAGACTGAGGAAGAACACCTTGACCATCTTCAGAAGCTATTTGACAGGTTGAAGTTGTACAGGCTGAGGTTAAAACCCGAACAAGTGCACCTTCGGGGTGAGATCTTATAAGCTGCTGGGTTTCGTCGTAACTGACAAAGGTATTCAAGTGGATCCTGCAAAGGTGAAGTCTATACAGGAAATGCCAGCTCCCCGAATAGAAAAAGAAGTCAGAGGCTTTCTGGGACGTCTGAACTATATTGCCCGATTCATCTCGCACCTAACTGCTACTTGTGAGCCAATCTTCAAGTTACTGAAGAAAGATCAAGTGGTAAGATGGAACGATGAATGTCAGGCCGCTTTCGAAAGGATCAAGGAATATCTCCAAGAGCCACCTATTCTGATGCCTCCAGTTGAAGGGAGACCTTTGATCTTATACTTAACAGTACTCGATAATTCAATGGGGTGTGTGCTGGGGCAGCATGACGAGTCTGGCCGAAAAGAGCATGCTATTTATTACCTTAGAAAAAAGTTTACCGACTGCGAGACCTGATACTCGTTGCTCGAGAAAACTTGTTGCGCTTTGGCATGGGCTGCTCGCCGGCTGAGACAGTATATGCTGACTCACACTACTCTATTGATATCAAAGATGGATCTAATCAAGTATATCTTCGAAAAGCCTGCCTTGTCTGGCAGAATAGCGAGATGGCAGGTGATCTTGACTGAATACGACATCCAATACACGACCCAAAAAGCAATCAAGGGAAGTGTGTTGGCAGATCATTTGGCACATCAGGCAGTGGACGATTACTAGTCTATGAACTTTGAATTCTCGGATGAGAACATCATGGTGACTGACTGTGAGACACCTGGACCAGATGAAGGACCTGAGGAAGGATCCCGATGGTCTATGTACTTTGATGGAGCTTCAAACACTTTGGGTAATGGCATTGGTGCGGTGATCATATCTCCTGAAGGCTCTCATACTCCGTTCACCGCCCGACTATGTTTCAACTGCACCAACAACATGGCAGAGTATGAAGCATGCATTATGGGTCTTCGAGCAGTTATTGACCTAAGGATTAAGTTCTTAAGTGTATTGGGAGATTCCGCTCTCGTGATCAGTCAGATCAAAGGCGAGTGGGATACGAAACACCCTAATCTTATTCCTTACAAGGAGTATGTGTTGATGTTGCTTCCACACTTCGAGGAGATAACCTTTGAAAACTTCCCAAGAGAGGAGAATCAGTTGGAGGACGCGCTGGCTACGATGTCTTCTATGTTCAAGGTCAGATGGGACAATGAGACTCCCCATATTACCATTGAGAGGTTGGACGAACCTGCACATTGCTGTAACATTGAGACTGGAGATGTAGCAGATAAACCCTGGTTCCATGAGGTAAAGAGGTATCTTGAGGCTTAGGAGTACCCTGAGGGTGCATCTGTTAAGTATAAGAAGTTTCTGAGGAGGTTCTCGGTGAAGTTCTTCATCAGTAATGGTATTCTTTACAAGCGTAATCATGATTCAACCTTACTGCGATGTGTGGATAAGAACGAAGCAGAAGGGATTATGGTAGAGTTGCATGAAGGTACTTTCGGGACTCATTCTAGTGGACACACCATGGCAAAGAAAATCCTTCGGGCAGGATATCATTGGTCCACAAGGGCTATCCCCAGTAAAGCCGCTATTGGAAAGTCATCCCCAGCAGAGTTCTTCCCTTTCACAAAACAGGAATTCAATCCCCAATAAGGTTCATTATCACCAACAATGGTAATTTATCCCCAGCTGAATTTATCAACGGAATCCTCCGGCAGAGCATCTCTTCCCCACAGAGGAATTCTCTCGTCAGCTTATTCCCCAACGGAGTTATCCTTTCCCGCAGGTTTATTCTCACAAACATCTTCATCCACTGTCTCCGGCAGAAACGAAGAATTCAACTCTTTTCTCAGCAGCTATCCGGGATTTATTTTCCCCAACTAGAAAACATCACATTTTCATACATCATGACATGCATACGCATCATACAACACAATCTCATTTATTTTGAGAGCATCATTGCTTGATACATATCATGCATTACATACAACTAACCTTTATCTTTCAGGAAGGATACGGTTAAAATCTCACAAAATCCAAGCTATGAAGCTTTTTCTCAAGTTGAATTACGGACGATGCTCCTAAATCTCAGCTAGTTGTTGAATTATGGATGAGCTCCTAAATCTCGACAAAATCAGTTAAATTACGGACGAGCTCCTAAATCTCGACAAAATCAATTGAATTACGGACAAGCTCCTAAATCTCGAAAAAATCAGTTAAATTCGGACAAGCTCCTAAATCTCGACAAAAACAGTTGAATTACGGACAAGCTCCTAAATCTCGACAAAACCAGTTGAATTACGGACTAGCTCCTAAATCTCAGCAGATATCACTCCAGTTGAATTACGGACGATGTTCCTAAATCTCAGCAAAGTTGTTGAAATACAGACGAGTTCCTAAATCTCGACAGATATGTTCCTCGGTTGAATTACAGACAAGTTCCTAAATATCAACAAAGATGTTTCCTCAGTTGAATTACGGACAGGTTCCTAAATCTCAGCAAAGTTGTTGAATTACGGACGAGTTCCTAAATCTCGACAGATATGTTCCTCAGTTGAATTACGGACAAGCTCCTAAATCTCGACAAAACCAGTTGAATTACGGACTAACTCCTAAATCTCAACAGATGGTTGCTTAGTTTAATTACGGACAAGCTCCTAAATCTAGACAAAGCAAGTTGAATTACGGACGAGCTCGTAAATCTCATCAAAGGATGTTCCCTCAGTTGAGTACGAATGATCGAAGTTCCTAAATATCAACAGAGACGACTCACCAGCAGAATGACGGACGACGAAGCTCCTAAACTTCTATCTCTCTCCATAAAGATCAGGCTTCCCCAGCGGAATCTTCCTCAATAACATGTATATGAGCTCTCGCTAAGGAATCTCTTATGCGATCGACACTCCTCCAAATGGCATCTGTAAGCCCATTCTCGGCATCATAAGACAATTATCATTTCATGCGAGTGCAAATTTCTAGGCACTCTAGTGTTCAATCCACTTCCACCATCGGATTACGAAAGGCACGAAAGCCAATCTACATCCCCAGGTTTAAGAATATTGAACAGGGGCAGCTGTTGTACCCCAAAATTTTCCCTCCCATACTTCTCAAAACATTTCAAAAAAGATCTCCAAGTTGCTCAAGATAGTCCAAGAGTTGGTCAGACAAGCTCTCTCCTAAAGCAGTCTTCCTCAAACTAGGGTTTCATGTTGCATCAAGATCCTTGAGTCCAAGTGACCCCAAGTTCTCAAAAATGTCCTAATATGTTCTCAAGATCATCCATGTCAAGTTTCAAGCCTTGCAGAGGAATTTTGCTCAGTCAATTGCTCAAAGGTCCAAAAATCGACTATGCTAGGGCAAAAGTCAACTGTGACCCAAATACAGTCAAACTTCAAGAGTTTTTGTCAACATTCTCATTTTGAAGTGTATTTCATCATTTGATCATGGTTTGATCATGAATCATCAAGGATTGTTCACAATTCATCAAGATTCAAAAGTTGCTAAATTAGGGTTTTGTAGAAAAAGTCAACTCAACTTTGACCAAGCATAACTTTCTCATAATTTATGAGAAATGACCCATCCAAAGATCATTTTGAAGAGGATGCAATTCCCTACAATCCATATGCATATCCCAAGATCAAAATATGCACTCACAAGAAGTTATGAATTTGGACATTATAGGTCATTTTGAAAAGTCAACAAAAACACCTTTTTTTTCAAAGCCTCATACATGAGCATGGAATATCAAATTGAGATGAGACCAAAAGGGTTGTTTATAGGACATCTCAATATTTCTAAAAAGTCCAAGAACACCTCCAAAGAGTCAAAATTGAGGAAGTTATGCATTGTTGAAGTTGGACTTTTTTGCAAAATTGCCAAAAGTCAACTATCCCCAAAACTTCAAATTTGGCCAAATGGGCCCATTCTTTTTCACTTGTTTTGAGTTTGAATTATATCCCACGTGCTCTAGCCTTGACCATGTTTCCAAATCATATTTTTATTAATTATTTTGATTTTGATTTGAATTAATTTGATTTAAATCAAATCAAATAAAATCCAAAGCATTGATAACAAAGGATTTTTTGGTTGTTTCAGGCTCTAATTACAGCAAGCAATGCAATCAAACTCGTATCAAGGTGATTGTGCACAAGGAGATTGGATTTAGGCCAAATTTGGAAGGTGGTTAAAGGAAATCAAATCAAATATCAAAATCATCAATGGAGGAGGATTTGGATAGAACTTGCAACCCTAATACAGTGTGCAATACATAAGGGTCGTGTGCAGACAAAAATCAAGGTTGGAGATCAGTTCTACAGCACAATTAGAATTTGCAAAAATCAAGAAAAAGTGTGAGATCAAAATCACTCCTAGAGGCCGTTTCAAGGCTTGGCAATTGTTTCAATCATTTCCTGGCAGCTTCCATAACCTAAACCAATCAAAACCAGGCATTTTCAGACCCTCCCACGTGTTGTAAGTACAATTGGCCTTAATGATGGACATGGTTGTGATCAGAAGAAGATGACGAATCTAACCATGGTCCTAGAACTCATTTACATGGCCTGTAGCAGATTTTTTGAATAAGCTTGGTTTGTAGTGACGGACATCTGTCCGTGGGTATAGATCTTGGAACTTTTAGCCACGGTCCAAAGACAGGGACAGAGGCGTGTCGTTTCCCCATTCGCCCATTCAAATAGCGCGCATGTTTTTTATTTTTCTGGCCATTAATTTTGTTTTTATATATTATTATTGATTTGTATTTCATTAACAAATGAAGCAGCATGGCCTAGTGGTAACCACATCGGCGCTCAAGGATCCAAAGGCTGGAGGTCAGGGGTTTGATCCCTGCCTCCAACAATTTGCATTTTCTTGTTTATTTTCATGCAATCCAGTATGCGCCTAAGCTGGAGATCCATCATGCACCTTCCTCATCAAGCATGCCAGATGGCCAGATCTGGTGGCCAAGCATTAAAGGTGCACCATAGGCCAGTCAACGCACATGCACTGGATCAGAGAAAGTCCAATGGATCAACATTATTGGGCCAACGAAATTGCTATCTACACCCTCCATTCAGGCCCATCTCACTCCTTTCTTTATATTTGTGTTTGTTTTATTTAAATGTTTTATTTTATTTAATTTAATTATTAACCAATAGAATAATTTTCTTTTTTACTAAAAAATCACAAAAAACATTTTTTACCCAATTAAATTTCAGAACTTTATTTTTATTTAATAAATATCAATTAATTTAATTAGGTAACTTTAATTCATTTTGTAAATATTTAAAATCAATTAGAATTAATAGGTCTTAATCATTAATTTAATTATTTTATTTTCTTTCTTAAATTAACAAAACTCCAAAAATATGTCATTTAATATTTTTCATTAATTAATTAATTTAATAATTAATTTAGAATTTAATTTTAGGATTTAATTTCTTTTCTTAAAAAATAAAAGCAACAAAAACATTTCTTTTAATCAAAAGGCACAAAACCCTAATTTCACATTTGATCCAATTCACTCGCGCGATTTATTTTTCCTTATTCAATTATTCATGAATCTGCTTCTGGCTTGTAATAAATAATTAGGACATTTATTTATTTTTCCGCTTTTAAATTTCAAAGGGTTGTCTTTGGCGATGTAAATACCCGACGCCTTGTAATAATTTAGTTTAATTTCCGCACGTTTAATTTCTGCAAATTATACAACTGCTAGATGTTTGATAATAGGGTTTGCATGATAAGAATGAGTGTTTAAATTAAAATCAATTAGATCACCCTAAACATGTGCAAAGATTAAAATAACTAAAACCAACACAATCGCACACGCGCACTCCTAGGGTACACCCCACTTGGTTGCCTTCGTAAGCGGTCATTGAGTATAGGTTATTTTATAGGTCGCCCTCTTGTCTAAAAGATCATAGTTGCCTCGAAACGGTTGCCTCGGATATTGTTGCCTCGAACAAATGATCTAAGACATTAGGGTTAACGCTAAGGTGTCCTAACGTTGCTTTAGTGACCGTATGTCCCTCTTTCGAATTGACCCACAAACTCCAACAGCGGTGCTACCTATTCACTAATAGTGGGATAGCATTGTATAAAGGAAATTTGCATAGAACGATTCCTTTTTTGAGTGGGAAGATTAGTTCTTAGATACTTGCTCATCCAAAAATCAAACTTTTTTCACACTTACACTCCTTTTCAAACAAAGTTTTCCAAAACACTTCATTACACTCTTGAAGACAAAAGCAAGAGTTAAATCGAAGTTAAAGCAAAAACTTTTTAAAACCCACAAGCACAAAGAAAACAATTTTGAAAATGATGAGCAAGTACCTAAGAGCCCGTAGATAACTAGGGATAGAAAGGGTGCTAATACCTTCCCTTTCTATAATCTACCCCCCGTACCTAGAAAATCTCAAAAAAGGAATCTTTCTGTGCTTTTTTCCTTTCCTTGTTGGATAAAATAAAAGTCGATGGTGACTCTTGCTTACCGCGACATTTTGCAAACCCAAACGCAAAACGCGAACCAGCATTCCAAAAAAACAGTCAGTTCTTCCCACCGTATCACATGTACCTTTCAATTTACTTCCCCTAAACTGAAGCAACCTTCGATTCACCTTCCACCATCATATACTCTCTTTCGATTCAATGACTTCCCAAACCAAGCAGTAACAGAACTAGTTTCAGGAAGATCCCAGTGAAGCTCCCTCCACCATAAAAAAAAAGGTTACCTACAGCTTTTTTGACTAAGCACTTCAAGAGGTAAGTTCTCTCCAAACTTGGAACTATTTCATTTAAACATCATGTGTACATGCCAATAAAGAAAAATGTAGATATTTCTGGACCATGTTTTAACATTCAATTCTGACTCCCATACGATGAAAACTCAAACTTAATTAGTTATACTTTGGACTTTGAGACCCATTGTTTTGTTTTTATGCTAACCCCTGGACTGTAGTTATGTTTGGATGTTGCATTTTAAGAACTTAAGACAGGTTTGTTATACCCTTCGATTGGCTAGCTGCACAAGCCTTTCGAATCACAATATGAGGGCCTAATTTGATTACAATGAGTCAGCAAGGAGCCTGTGGAAAAGCCAGAACCTTACTGACTCCAACCCCCAGTCGAAGGAGACAAAGGCAAATCAAAGGGCATGATTGATTCCAGACTCCAAATCGAAAGAAGCCAAAAATACGCAGAGTCGAAGGGTTCTTGCCTGAGTTGAAGGCCCTTTTGTTTTCTTGCCTTTACTTTATTTTCGCCTTTATAATTTTACGTTATTCAATATGGTTGTAATAGCATAGGGTTTTATCTTCCTTTTGTATTTTATTGTATGCTTGTTAGTAAAATAGGAAATGTATGACAAGAACAAAAATAAAGCAAAAATAGAAAACCCTAAATGCAAGACAAAAGCATGAAAATGACACACTTTGCACACAAGCACCCCTAGGGTTTATCCCACTTGGTTGCCTAAAATAAAATGGCCATGTTACGCATGCGAAGTATCTTGGCAAAACAAAACAAATATAAGATCATAGTCCCTCTATGATGCTATCAAAAGGTTGCCTGAACAAAGATGATCTTGGTACCTCAAAAAATGCTAAGATACTTGGCAACATTGCTATCATGGTTATACGATGACCCACGCCCGTCCCGTTTATATCCAAAGATAGGGTTGCTTACCAAATCAATGGTAAGTCAATAATGTCAAAGGAATAAAAATGCACAAGAAAGACATTTGAGTAGGTAGATAGCATCTAGTTACTTGTTCCATTTCAAAACAATCCTTGCTATTTTAAAACACACACACATTTCAAAACATCTTACAAAACATTGAAAACATTTTTAAAATACAAACATCTTTGTATACATTCTTACGAACGAGAATCATTACAAAGATTGCCTAAACGAATGGCCTCTTTTACAAAATACTTTCAAAACCACACCAAACACCATTTCAAACAAAACAAAGCAAGTGATCTAAACTAGTAACTAAGAGCCCATGGAAAACCATGGATGAAAAGGGTGCTAGCACCTTCCCTTTTCATAATCTACCCCCCGAACTCAAGAAAACAATCTCAAAGGTCTTTCCTGTGCTTTTTTTTACCTTTCCATTTGGATAAAAGAAAAGTCGGTGGCGACTCTTGCTAACCGCGACATTTGCAAACACAAATGCAAAACCTCAAGTCAGTTCTCCCACCGCATCACAGAACTAGAGACTCTGCTGGGGAGTTATCCTAAAAGTGAGGTTACCTTAGGGTTTAGATCACATTTACTTTCTTATATTGTTTGACTTGTATGCTTTACATTTTGGTTCTATTGTTTGGGTTTGAATCCTCCACCCGGATTTGGGAAACATTATAGGTAAATAGAAATACGTTGTGGAAACTGTGCGGGGTATACCGACATGGTCTAAGCAATAGCTATGTTAGTGCGACATATTTGTGGGTACCGGTAGCCTTTGAGTCAATCAAAGAGAATACGGGGCCGCTGAGTTATGTCATGAAGCACTAATGAACTTCTAGAACCTTTACTTGACCCACTTGGCCTTTTAGGATGTAGTGAGATGACCGACTTTGGTGCAGTCCGAAGTTGGTAGATACTCGATACTACACTCATTGAGGGTTGGTTTCTTGGAATATTTCGGTCGCCAGTAAAGAGGCTTGAACTGAAATAATGAACAAGGAAACAATCCAGTGATATTGAGCTCCTTAGAACCCGATTACTATTATTAGGACAGGTTGAGCCAACTAAACTTCAAGAGGGTACTTACCTATGAAACCCCATGCAAGCCTAAACTAAGAACTTGCTTGATTTGTTTGTACATATATACTTGTGCATAACATCATGGACATCATGAACATCATATGCATTCACTAACCATTTCAAGGATTTTGGAGATTCATCTTTGTTCTTGTTTTGTAGGTTATGGATTCACTTCGCAGGAAAACTATCCAAATCAACCTTGTAAGAATTCCTCCACAACTCAAGGAGCTAGCTTCAAGGATTCCTGAGAACTCTCCATTCACCGAAAGACATGGTCATCTACTCAAATTGGTCACTTCCAACACAAAGGAGGATATGGTGAAGGTTATCTTCCAGTTCTTTGACCCTTTGCATCATTGCTTCACATTTCCTGACTACCAACTTGTGCCCACTTTGGAAGAATTCTCTAAACTTTTGAGGATTCCTATTCTCAATAAACTACCTTTCAACGGTACAGAAAGAGATCCAAAGCCAGAAGAGATTGCTCAAGCCCTGCAGTTGCACTTATCTGATGTCACAACTCATTGGGAAACTAGAAGTGGTGTCAAAGGCTTCTTGTCAAAGTTTTTGATTGAGAAGGCCCAAAGCTGTTGGAATTCCATAGACTTGCAAGATTTTGAGGAGATTGTAGCTCTTATCATCTATGGGATGGTCTTGTTCCCTAATCCTAACCAACTCATAGATGTGAGCGCTGTCAAAATCTTCATGTCTCGCAACCCGGTGCCTACATTGCTTGGGGATATCCTACACTCTTTTCACACTCGTACAATGAGGAAAAGAGGTGTTCTTATGTGTTGCACTCCTATCCTGGCAAGATGGTTTATTTCTCATCTTCCCCAATCAGTCTTGAAGAATGAGCAAGGTTTGAGGTGGTCACAAAGGTTAATGACGCTTACACATTCGGATATTCATTGGTGTTCTCGATCCAAAGAGATTGTTATCATTGTTGACCGTTGTGGGGAATTCCCTAATGTCCCTCTACTTGGAATTAGGGGAGGCATCACCTACAACCCATGCTTAGCTCTAAGACAGTTTGGTTATGCCCGAAGGGATGGCCCACATGATATGCTGATTCAAGGATTAGTTTTCGACTACGACAATAACGACCAAGGATTTCGCCAGAGATTCATCCGAGCTTGGAGGATGCCAAACAAGGTGGATAACAAGAGTTTGGGACACAAGAATTCTATCCCTCTTGAGCCTTACCTCAAGTGGGTACGAACCCGCGCTCAAAGTCTTATGATGCCTTATCCCTCCATTCTCCCAGTGATTATAGAGCCTGTTAAGGAAGGAGAAGTTCCATACACTATCCTACATCCTGACATGGCGACATCACTCGAAGACCTACAAAGGGATTGGATACAGCTCAAAGGAGAGCGCGATACTTTCGAAGCCCAATTCTACGCAAGTGAGAAGAAGGTTTTGGAACTCACTCGGCTACTTCATGAAGAGCAGACTCTCAACACCTACATTGCACCAAAGAGGATGCGCAACGTCATTTTACCTTAGAATTCTGTATTATTTTGCCCAAGGGGCATTGATGTACTCAAATTCTATTTTATTAATATGACGTGTGTTTCTTTTTTGTTTAAAACAAATTTGAATTTCTAAATCTTTGAAAACATTTCATGAATACATATCATTCATCATAAGCATAAATAGGTCTTTGCAACAAGTTTCCTCATCTCTCTACTGTTTATTTCAGTACGATGGATCTCGAACAAACGGTCAAAGATCTGCAAGCTCAGAATATGCAATTTCAGCAGTTACTCATGACCTTAGCCAAGGGGAAAGAGGAGCTGAAGACTCTGCTAGAAAAAGAAAAGGAGAAAAAGAAGAAGAAGCCAGCTGGTGTGGTAATCATGGGCAGAAGGTTTCAGGGACAAGCCATAAGGACCTTAGATTTTCCAACAACATCTGATGAAGGGGAAAGAAAAGGAAAAGGAACGACAGTACCATCAGATTCTGAAGAAGAAGAAGAGGAAGAGGAGGACTACTCTGAACAACAATACCCTCCGGCTGATGACAAGTACAAACACCTTGAAGAGCGACTAAGCGCTATGGAAATCCAGAGAGTACCAGGGCTAGATTTTGAGGAGTTGGGGCTGGTGTCAGGAATTGTAATCCTGCCAAAGTTTAAAGTGCCACTATTTGCCAAGTATGATGGGGTGTCTTGCCCTAAAATTCACCTCAGATCATATGTCAGGAAGATTCAACCACACTCTGCCGACAAAGACTTGTGGGTCCACTTTTTCCAAGATAGTTTATCAGGAACGAAACTTGATTGGTTCTACCAGTTGGAAAGGGCTGACGTCCATAATTGGGAAGACCTAGTAGCAACTTTCTATAAACAATATCCGTACAACGCCGACTTGGAACCTACCCATACTCAGCTACAGAGTATGGCTATGGTTTCCAATGAGGGATTTAAAGATTACGCACAAAAGTGGAGGGATCTAGCCGGAAGGGTGCAACCCCCTGTATCTGAAAGGGAGTTAGTGGA
This sequence comes from Vicia faba, assembly GCA_948472305.1. NCBI lineage: Eukaryota > Viridiplantae > Streptophyta > Magnoliopsida > Fabales > Fabaceae > Vicia > Vicia faba. Next base: position 24,998 of record CATIWC010000431.1, read on the forward strand.
CATGTTTCTGGGAACTCTATCAGGCCCTTTCTTCAATCATCTAATTGGGAGTTCTTTTGCAGGGTTTACTGAATTGATTTTAACCGGCGAAAGGGTGGAAGCTGGTATAAGGAGTGGGAAAATTCAAAAGGACGCGTCTGCTTCAACAGCTGTGAAAAATCCCTTCACTGGAAGGAAGGAAGTATCTGCTGTCTATTCATAGAGGAATCAAGGAAGAACCGAGCACCGACCAATGGTGGGGGCCGTTATGATTCCGAAGCCTGCATCAGACCAGCCGAGAAATAACCAATAAAGGGTAGAAAGGCCAGTTCGGCAATTTACCAAGATTAACATGACTCCAGCCCAAGTTCTACCACATCTTCTGAAGTTGAATCTGGCAACTTTGAAAGAGGCCCCAAAGAATCCCAATACTGTGTATCCACATTACCATCCGAACGCCAGATGCGCGTATCATTCTGAAAGTACAAGGCACGACACCAACAACCGTTGGGCTTTGAAGAACAAAATTCAGGACTTGATAGATGCAAAGGAAGTTGATTTTGAAGCGCTTGAGAAACCGAATGTTATTTCCGCTCTGATGCCGAGGCATGGTCACAATGCCAACACTATTGAAGAAGATCTGTTTGTTGCTACCATGGATAAACTGTTGACTCCGCTCCCGATTATTAAGTTGAATTTGTTGAAAGCTAGTATTTTCCCAGGATGTGACCAAGACTGACATGTTTGCCTGTCCTCATCATTTGACTGCCCTCTGTTGAAAAAAGGTATCCAACGACTGATGGATAACCAAGAAATTTTGTTTGAGAATGCTCCTGTTTTACCCGTTCCAGTTAAAGAAGTTTCAATTATAACCATCTACACCAATCCTTCCAGGGCCCCTAAAAGACCCGTTAGGATTACACCTGCTCCAAAGACTACTCCACTTAAGATTACAATGCCCGGGCCGGCCCCTTACAAATCAGATAAAACAGTACCATGGAATTATGGTGGAGAAATCTACTACCATGGTATTAAACAAGATGAACTGACTGCCGAAGAAGAAAGCTCCAAAGAGGACAATTCCGACATTAGCAATATTGTCGGAACTAGCAAGATTACCCGCAGTGGTAGAGTCTTCTCTCCAGAGATTGCCCCTCCAACGGCAGTCTTTGGACCCGTGGCCGTTCCGAAGATTACCTCCGCACCAGTGATTGTACCTGCAAGCGTACCTACCGACAAAGACAATAAAATTCCTATCCCTACTTCCACTACTGAGAGTAAAGGAAAGAACATTCAAGAGGAGCCTGTCCAGACGAAGGCTCAATCACTAGCTATTCCCGAAACATCCAAGAAGGAGATGGAAGAAATCCTGAGGATAATAAAAAAGAGTGATTATGATGTGGTTGAACAATTGGGGCAAACCCCTTCCAAGATATCTATGCTAGCTCTGCTACTGTGCTCTGAAGCACATGCCAAAGCTCTGGTAAATTTTTTGAAGACAGCTCATGTACCGCAAGAGACGTCAGCTGACCAATTCCAGGACTGTATGGCCAGTTTAACAGCTGATAATGGCTTGGGCTTCTCCGATGCTGATTTGACACCCAGAGGGAGAAAACACAACGAGGCATTACATGTCTCAGTGGAGTGTAGAGGAACAACCCTAACTCATGTCTTGGTTGATACGGGATCATCTTTGTACGTCTTTCCGAAGAAAGCCCTTGATAGATTGGATTGCGAGAGGCTGACTTTAAAACCCAGCAACATAGTGGTGAGAGCTTTTGATGGTTCGAAGAGGATGGTCCACGGGGAGGTGGACATTCCAATAAAGGTGGGAACTCAGGTTTTCAACTCGACCTTCTATGTGATGGACATCCGTGCTTCTTATTCCTGTCTGTTGGGACGCCCCTGGATCCACAACACCGACGCTGTCACCTCCACATTGCATCAGATGCTAAAATACTCGGTACAAGGAAAGATCACAACTGTCCATGGGGAGGAGGAGTATATGATTAGTCATCTGAATTCCTTCCGATATGTGGAGTTAGATGGCGAGTTCATAGAGACCCCTTTCCAACATTTTGAAGAAGTCTCTCCAGAAGTAGCGGCGACCAAGGCGGTATCCTCAATTCCTAAAATCACAAGACCTCCACCTCGGATGTCATCTCTAAAGGATGAAAAGGCAGTAGTGGAAGAAGGGGGATGCACCATCTGGGGGCAGCTTCCAGACATTCCATACAAATAATACAAGTTTGGCTTGGGGTTTACTTCGACTGGTCAGAAGGCTGTGCACCGTGCCTGTGCTGGGAGGCCACCTGTAAAGATTAGCAACCAAAGCGTCAATGCAGTAGAAGACAATGAAGAGGATGACAGCCTGGAATATTGGATATTTCCTACTTTCAGTGGAGGACTTCGCAACTGGGAAGCCAGAGACTTCATCCCAATAACTTTCATCTCTCAGTAATTTATCTTTTACATTTCTGTTGGACTTGTAATATTCACGAACAATTCGCACTTTAAAAACCTTGTGTCTTACCCGAGACACAATGGTCCATTTGTAAGGGTTTTTATTTCATCTTCATATGACATTCAATGAATCATGGACGCTTTTTCACATATAAACTTTTTGTGCTCATTGTCTTTCTTTTACATTTTTATTGTTTTAAGATGGCTATACCCTTACACACACCCACACTCACAAATGAAGGTACCCTTCCATTCCGGATCCCATGGGTAACGATACTGCTATAGCCTTCAGTGACTCTGAAGATCTGATCTACCAAGCCGAATACGAAGGTGAGGAAGATTGTGAGGTGGCAGGGGAATTGGCCAGATTACTACAGCAAGAGGAAAGAGCAATTCAGCCTAATGAGGAGATGTTGGATACAATCAACTTGGGTACCGAGGAAGATAAAAAGGAAATCAAAGTAGGTACCAATCTAGAGCCGAGTGTCAAGGAGCGCTTAATTCATCTATTGCATGATTATGTTGAGATCTTTGCCTGGTCATACGAAGACATACCGGGACTCGATACAGACATCGTGGTACACCATCTACCCACAAGAGAAGACTGTCCACTAGTGAAGCAAAAAGTCCGCCGCATGAGACCTGACATGTCAGAGAAGATCAAAGCAGAAGTTATGAAACAGTTCAATGCTGGATTTCTGGCTGTTACTTCCTATCCTCAATGGGTGGCCAACATTGTTCCCGTGCCTAAAAAGGACGGCAAAGTGAGAATGTGCGTGGATTATAGAGATTTAAACAGGGCCAGACCTAAAGATGATTTTCCACTTCCCCACATCGACATCCTGGTTGACAATACAACCCAGCACAAAGTATTTTCTTTCATGGACGGATTCTCAGGCTATAACCAGATCAAAATGGCACCCGAGGACATGGAGAAAACTACATTTGTCACACAGTGGGGTACGTTCTACTACAAAGTGATGCCATTCGGACTGAAAAATGTCGGGGCAACCTATCAACGCGCCATGGTAGCTTTGTTTCATGATATGATACATCATGAGATAGAGGTCTACGTAGATGACATGATAGCCCGATCACAAACTGAAGAAGAACACCTTGATCACTTGCAAAAGCTGTTTGTCAGACTGAAGGAGTACAAATTAAGGTTGAACCCAAACAAGTGCACATTCGGAGTCCGGTCCAGTAAACTCTTAGGTTTCATTGTCAGCAACAAAGGCATCGAGGTTGATCCTGCCAAGGTTAAAGCGATACAAGAAATGCTTGCTCCTCGCACTGAGAAGGAAGTCAAAAGTTTTTTGGGATGCCTAAACGATATTTCCAGATTCATTTCTCACCTAACGTCTACTTGTGAACCAATCTTCAAGCTGTTGAAGAAAGATCAAGTAGTCAGATGGAATGATGAATGTCAGATTGCTTTCGATAAAATCAAGGAGTATTTGCTAGAGCCTCCTGTCTTGATGCCACCAGTCGAGGGAAGACCACTAATCATGTATCTGACCGTCTTAGAGAACTCAATGGGGTGCGTGTTGGGGCAGCATGACGAGTCTGGCAGAAAAGAGCACGCTATTTATTACCTAAGCAAAAAGTTTACCGACTGTGAAACCAGATATTCACTGCTCGAGAAAACTTGCTGCGCTTTGGTATGGACTGCTCACCGGCTAAGACAGTATATGTTGACTCATACCACTTTGCTGATATCTAAGATGGATCCGATAAAATACTTCTTCGAGAAGCCTGCTCTGTCTGGGAGGATAGCTAGATGGAAGATGATCCTAACAGAATACGACATACAGTACACTACCCAAAAAGATATAAAGGGCAGTGTGCTAGCCGATCATCTGGCTCATCAAGCTGTAGAAGATTATCAGTCTATGAAGTTTGACTTCCCTGATGAAGACATCATGACAGTAGACAACAGTGAAGAAATCATGCTATATGACGGACCTGAACAAGGATCCCGATGGACCCTGTACTTTGATGGGGCATCCAATGCACTTGGCAAAGGTATCGGTGCTGTACTCATATCTCCGGAGGGATGCCATACTCCTTTTACTGCCAGACTTTGCTTCAACTGTACGAACAACATGGCAGAGTACGAAGCATGCATCTTTGGTCTCAAGGCTGCCATAGACTTGGGAATCAAATTTTTAGATGTGTTTGGGGATTCATCTTTGGTCATCAGTCAGATGAAAGGAGAATGGGACACTAAGCACCCAAACCTTATCCCTTATAAAGAACATGTTTTGACATTGTTACCACATTTCGAGCAGATTACCTTCGAGCACTTCCCGCGAGAAGAGAATCAGCTAGCAGATGCTCTAGCTACATTGTCATCTATGTTTAAACTTAATTGGGATAAAGAGGCTTCCCAGATCACCATTGAACGGATGGACGAACCAGCACACTGTCACGAGATTAATACCGAAGAAGTAGTGGACCAGCCGTGGTTTCATGAAGTCAAAAGGTATCTCGAGGCTCAAGAATATCCAGAAGGAGCTTCACTCAATGACAAAAAGTTCTTAAGGAGATTCTCAGCTAAGTTCTTCCTAAGTAATGGTATCCTGTACAAGCGTAATCATGATTCTATTCCGCTCCGTTGCGTGGACAAGATTGAAGCTGAAAAGATCATGGCTGAATTGCATGAGGGTACCTTTGGCACTCACTCTAGCGGGCATACGATGGCGAAGAAGATTCTACGGGCGGGCTATTATTGGTATACCATGGAAGAAAACTGCTATCAACACTCCCGAACCTGTCATAAGTGTCAAATCTATGCAAACAAGGTGCACATGCCTCCGGTTCCTCTAAATGTCTTAACAGCTCCTTGGCCCTTCGCTATGTGGGGAATCAATATGATTGGGGAGATCAAGCCTACAACCTCCAATGGACACCACTTCATTCTTGTGGCCATTGACTATTTCACCAAGTGGGTCGAAGCAGCTTCCTTCGCATCCGTTACTAAGAATGTTGTTGCCCGCTTCATCAAGCAGAATCTTATTTGCCGGTATGGTATCCCATAAAGGATCATCACTGATAACGGTACGAACCTTAACAATATTATGATCACCTCCTTGTGCGAGCAGTTCAAGATTCAACATCATAATTCATCCCCCTATCGGCCAAAGATGAATGGTGCAGTCGAAGCTGCTAATAAAAACATTAAAAAGATCATACAAAAAATGACAGTCACCTACAAGGACTGGCATGAAATGCTACCGTTTTCTCTCCACGGGTACCGTACCACGGCTCGCACATCAACTTAGGCAACACCCTATTCTTTGGTTTATGGCATGGAGGTTGTTCTACCTATTGAGGTTCAGGTCCACTCCTTAAGAATCATGAAAGATGCAGGTTTGAGTGAAGACGATGGGTCCAGACCCGGCTTGATCAGCTGAACTTAATTGACGAAAAGAGGCTTACTGCTGTTTGCCATGGTCAGACGTATCAAAAGCGGATGATAAAGGCCTTCAACAAGAAAGTCAGACGCCAAGTATATCAAGTTGGAGATCTAGTGATCAAGCGCATCATCTTGCCACAAAGTGATCCTAGGGGCAAATGGACTCCTACCTATGAAGGACCATTTGTAATCAAGAACATCTTCTCCCGTGGGGCAATGATCTTAACCACCATGGATAGTGATGACCTGCCACACCCTGCGAACACAGACATAGTCAAAAGATACTACGCATAAGAGACCCGCTAGGTTGACACACCTAGGAAAAACAAGGGCATCTCGACGAACCAAAAAGGTTTTGGGCAAAAATTAGGGATAAAATAAAAAATCTGTACACCCGGCAAGTTGAAAACCCGAAAGGGAGAATTGGGAAAAAAAGGGTTTCCTGGTGGACTGAAAACCCGAAAGGGCGGTCCAGGAAAAAGTTAGGGAATTAAAGCGTATGACTATGTCTCGTCGAATCACTTTGAGGACAATCTCTTCACTAACAAACTCCGAGCCTCTGATAAATTCAATCATCTTCGGACGAAGCAACAAATGGACAAGATATTCAGAGATACGAAGGCTATAGCGGAATGGGAACCCCATGGGATTATCACATATAGCTATCTTTCTTTGTATAAAATTTTCTTACTTTTCTGACACCATCCTCTTACTAGGATGTCTGTCTCCTTTGTACAAAATACTTATTCAAAGTAAATACAAAGATGTCCCTTTCAAAGTACAGAAAACTATTTGCCTTTTTCTTTACACTTGTGTTTTTATTTGCAAAAGCGTCCAATGATTCATTAATGAACATATGTATTTGCACATAATTACTATTTACAAATAAACAAGATGGAAAAGAACAAATTACTGACAGGTTGAAAGAATAGGAAAACGTCTTTAGGCTATTCCATGAGCAATCCCTACAGTACATCATTAAGATCCTCAGCAGAGTTGAAACTTCAAACTATCAATCCCCAGCAGAAACCATTCAGTTGCTCCAAATTCCCCAGCAGGTCATCTTGAAGCCTGAAAAGCAACCAGATAACAGTTAACTTCTGTTTCTCACTAACCTAGGATAACTCCCCGGTAGAGTGGCAGACGACCGAAACTCCTGAATTTTTTCCAAACAGGAATACGTTTTCTTCCCCACAGAGTTTTCTTTATTCCCTAGCAGAACAAGGATTCCCATTGTGTAATCCCCAGTAGAAGTCATCAAAACTCTTTGGATTCCCCAAACAGATTACTCAAGCAGTATATGGCATTACCCTCATAACGACATGAATAATCCATATATCCTCAACAACAATCAAGGATTTATTTTCCTCAGCAATACAACAAATTAACTTACATGAACATACATTACATCCTCATATCATAAACATTGACAAAACACATATATTGCATCATACATTTCATGCAACATAACTTTGTGTTTCAGCTAACATTTTACCCTTTTTCAGGATAAGACTAACAACTACCATTTAACAATATGCAATCATGATACAATTCAGATACGCTCCAAACACGGAAGCTATTCTGATACTCATTCAGATTTCAGCTTTAAGATACAGTTCAGATAAGCTCCAGACACGGAAGCTATTCTGATACTCATTCAGACTTCAACTTTTAGATACAGTTCAGATACGCTCCAGACAAGGATGCCATTCTGATACTCATTCAGATTCATACTTCAAGATACAGTTCAGATACGCTCCAAACACGGAGGCCATTCTGTTACTCATATTTCAGCTTTCAGATACAGTACGGATACGCTCCAGACATGGATGCTATTTTGTCGCTCATACAAATTCAGTCTCCAGACACAGAAGCTATTCTGATACTCATTCAGACTTTAACTTTCAGATATAGTCCAGATACGCTCCAGACACAGAAGCTATTCTGATACTCATTCAGACTTCAACTTTCAGATACAGTTCAGATACGCTCCAGACACAGAAGCTATTCTGATACTCATTCAGATTTTAGCTTTCAGATACAGTTCAGATACGCTCCAGACACGGAAGCTATTCTGATACTCATTCAGACTTCAACTTTCAGATACAGTTCAGATATGCTCCAGACAAGGATGCCATTCTGATACTCATTCAGATTCAGACTTCAAGATACAATTCAGATATGCTCTAGACACGGAGGCCATTCTGTTACTCATATTTCATCTTTCAGATACAGTACGGATACGCTCCAGACGCAGATGCTATTTTTTCGCTCATATAAATTCAGTCTCCAGACACAGCTCAGATACGTGCCAAACATGGACACCATTCTGATACTTATTCTTTTGACTTACAACTTACAATTCAACAAACAATTCCTGGATGGCATCTACAAGCCCATGTCCAACAAGACTCTATCACTTATCCAAATGGAATCTTTAAGCCCATTCCCCCAATTATACATTGTCGAGTGCAAATTTATGGGCACTCTAGTGTCCAATCATCTTTCACCTTCGAGTCACAAATGGCAAAGCTCGCCAATCTAACTCTTCAGGTCTAATAAGATTGAACAGGGGAAACTATTGTACCTCAAAATTTGCCCTCTCATTCTTCAAAGCCTTTCTCACAAGGTTTCTCAAGATTCAAGCTTGCACAAGTACTTTGGAATTTTCCAGTACCAAATTTAAAAGGAAACTGTCAAAAAGGGAGAAAATAGATAAAAATATTATTTTGACAAAATTTGGAGAAATACAAGTGTTCTTCGTTTCAGCTCCTTCGATTGGCCTTTTGGCCTATTTCGACACAAGCTTGGCTTGCGTCCTTCGACTGGGCATGGGCCGCTGGCACAATTTGGTTTGGATTCACAAAGGAAAAAGCCTCTTGTAATCTATTTCATTTCCAAGGCAAAAGGCTCTCTTTTAACATCCTTCGATTTGCACTTTGTGTTCCCTATTTGCCTCTTTCGAATATGAACATTTTGTCCTCCTACATACACTCTTTCGTTCGACCACATATAACCTCTGACATGCAAGCTTTCGATTGGACATGAGCCACCTTCACACAAAGGCTTCGATTGGAGTTTTGGTTCCCTTCGAATCACCATATCTTAGACCCAACTCTAAATCCTTTGACGCAGTTTTCTTTAGTACATTTCTAGAACTCTTTGACACAACAACTGATCAAATCTGTGGACCCTGCTACGTGATCTTACTTTACAAGCCTTAATGCTTGTATCTCACTCCATAATTAATTGCTTACATTTTGGATTAAGCTATTGTCCAGGTGATTAAGCCTTTGTCTAGAAGTTTTTCGCATGAAAGTGAACTTATTAAGTACAAATCCTGTCCCAAAGCCCATGCTTTGCTAAAATCATGTTTGTACTTCACCATAAGTAAGGGAAGTCAGCCCCTTTTAACCAACAACTTCAGTACTTCACCTTGGGATCTTTGAAAATCTGACATAGCTTAATATTCACGTTTCATCCAAGCCACATCTTTGTCTAAAATTCCAAACCCTTTCTCTATAAATAGAGGAACCATTGACAAATAAAGGGTCCATATTTTTTCTAAGAGAGAAAAAACATAAAAATTCTCAAGCACTCAAACTTTCCCATATCTTCAAACTCCGATATTCCCAAACTCTCCAACATTCTCAAACCTTTAAAACTCTAAGATTTTTTTCATAAAAAGTCTCAGTAGTGTACTGTTGTACCCCAAAAATTTCCCTCCCATATTTCTCAAAACATTTCAAAAAAGATCTCCAAGTTGCTCAAGATAGCCCAAGAGTTGGTCAGACAAGCTCTCTCCTAAAGCAGTCTTCCCCAAACTAGGGTTTCATGTTGCATCAAGATCCTTGAGTCCAAGTGACCCCAAGTGCTCAACAATGTCCTAATATGTTCTCAAGATCATCCATGTCAAGTTTCAAGCCTTGCAGAGGAATTTTGCTCAGTCAATTGCTCAAAGGTCCAAAAATCGATTGTGCTAGGGCAAAAGTCAACTGTGACCCAAATACAGTCAAACTTCAAGATTTTTTGTCAACATTCTCATTTTGAAGTATATTTCATCATTTTATCAAGGGTTGATCATGATTCATCAAGGATTGTTCACAATTCATCAAGATTCAAAAGTTGCTAAATTAGGGTTTTGTAGGAAAAGTCAACTCAACTTTGACCAAGCATAACTTTCTCATACTTTATGAGAAATGACCCATCCAAAGCTCATTTTGAATAGGATGCAATTCCCTACAATCCATATTCATATCCCAAGATCAAAATATGCACTCAAAAGAAGTTATGAATTTGGACATTATAGGTCATTTTGAAAAGTCAACAAAAACACATTTTTTTGTTAAAGCTTCATACATGAGAATGGAATATACAATTGAGATGCGACCAAACGGTTTGTTTAAAGGACATCTCAAGCTTTCTAAAAAGTCCAAGAACACCTCCAAAGAGTCAAAATTGAGGAAGTTATGCATTGTTGAAGTTGGATTTATTTGCAAAATTGCCAAAAGTCAACTATCCCCAAAACTACAAATTTGGCCAAATGGGCCCATTCCTTTTCACTTGTTTTGAGTTTGCATTATATCCCACGTGCTCTAGCCTTGACCATGTGTCCAAATCATATTTTTATTAATTATTTTGATTTTTATTTGAATTAATTTGATTTAAATCAAATCAAATCAAATAAAATCCAAAGCATTGATAACAAAGGATTTTTTGGTTGTTTCAGGCTCTAATTACAGCAAGCAATGCAATCGAACTCCTATCAAGGTAATTGTGCACAAGGAGATTGGATTTAGGCCAAATTTGGAAGGTGGTTAAAGGAAATCAAATCAAATATCAAAATCATCAATGAAGGAGGATTTAGACAAAACTTGCAACCCTAATACATTGTGCAATACATAAGGGTCGTGTGCAGACAAAAATCAAGGTTGGAGATCAGTTCTAGAGCACAAACAGAATTTGCAAAAATCAAGAAAAAGTGTGAGATCAAAATCACTCCTAGAGGCCATTTCAAGGCTTGGCAATTGTCTCAATCGTTTCCTGGCAGCTTCCACAACCTAAACCAATCAAAACCAGGCACTTTCATACCCTCCCACGTGCTGTAAGTACAATTGGCCTTAATGATGGACATGGTTGTGATCAGAAGAAGATGACGAATCTAACCATGGTCCTAGAACTCATTTATATGGCCAGTAGCAGATTTTTTGAATAAGCTTGGTTTGTAGTGACGGACATCTGTCCGTGGGTATAGATCTTGGAACTTTTAGCCACGGTCCAAAGACAGGGACGAAGGCGTGTCGTTTCCCCATTCGCCCATTCAAACAGCGCACACGTTTTTTATTTTTCTGGCCATTAATATTGTTTTTATATATTATTATTGATTTGTATTTCATTAACAAATGAAGCAGCATGGCCTAGTGGTAACCACATCGGCGCTCAAGGATCCAAAGGCTGGAGGTCAGGGGTTCGATCCCTGCCTCTAGCAATTTGCATTTTCTTGTTTATTTTCAGGCAATCCAGTATACGCCTAAGCTGGAGATCCACCATGCGCCTTCCTCATCAAGCATGCCAGATGGCCAGATGGCCAGATCTGGTGGCCAAGCATTAAAGGTGCACCATAGGCCAGTCAACGCACATGCACTGGATCAAAGAAAGTCCAATGGATCAACATTATTGGGCCAACGAAATTGCTATCTACACCCTCCATTCAGGCCCATCTCACTCCTTTCTTTATATTTGTGTTTGTTTTAGTTAATTGTTTTATTTAATTTAATTTAATTATTAACCAATAGAATAATTTTCTTTTTTACCAAAAAATCATAAAAAACATTTTTTACCCAATTAAATTTCAGAACTTTATTTTTATTTAATAAATATCAATTAATTTAATTAGGTAGATTTAATTAGGTAACTTTAATTTATTTTGAAAATATTTAAAATCAATTAGAATTAATAGGTCTTAATCATTAATTTAATTATTTTATTTTCTTTCTTAAATTAACAAAACTCCAAAAATATGTCATTTAATATTTTTCATTAATTAATTAATTTAATAATTAATTTAGCATTTAATTTTAGGATTTAATTTCTTTTCTTAAAAAATAAAAACAACAAAAACATTTCTTTTAATCAAAAGGGTCAAATCCCTAATTTCACATTCGATCCAATTCACTCGCGCGATTTATTTTTCCTTATTCAATTATTAATGTATCTGCTCCTGGCTTGTAATAAATAATTAGGACATTTATTTATCTTTCCGCTTTTAAATTTCAAAGGGTTGTATTTGGCGATGTAAATACCGCCTTGTAATAATTTAGTTTAATTTCCGCACCTTTAATTTCTGCAAATTATACAACTGCTAGATGTTTGATAATAGGGGTTGCATGATAAGAATGAGTGTTTAAATTAAAATCAATTAGATCACCCTAAACATGTGTAAAGATTAAAATAACTAAAACCAACACAATCGCACATGCGCACTCCTAGGGTACACCCCACTTGGTTGCCTTTGTAAGCGGTCATTGAGTATAGGTTGTTTTAGAGGTCACCCTTTTGTCTAAAAGATCATAGTTGCCTCGAAACGGTTGCCTCGTAAATTGTTGCCTCGAACAAATGATCTAAGACATTAGGGTTACCGCTAAGGCGTCCTAACGTTGCTTTAGTGATCGTATGTCCCTCTTTCGAATTGACCCTCAAACTCCAACGACGGTGCTACCTACTCACTAATATTGGGATAGCATTGTCTAAAGGAAATTAGCATAGAACGATTCCTTTTTTGAGTGGGTAGATTAGTTATTAGATACTTGCTCATCCAAAAAACAAACTTTTTTCACACTTACACTCCTTTTCAAACAAAGTTTTCCTAAACACTTTATTACACTCTTGAAGACAGAAGCAAGAGTTAAATCGAAGTTAAAGCAAAAACTTTTTAAAACCCACAAGCACAAAGAAAACAATTTTGAAAATGATGAGCAAGTACCAAAGATCCCGTAGATAACTACGGATAGAAAGGGTGCTAATACCCTCCCTTTCTATAATCTACCCCCCGTACCTAGAAAATCTCAAAAAATGAATTTTTCTGTGCTTTTTTCCTTTCCTTGTTGGATAAAATAAAAGTCGGTGGCGACTCTTGCTTACCGCGACATTTTGCGAACACAAACGCAAAATGCGAACCAACATTCCAAAAAATAGTCAGTTCTTCCCACCGTATCACAGAACTGGCGACTCTGTTGGGGATGAATAAGTAGGGTGTACCTTAAGTGGGGTGCGAAGGCCCTTTTGTTTTCTTGCCGTTATTTTATTTTCGCCTTTATAATTTCATATTATTCAATATGGTTGTAATAGCGTGGGGTTTTATCTTCCTTTTGAATTTTATTGTATGCTTGTTAGTTAAATAGGAAATGTATGACAAGAACAAAAATAAAGAAAAAATAGAAAACCCTAAATGCAAGACAAAAGCATGAAAATTACACACTTTGCACACAAGCACCCCTAAGGTTTATCCCACTTGGTTGCCTAAAATAAAATGGCCATGTTACGCATGCGAAGTATCTTGGCAAAACAAAACAAATATAAGATCATAGTCCCTCGATGACGCTATCAAAAGGTTGCCTAAACAAAGATGATCTTGGTCCCTCAAAAAATGCTAAGATACTTGGCAACATTGCTATCATGGTTATACGATGACCCACGCCCGTCCCGTTTACATCCAAAGATAGGGTTTCTTACCAAATCAATGGTAAGTCAACAATGTCAAAGGAATAAAAATGCACAAGAAAGACATTTGAGTAGGTAGATAACATCTAGTTACTTGTTCCATTTAAAAACAATCCTTGCTATTTTTAAACACACACACATTTCAAAACATCTTACAAAACATTGAAAACATTTTTAAAAGACAAACATCTTTGTATACATTCTTACGAACGAGAATCATTACAAAGATTGCCTAAACGAATGGACTCTTTTACAAAATACTTTCAAAACCACACCAAACACCATTTCAAACAAAACAAAGCAAGTGATCTAAACAAGTAACTAAGAGCCCATGGAAAACCATGGATGAAAAGGGTGCTAGCACCTTCCCTTTTCATAATCTACCCCCCGAACTCAAGAAAACAATCTCAAAGGTCTTTCCTGTGCTTTTTTTTACCTTTTCCTTTTGGATAAAAGGAAAGTCGGTTGCGACTCTTGCTAACCGCGACATTTGCAAACACAAACGCAAAACCTCAAGTCAGTTCCCCCACCACATCACAGAGGGTATGTCACAGTCTGAACATGGAAGTTAGGATGATTTCTAAATGTATATCAGAAACTGTTTAGATGGTTCTGATCAAAAAACACTTGAGGAAAAATGGAGTTTGAATGAAAGAATCAAAAGCTAACAGGTTTTGTATTTTTGCGTTTGCAGTTTTGGACTCTTGGAATTTTAGCAGGGGTTCAAGGATTTTTCTTTCTCCAATTTTTCGACCCCTTTACAGTTGCCAATGGCTTTCAATTTATAGGCAAAGATCTTGTAGCTTGGAGAGTACAACCATCACATTCTAGGGTGCCGCCTTGTTCTTGAAGCAAGTATGGTGGTTAGAAGCTTTAGCAGCGCCTAAGCTGGAATTGTAAGCAGGAATTAAGGAAAGGTAACCTCAAAAGCAAAAGCAACGCATGGGCCCAGCACACTCTTGTACAAAAGTTTGCTTTTCCAAGACAGTAATGGTACTTCTATGCTACACGTGGGGAAATCCTTTGGACAAAGACCCAAAAGTGGTTGTGAGCATTAACTGATGATGAGATTGATCAAACCAGAAATCCTGCAACGTGAGATTTTGCATCATTGCTTAATTCTGGATCAGAAGTTCAGCTTCAGCGTGACTTAGAATATACATCCAACTTCTGATCTTTGTATCTCCTTGCTCCAGCATGTTCTGAAGGAGCTCTCAGACTTTCTAGGAAGCTTGTAACACGCTTTGTAACCTTCTTTGAATTACCCCTGCAAACTCTGACTGAACCTTTGTGGAAACTGGCCCAGAAGTTGTAGACAACTTCTGACTTGAAAATGCTCAGAATTTGCTGAGTGCTTCAGTTTCATGGACGTGTCTTTGAAGATTTATAACTTGAAATTCCAGCATTTCCAGGAGAAGTTCCGTTCTGCAGTATTTCAGATCTTGTTGAAGTCTATAACTCTTGTGTTAGAAGTTCTTCCACAATCATCTTACATCATGGTGATAATCTGATCAGAAGTTCTGAGCCTGTCATATTTCTTAAACACTTAGAAAAATTCTAAGTATTTAGAGTTTTGACTTTTCCAAAGCCATTTTGACTTTTGAATTTCTTGATGAAACAAACTTCATATTTCAACATGTCTTGATGAAATATGATCCTTGAAACTTGAATTTGACCAAAAGTCAAAGTTTGACTTTTCAGTGCATAAATGACCATTTTACCCTTGTGAATGACTTTCTTTGAATATTTGTAATTTAAGGCTTGGAATTGGATGGAAGCAAACCTGAGGGTCCAAGTTGATCCTTTGAGAAATGAGAGGGCAAGTTTTGGGGTACATTAGCTGCCCCTGTTCAATCTTCTTAAACCTGAAGAGTTAGATTGACGGATCCACCATTCGTGACTTGAAGGTGGAAGATGATTGGACACTAGAGTGCCCAGAAATTTGCAATCGATGATGTGGTGATTGATTGTGTAGGAAATGAGCTTAAAGATTCCATTCAAAAGTGATTATTTAAAAAAATTTGAAGAAGTATCAGAATAAATCTCTGGTTGATTTATACTGAAATAATGGATGTGTTAGGTTGAGTACCAGAATAATATCCATAAATGGATTGTATCTGACTCGTATCTGAAAGCTATCTTTGAATGAGTTTCAGTATGGCATCCGTATCTGGAGCATATTTGAACTGTATCTGAAAGCTGGTGCGTATATGAACTGTATCTGAGAGCCGAATCTGTATGAGTATCAGGATGGCATCTGTATCTGGACTGTATCATAAAGGAGAATTTGAATGAGTATCAGGATGGCATCCGTATCTGGTGCGTATCTGAAAGCTGAATCTGAATGAGTATCAGGATGGCATCCGTATCTGGTGCGTATCTGAACTATATCTGACAGCTGAAACTGAATGAGTATCAGGATGGCATCTGTATCTGGTGCGTATCTGAACTGCAACTGACAACTGAATATGAATGAGTATCAGGATGGCATCCATATCTGCTGCATATCTGAACTGTATCTGAGAACTGAATCTGAATGAGTATCAGGATGGCATCCGTATCTAGAGCGTATCTAGACTGTATCAGAAAGGTGTGTTGAATGATGAAGAAATCTTGGACGATTACTACCTCAACAGGATGATGAAGGAATCTCGTACGATTACTACCTCAGCAGGATGATGACCAATGTCATGATGTATGCATTTCATAATGATGAGATTTGTGTTATATGTATTTTGCATGCATATGCTATGAATTTTGTTGAAATGTAATTTTGTCTTGGAGAAAATATCCTTGACAAATGTTGGGGAGTTATTCAATCCTGGATTTCTGTTGAAGAGTTGGTATGTCTTCAAACTTTGCCTAGAATGTTTCCACCGAGGATTCATGTTTTGTCGTTTGAGGAAGTGAACTACTATCTGGTTGAATTCCAGGTTTCGCAACACCTTATACTGTTATTTGGTCGAAATCCAGGCTTCGCAGTGTTTTTGGAGAAGGGGACTACTATCTGGTCGAAATCCAGGCTTCGCAGCACCTTATACTGTTATCTGGTCGAAATCCAGGTTTCACAATGTTTTTTTTGAAGAAGGGAACTACTATCTGGTCGAAATCCAGGCTTCACAACACCTTATACTGTTATTTGGTCGAAATCCAGGCTTCACAGTGTTTTTGAAGAAGGGAACTACTATCTGGTCGAAATCCAGGCTTCACAACACCTTATACTGTTATCTGGTCGAAATCCAGGCTTCACAGTTGTGATGCGGTGGGAGAACTGACTTGAGGTATTGCATTTGTGTTTGCAAATGTTTCGGTTTAGCAAGAGTCACCACCGACTTTTATTTTATCCAAAAGGAAAGGTAAAAAAGCATAAGAAAGACCTTTGAGATTGTTTTTGGGTTCGGGGGGTAGATTATGAAAAGGGAAGGTGCTAGCATCCTTTTCATCCATGGTTTTCCATGGGCTCTTAGTTACTTGTTTTAGATCACTTGCTTTTGCTTTTCAATTGTTTGAAATGGTGCTTTTGTGTGTGGTTTTGAAAGTATTTTGAAAAGAGGCCTTTGTTTAGGCAACCTTTGTAATGATTCTTGTTATAATCTATACAAAGGTGTTTGTCTTTTGAAAAATGTTTCAATGTTTGAAAGTTTGTTTGGAAAATGTTTTGAAATTGTGTGATAGTTTGAAAATAGCAAGGATGGTTTGCAATTTTTATCAAGTTACTAGGAGTTGTCTACCCTACTCAAAGATCTTTCCTACACATTTTTAACCCTTTGACATTGTTGTTTTACCATTGCATTTGGTAAACAACCTTGTCTTTGGATAGGCAACCAAGATAGCGTCATCGAGGGACTATTATCTTTTTGTTTTGTTTTTGTTTTGCCAAGATACCTAGCATGCATACCATGGCCATATTTAAGGCAACAAATGGATGGAACCCTAGGGGTGCTTGTGTGTATTGTGTTGTCATTTTTCATGCATTTTTGTCTTGTGTTTAGTCAAGCTATTTGTTTTGATTTTTGGTTATCATACAAACCCTAATTTTACTATCATGCATATCAAAGCGATAAAATGCGTAAAAGTAAATCTAAGACTATTACAACAATATTATGGAGAGGGGGATACAAGTTTGAATAGGGGGATATTTGCACAAAATAAAAACCCTAAAACTATTACAACCATATTGAATTTAATTTACAAATAAATAAATGGACAATTATTTAAATATGCAATTAAATATGAATATGCAAAATTTTTTTTTTTGTATTATTTTTATGTATGTAAAAATAAGTTTATTTATGGCCTAAAAAAGTAAGAAAATAAAAATGATTATTTTTGAAAAGGGTGGAAACCCTAGTTTTTGGTTTTAAAAGAAAATATATTATATTAATTATTTATTTATTCATTTATGTACAAGAAAATAAATAAAAATATATATAAAAATGTTAAAAAATAATATTTGTGAGAAAATAATATTTTAAGTATAAAAATAAAAATGTGTAATATTTTTATATTATTTATAAGTTTATTTAAGAAAATAAAAGTATTTAACCTAATAAACTATTTTTTTGTCATAAAAAAAATAAAAATAAAAATGTAAAAATTAAGAAAAGATTTTTGGTGATTTTTAATATTTAGAAAAAAAACAATAAAGTCAGAAATCACAAAAGAAATGAAAAATATGCAAAAATAAAGAAAATGGGCCAGGGGGTGCAAATAACACAATGAAGGGTGCAAACAGCAAGGCAAGCCAGGCCCAGGCCCAAGTCACGCTTCATCCCTGTCCTCTGGCCAATACGCGCGCTTCCGCAACTTCAAATCTGTTCTCTCTATTCTTTGCTTGAAATCAAAAACTCACAACATGAAACTTATAGAGCTTTAAACCACGATTCTAAACATATAAAAAACTTGATCTAACTCTAAGAAACCAGGGAGAATTTTATCACCCCCAATTTCTGACCTAAAAATTTCAACAACTTCAACATCCAAATTCTCCTAGCTCAGTTAGCATAAATGAATTCTATGCATATGTACAATTCAAGGACATTAAGGGCTACATTTTTGCTTCACAACCCTAAGCCTAATGATTCCTAAATAAGGAGATAGAAGTTTGACAAATACCTGTTTCAGCCAAGTTTGGATATGGAAATGTAGGAGTTTTGGATGAGGCCTGAAGGTCGTGTTAGCTTGCCTGAAGTTCACTCAACCTTTCCCAATGCTTAGATTGCCTTGAACTTGCCTGAATGTGCTTGTAGAAATCAACCTGCAAAGCTTCAAAGTAAAAATGGTGAAGTGTGAAAATGGAGTTACAGTGGATGGACAGGTGCTTGGACAGTTTAGGTATGTTGTATGGAGTGTGTTTGAAGTGGTTTCAAGCAAAACGCACGAGGCAATGTGAAGATGGCTTGAGTTCTACAGGGCTTGCCCTGTTTTGGGCAAAAATGGAGTGTTTGGTGTATTTGGGTGTTTGAGATGCTATGAGCTCGTGTTTTCTTCTTGCTACAATGTGTTGAGGTTGTTTGAAATGTTCACAAAGCTTGCTCTTATCAGATTTCCAAGTTGTGGAGTTTTTGCACACTTTCTTATTTTTGAAGTAAAAGGTGAGTTGACAAAGGCACAACATGTACATGATAGCTCAAGGCCTGAGGAGAGTTGGTAAACCTTTTCTGATGTTTGTGGATGTGTTTTTCTGCAAAAGATTAAGTTCAATGCTCAAGATAAACAAAAGGACATAAAGCATGCTTTATCAAAGTAGCAATGTTGCCTTTTTGCCATTTTTGGATTAAACCTTTGTACAAAGCTTCCAAGACAAAAACAATGCCATTAACCATTGTATTTGCATTAAATTTTTGAGTGTATAAGATATTAGAACCTTTAAACCAAGTACAGGCATGCTTAGGACAGATTTGCAAGTTGTAACATGGTGCAAAATGCCTTGGACAAAAGTGATGATTTGGCATTTTCAAACTTTCGATTCTCCCTAACCACAAATGATCTTGGAGAGTTCCATGACATTTTGGAAAGATTGTAACATGCTATACAATCCATATTTGAAATGCATTTTGAGATTCCACTTGGAACTAGGTAAAAAGTTGCCATGAAGATAGGTCAAAATCCTGCCTAAACTAGGGCAAAATTTCACTAAGTTAGAAAGTTTTTGGACCTCTATTCACAAAATAATAACTTGAAATCCAAGCATCTTTTGGGAAAACTTTTTGAATAAAAGTTGTATATTTTGTGAAGGACTACAACTTTCATTTTGTAAGTTTTCTTTGAATACAATTGCATCATGGTGAAAAAGTTTGGAAAAGTTGGGAAAAAATAAGAAATTTTCATAACTTGGAAAATTTCTAAGTTATGAAAATTTTCCATTTTAAACCCTAATTTTCAAAATTAGGTTTCTTGGTGAACAAGTTTCATGTTTTGACACATCTTGATGAAAAATGACCCTTGGCACTTGATTTTGACCAAAAAGTCAAAGTTTGACTTTTCAGTGTACAGTTGATTTTTGATCAGTTGATTGGAAAATTCATCTGTCAATCCAATGCTTTTGAGATCTTTTGAACCTTATGATTAGGTCAAGATGATTCCATTAATTCCTTGAAACCATGCTTGAACCCAATTTACCATTGGCTAGGTTAAAAAATCAGAAATTGCCCCTTTTACAGTCAAAATCCTAAAAATGACCATTTTGCCCTTTTGATGATCTGATCAAATTTATTGACGAGTTGTGGTCCAAACTTGATCAAATGGTTCATATGAGTCTATAATGTTGATGTGGATAAAAAATTATGAGGTTTGACTGTAAATTGGCCACAGTTGACTTTTTCCCCAATACAGTTGATTTTTAGGTCAACTGTCCAATTGATTGGGCAAAAATTTGATTCAAGGCTTGAAACTTGGTATGGGCAATCTTATAAGTCCAACATGAAGTATGAAAGTCACATGAGGCATTGGAATTCAAAAAATCCCTGTTCAAACTCAAACCCTAATTTCAGGTCAACAGTGCAAGGAGATGTCTTGAGCTGAGCAAACCCTAATCCTGTATGGAGTCCAAAGAGTCTTTTGAGGAAAATGTTGATAAAATGAGAGGGAAAATTTTGGGGTACAATAGCTGCCCCTGTTCAATCTTCTTGAACCTAAAGAGTTAGATTGGCGAATTTTGCCATTCGTTACTCGAAGGTAAAAGATGATTGGACACTAGAGTACCCGTAAATTTGCACTCGTCAAAATATAGTTGAAGGAATGGGCTTAAAGATGAAATTTGGAAAGGTGACATAATCTTGTTGGAGATGGGCTTGTAGATGCCATCTAAGAATGTCTGCTGAGTTGTAAGTTGTAAGTCAGAAGAATGAGTATCAGAATGGTATCCGTGTTTAGAACGTATTTGAACTGTATTTGGAGACTGCATCTGTATGAGCAATGGAATGGCGTCTGCGTATGGAGCGTATCCGAGCTGTAACTATATTTGATTCTTGAATCAATAGAAGAATGACTTCCGTGTCTGGCGTGTATCTGTATTGCATATGAATCTGTAATCTGAATAAGCGATAAAATGACATCCGTGTCTGGAGTGTATTTGTACTGTAATTGGGATCTGAATAAGTGACAGAATGACTTCCGTGTCTGGAGTGTATCTGAACTTGAAATTGATAGTTGAATCTGAATGAGAAATAGAATGGCTTCTGTGTCTGGAGCGTATCTAATATGTATCTGGTTGTTGAGGTCTGAATGAGTGACAAAATGGCATCCGTGTCTGGAGCGTATCTGTACCGTATCTTGACTTTGAATTCTGAATGAGTATTAGAATGACTTCCGTGTCTGGAGTGTATCTTTACTGTATCTGAATAAGAGATCTGAATGAGTAGCAGAATGACTTCCGTGTTTGGAGCGTATCCATACTGTATCTGAAATCTTTGAATATTTGTTAAAGATAACTTTTAATCTTATCCTGAAAAGGGTAAAATGTTAGCTGAAACACAAAGTTATGTTGCATGAAATGTATGATGCAATAAAATGTGTTTTATAAATGTTTATGATATATGAATGTAATGTATGTGCATGTAAGCTGATTAGCTGTCTTGCTGAGGAAAATAAATCGTTGATAGCTGGAGATAATGAAATCTTTGACTGCTGCCGGGGAAAATAAATCCTTGACCGCCGTTGGAGATTCAAAGTCTTTGATTGCTGAGGATGAGAAATCCTTGGACCACTGTTGGGGATAGAAAATCCTTGGCAACTCGCGGGGATTATCAAAAACTTTTACAGCTTCTGTGGGGATGTGAGAATCCTTCACGACTTTCCTAGGGATACAGGGATCCTTCAAGTCTTTTGAGTTGGAGGATGATAAATATTCTGTTGTGAGAATGATACCAAGTGTTGCTTGAGAAACCTGCTTGGGAAATCCCGAGAATTTTGATGACTATGGCTAGGGATTACACCATGGGAATCCTTACTCGGCTGGGGAATAAGGAAACTCTGATGATTTCTACCGGGGATCAAACAAAGGAAAACCTTGATCTGCTGGAGAATAAGGAAGACTCTGATGGCTTCTGCGGAGAATTAAGAATGAGAATCTTCAATCTGTAGGGGATTAAAAATTCTGACAAATTTATGCTGGGGAGTAATGAAGACTCCGACAACTTCACCGGGGAATCAAGAATGAGAATCTTCAATCTGTTAGGGGAATTTAAATCCTTGGGGACTTCAAGCTGGGAGTTAAGAATGAGAATCTTCATTCGATTGGGGAGTAAAAACTCTGTGGGAATAGCTATACTGCTGGGGAGTAGCTATCCTTATGGGGAGATCAGGAGTTTGGGGTTGTATGCCAATCTACTGGGGAATTACCCTAGGTTGAGGATAAAAGTTTACTGTTATCTGGTTGACTTCCAGGCTTTAAGACAACCTGCTGGGGAATCTGGGGAAAACTGAATGGTTTCCGCTGTGGATTGGTAGCTAGAAATTTGACTGGATGGGGGAAGAAGGTTTCAACTCCGCTGAGGGTCTGTAGTTCAAAGTTTTTGCTCCGCTGGGAATTGGGAGTTTGAATTTTAACTCTGGTGAGAATTAAAGGTTTGAAATATAACTCTGTCGGGGATTGGGAGTTTGAAGTTTAACTCTGGCAAGGATTTTGAAATTTAATTCCGCTGGGGATATGTATTTCAAGGTTTTAGCTCCGCTTGGGATCTAGATGATGTACTACAGGGGATTTCTCTTGGAATAGCCTAAAGACGTTTTCCTTTACTTTCAACCCGTCAGTAATTATTCTTTCACATTTCGTTTATTTGTAAACAGTGATTATATTCAAATGCATATGCTCATTTAATAGACCAATGGACGTTTTCAAATAAAACACAAGTGTAAAAAAGAAGAAAAGGCAAATACTTTTCTGCATTTTGAAGTATCTTTATATTAACTTTGTGTAAGTATTTTGTACAAAGGAGACATACATCCTAGTAAGAGAATGTTATCATAAAAATGAGAAATATTTATACAAAGAAAGATGGCTATGTATAAAAATTTCATGGGGTTCCCATTCTACTATAGCCTTCGTAACTCTGAATATCTTGTCCATTCGTTGCTTCGTCTGAAGATGATTGAGTTGATCAGAAGCCCGGATCTTGTCTGTGAAGAGATTGTCCTTAAAGTGATCCGACGAGACATAGTCACACACTTTAATTCCCTAACTTTTTCCTGGACCGCCCTTTCGGGTTTTCAGTCCACCGGGAAACCCTTTTTTGCCCAAGTCGCCCTTTTGGGTTTTCAACTTGCCAGGTGTACATATTTTTTTTATTTATCCCTAATTTTTTCCTGAACCACCCTTTCGGGTTTTTGATTCATCGGGATGCCCTTTTTTTCCCAAGTCGCCCTTTCGGGTTTTCAACTTGTGGGGTCATTTATGCGTAGTATCTTTTGACTATGTCTGCATTCGCAGGGTGCGGCAGGTCATCGCCATCCATGGTGGTTAAGATCATTGCCCCACCAGAAAAGATGTTTTTGATCACAAATGGTCATTCGTAAGTAGGTGTCCACTTGCCCCTGGGATCACTTTGCGGCAAGATGATCCGCTTGATTACAAGATCTCCGACTTGATATACATGGCGCCTGACTTTCTTGTTAAATGCCTTGATCATTCGTTTCTGATACGTCTGACCGTGGAAAATAGCAGCAAGTCGCTTTTCGTCAATCAAGTTAAGTTGGTCAAGTCGGGTATGAATCCAATCGTCTTCACTCAAACCAGCATCCTTCATGATTCTCAAGGAGGGAATCTGAACCTCGATAGGTAAAACAACTTCCATGCCGTATACCAAAGAATAGGGTGTTGCCCTAGTTGAAGTGCGTGCCGTGGTACGGTACCCGTGAAGAGCAAGCGGTAGCATCTCATGCCAGTCCTTGTAGGTGACTGTCATCTTTTGTATGATTTTTTTGATATTTTTGTTTGCAGCTTCGACAACACCGTTCATCTTTGGCCGATAGGGAGATGAATTATGATGTTGAATCTGGAACTGCTCTCACAAGGCAGTGATCATAGTGTTGTTCAGGTTTGTACCGTTGTCAGTGATGATCCTTTAGGGGATACCGTACCAACATATGAGGTTCTACTTGATGAAGCGGGCAACAACATTCTTTGTGATGGATGCGAAGGACGCTGCTTCGACCCACTTGGTGAAGTAATCAATGGCCACTAGAATAAAGCGGTGTCCATTAGATGCTGTAGGCTTGATCTCTCCAATCATGTTGATTCCCCACATAGCGAATGGCCAAGGAGCTGTTAAGACATTGAGAGGAACTGGAGGTATATATACCTTGTCTGCATAGATTTGACATTTGTGACAAGTCCTGGAATGTTGATGGCAGTCAACTTCCATGGTAGACCAGTAATAGCCTTCCCGTAGAATCTTCTTAGCCATCGTATGTCCGCTTGAGTGAGTGCCAAAGGTACCATTGTGCAGTTCAACCATGATCTGCTCAGCTTCAACCTTGTCCACACAAAGGAGCAGAATGCAATCATGATTGCGCTTGTATAGGATGCCATTGCTCAGGAAGAACTTAGCTGAGAACCTCCTCAAGAACTTTTTGTCGTTGACTGAAGCTCCTTCAGGGTATTCTTGTGCTTCGAGATACCTTTTGACTTCATGAAACCAAGGTCGGTCCACTACTTCTTCGGTATTAATCTCGTGACAATGTTTAGGTTCATCCATCCGTTCAATGGTGATTTGGGGAGCCTAACTATCCCAGTTAAGTTTAAACATGGATGACATTGTAGCTAGCACATCTGCTAGATGATTCTCTTCTCGCGGGAAGTGCTCGAAGGTAATCTGCTCAAAATGAGGTAGTAATGTCAAGACATGTTCTTTGTAAGGGATGAGGCTTGTATGTTTAGTATCCCACTCTCCTTTGATTTGACTGATAACCAAAGCTGAGTCCCCAAATACAATCAAAGATTTGATTCCCAAGTCAATTGCAGCCTTGAGACCAAAGATACAAGCTTCATACTTGGCCATGTTGTTGGTACAGCTGAAGCAAAGTCTGGCGGTGAAAGGTGTATGGCAACCTTCTGGAGAGATAAGTACCGCGCCGATACCGTTGCCAAGTGCGTTGGAGGAACCATCAAAGTACAGGATCCATCGAGATCCTTGTTCAGGTCCGTCATATGGTCTGAAATCTTCAATGTTATCTAAAGTCATGATATCCTCGTCGGGGAAGTCGAACCTCATGGATTGGTAATCTTCAACAGCTTGATGGGCCAGATGATCGGCTAGTACACTCCCCTTTATAGCTTTTTGGGTCGTGTACAGTATATCATATTCCGTTAGGATCATCTGCCATCTAGCTATTCTTCCAGATAGAGCAGGCTTCTCAAAGATGTACTTGATCGGAGCCATCTTAGATATCAGCAAAGTGGTATGAGTCAACATATACTGCCTTAGCCGGCGAGCAGCCCATACCAAAGCGCATCAAGTTTTCTCGAGCAGTGAGTATCAGGTCTCACAGTCCGTAAAATTTTTGCTAAGGTAATAAATGGCATGCTCTTTTCGACAAGACTCGTCATGTTGGCCTAGTACGCACCCCATTGAATTCTCTAGGACGGTCAGCTACATGATTAGCGACCTTCCTTCGACGGGTGGCAACAAGATAGGAGGTTCTAGCAAATACTCCTTGATTTTATCGAAAGCAACTTGACAATCATCATTCCATTTAACCACCTGATCTTTCTTCAACAACTTGAAGATTGGTTCACAAGTAGATGTTAGGTGAGAAATGAACCTTGCAATGTAGTTTAGGCGTCCCAAGAAACCTCTGACCTCCTTCTCAGTGCGAGGGGCATGCATTTCTTGTATATCTTTGACTTTGGCAGGATCAACCTCGATGCCTTTGTTACTGACAATGAAACCCAAGAGTTTACTGGACCTGACTCCGAACATGCATTTGTTATGGTTTAGTCTGAGCTTGTACTCTTTCAACCTGACAAACAACTTTTGCAGATGGTCCAGGTGTTCTTCTTCCATTTGTGAACGGGCTATCATGTCATCTACGTAGACCTCTATCTCATGATGTATCATATCATGAAACAAAGCTACCATGGCGCGCTGATAGGTTGCCCCGGCATTCTTCACTCCGAATGGAATCACTTTGTAACAGAACGTACCCCACTGTGTAACAAAAGTAGTTTTCTCCATGTCCTCAGGGGCCATTTTGATCTGGTTATAGCCTGAGAGTCCGTCCATGAAAGAAAATACCTTGTGCTGAGCTGTATTGTCAACCAAGATGTCAATGTGCGGTAGTGGAAAGTCATCTTTAGGGCTGGCCCTGTTTAAGACTCTGTAATCCACGCACATTCTCACTTTGCCGTCCTTTTTAGGTACGGGCACAATGTTAGCAACCCATTGTGGATAGGAAGTAATAGCAAGAAATCCAGCGTTGAATTGCTTCATAACTTCTGCTTTGATCTTTTCAGACATGTCGGGCCTCATGCGGCGAACTTTCTCTTTAACTGGTGGACAATCTTCTCTTGTGGGGAGACGATGTACCACAATATCTGTATCAAGTCCCGACATGTCTTCGTATGACCAGGCGAAGATCTCAACATATTCATTCAACAGCTGAACTAAGCGCTCTTTTACACTTGGCTCTAGGTTGGCACCCACTCTAACTTCTTTTCTGTCTTCCTCAGTACCCAAGTTGATTGTCTATAACAATTCCTCGTGAGGTAGAATAGCCCTTTCTCCCCGTTGTAGCAGTCTAGCCAATTCTCCCGGCACTTCACAGTCTTCCTCACCTTCGTATTCGGCATGGTAGACCAGATCTTCAGAGTCACTGAAGGTCATAGCAAAATTGTTACCCATGGAATCCGGAATGGAAGGGTACCTGCATTTGTGAGTGTGTGTGTGTGTAAGGGATAACCACCTTTAAACAAATAAAATGTAAAAAGAAATAAAATGAACACAAAAGTTTATATGTGAAAACGCCCATGATTCATTAAAATGGCATATGAAGATGAAAAATCAAACCCTTACAAATGGACCTATGTGCCTCGGGTAAGACACAAGGTTAAAAGTGTACGAATTGTTTAAGAATTATTACAAAATAACAGAAATGTTTGAAAGATAAATTAGTGATTGATGAAAGTAATGGGAATAAAATCCTTTGCCTCCCAATTGCATAGTCCTCCGTCCACAGTAGGGAAAATCCAGTCTTCTAGGTTGCTCTCCTCTTCACTATCCTCCAAAGCATTGACTCCATGATGGGTGATCTTCACTGGTGGCCCTCCAGCCCGGGAGCGACGCACAGCCTTTTGAGCAGAAGCAGTGAAACCCAAGCAGAATTTATCGGATTTAAAGGGAAAGTCTGGAAGCTGCCCCCAGATTGTGCTTCCCCCTTCTCCAATCACATCCTTTGCATCTTTGAGAGACGACATCCGAGGCGGAGGTCGGGTAATCATGGGTACAAAAGACACTGTCTTGGTTGCTGCAATCTCCTGAGCTACCTCTTCAAAATGCTGAAAGGGGGTTTCGATGAATTCACCATCCAATTCTACATAGCGGAAATAATTTAGATGGCTTATCATGTATTCCTCTTCGCCGTGAACAATTACAATTTTCCCCTGGACAAGGTAATTGAGCTTTTGATGCAGAGTAGAAGTGATGGCTCCAGCATGGTGAATCCAGGGTCTTCCCAACAAGCAAGAATAGGAAGGACGGATGTCCATGACATAAAATATAGAGTTGAAGGTTTCAGTTCCCACTTTAATTGGGATGTCCACCTCCCTGTGGACCATCCTTTTAGAACCATCAAAGGCTCTGACAATGATGTTGCTGGGTTTCAAAGTTAGGCCTTCACAGTCCAACCTATCCAATTCCTTCTTTGGCAAGACATTCAACGATGAACCAGTGTCTACCAGAACGTGTGCCAGAGTAGTCCCTCTACATTCCACTGAGACATGAAAGCGTCATTATGTTTTCTCCCTTTGATTGTTAGATCAGCATCGGAGAATCCTAGACCATTGTCTGCTGTTAGGCTAGCTACACATTCCTGGAACTGATCCGCGGAGGTTTCCTGGGGCACACGGGCCGTCTTCAAGAATCTGATCAAAGCTTTGGCATGAGCTTCTGAGCAAAGCAGTAAGGCCAACATAGAGATTTTTAAGGGGGTTTGCCCCAGTTGCTCCACAACATTATAATCGCTTTTCTTGATTATTTTCAAAATCTCTTCCATTTATTTTTGAGAGGTTTCAGGGAAGATCAATGGCTGAGACCTCGTCCTGACGGGCTCTTCTTGGATCCCTTTCCCTCTATCATCAGCAGTAGCAGAGGGGACAACCACGGGAGTTACAACTTCTTCAATAACTGGAGTTCTCTCAGATATGTTGACCGGCATAGGGGTAACCTTAGGAGCAGCTGAGGGTCCGAAGATTGCCTTTGGAGGGGCAATCTCCGGAGAGAAAATTCTTCCACTGCGGATGATTTTACTCGTTCTGTAAATGTTTCCAATGTCGGAAGTCTCTTCATCAGAACTCTCTTCAGTTGATTCAATTTGCTTAATACCGTGGTAGAAGATCTCTCCTCCATAGTTCCACGGTATTGATTTGTCGGACTTGTACGGGATAGGCCTCGACATATTTATCTTCAAAGGTGCAATCTTCGGATCAGATGTAATCTTAAAAGGTCTTTTGGAGACCTTGGAAAGATTGGCGGATATGGTAATTATCGAAACATCATTGACAGGAGTCAGTGTAACAGGAGTCTTTTCAAAAAGGATTTCTTGGTTATCCATTAGGCGCTGGATGCCTAACTTCAACAATGGACAGTCGGTTGGTAAGGATGAACAAAGGCAGCAATCTTCTTCACAACCTGGGAAAATCCCAACTCTCAGCAAATTCTACTTGATTATCGGTAACAGAGTCATCAAATCATCAACAGTAGCAACAAAAAGGTCCTCTTCAACAACTTGGGCATTGTGAGCATGTTTTGGCATTGGAGCAGAGATCACATTAG
The DNA here is from genome assembly GCA_948472305.1 of Vicia faba. Taxonomy (NCBI): domain Eukaryota; kingdom Viridiplantae; phylum Streptophyta; class Magnoliopsida; order Fabales; family Fabaceae; genus Vicia; species Vicia faba. The sequence continues at coordinate 54,065 of CATIWC010000431.1, forward strand.
GCTTTTCACGGGCGTAGAATTCAACTTCTTTAGCGTCTATCAAATCCTGAATCTTATTCTTGAGGGCCCAACAATTGTTGGTGTCGTGCCCCAGGCTGTCTGAATGATAAGCACACTTGGCGTTCGAATGGTAGTAAGGAGAAGATGTATTCGGACTCTTCGGGGCCTCTTTCAAACTTGCAAGGTTTAACTTCAAAAGATGGGGTAAAACCTGAGTGGGAGTCATGTTTATCCGGGTAAATTTCCGTGCAGGCCTTTCCACCCTTGCTTGGTTGGTTCTGGGTTGATTGTTTCTAGGCTGATCAGCCGCAGACTTCTGAATCATTACGGCCACCACCGCTGGTCGGCGCTCAACTCTTCCTTGACCTCTCTGGGAGTAGACAGCTGAGACTTCTTTCTTTGCTGGAAAAGTCTTTTTGATGGCAGCGGAAGCAAATGCATCCTTTTGAATTTTCCCTCTCTTGATGCCGGCTTCAACTCTCTCACCAGTCAGAATCAACTCGGTGAACCCCGCAGACGAACTTCCAATCAGGTGATTGAAAAAGGGGCCTGACAGTGTACCCAAGAACATATCTACCAGCTCCCTCTCAGATAGAGGTGGTTGTACTCGTCCCGCCAAGTCTCTCCATTTTCGGGCATACTCTTTGAAACCTTCATTTGAGACCATGCCCATACTCTGTAATTGAGTACGGGTTGGTGCTAAGTCCGCATTATATTGATACTGTATGTAGAAGGCGGCCGCCAAATCCTCCCAATTGTGCACATCATACCTCTCTAGCTGGTAGAACCAATCTAATTGCGTCCCCGAAAGACTGTCCTGGAAGAAATGGACCTACAGATCCTTGTAAGAAGAATGCGGTTGGATTTTTCTGACATAAGACCGTAGGTCCATCTTGGGACAAGACAAACCATCGTATTTAGCAAAAAGAGGCACCTTAAACTTAGGGGGAATGACAATCCCAACAACCAGCCCTAACTCTTCAAAGTCCAGCCCAGGCACTCTTTGTATCTCCATGGCAGGCAGACGTTCTTCCAGATTCTTGTATTTGTCGTCTACATGAGGGTACTGCTGTTCAGAATAGTCTTCATCCTCCTCCTCCTCTTCTTCCTCAGACTCAGATGGCACTGCAACTCCCTTTCCTTTTCCTACCCCTTCATCAGATGTTGAGGGGAAATCCAGGACCCTTCTAGCCTGACCTTCAAATCTTCTACCCATGGTAGCCACACCAACCCTATTCTTTTTCTTTTTCTCTTTTTCCTTTTCCAGTAGAGTTTTGAGCTCCTCCTGACCCTTAGCCAAGGTCATGAGTAGCCGTTGGAACTGTGAATTCTGCGCTTGTAAGTCTTTGACCGTCTGCTCTATATCCATCTTGCTGAAATAAACAGTAGAGAGATAAGGAAACTTGGTGTAAAGACCTGTTTATGCATATGATGAATGATATGTATTCATTTAATGCATTCAAGGATTTAGAAATTCAAATTTGTTTTAAACAAAAAGAACACACATCATATTAATAAGATAGAATTTGTTAGTACATCAATGCCCCATGGGCAAAATAATACAAAATTCTAATGTAAAAAGACGTTGCGCACCCTCTTTGGTGCAATGTAGGTGTTGAGAGTCTGCTCTTCATGGAGTTGACGAGTAAGTTCCAAAACCTTCTTCTCACTGGCGTAGAATTGGGCTTCGAAAGTATCGCGTTCCCCCTTGAGCTGTATCCAACTCCTTTGTAAATCTTAGAGTGATGTTGGCATGTCAGGATGTAGGAGGGTGTATGGAACCTCTCCTTCCATAACAGGCTCTTTGATCACAGGGAGAATGTAGGGGCAAGGCATCATAAGACTTTGGGTGCGGGTTCGTACCCACTTGAGGTAAGGCTCAAGAGGGATGGAATTCTTGTGTCCCAAGGTCTTACTGTCCACCTTGTTGGGCATCCTCCAAGCTCGGATAAACCTTTGTTGAAGTCCTTGATCGTCGTTGTCGAAGTCAAAAACCAAGTCTAGAATCAGCATGTCATGTGGGCCATCCCTTCGAGCATACCCAAACTGTCTCAGAGCCAAGCAGGGTTTGTAGGTGATGCCTCCCCTAATTCCAAGTAATGGGACATTAGGGAATTCCCCATAACGATCAATGATGATAACATTTTCTCTGGATCGAGAACACCAATGAACATCTGAATGTGTAAGAGTCATCAATCGTTGTGACCACCTCAAACCTTGCTCATTCTTCAAGACTGATTGGGGAAGATGAGAAATAAACCATCTTGCCAGTAGAGGAGTACAACACATGAGAACATCTCTTTTCCTCATTGTTCGAGTGTGAAATGAGTGGAGGATATCCCCAAGAAATGTAGGCACCGGGTTGCGAGCCATGAAGATTTTGACAGCACTTTCATCTATAAGTTGGTCAGGGTTAGGGAACAAGACCATCCCATAGATGAGAAGAGCTACAATCTCCTCAAAATCTTGTAAGTCCAATGAATTCCAGCAGCTTTGGGCCTTCTCAAACAAGAACTTTGACAAGAAACCTTTGACGCCACTTCTAGTTTCCCAATGGCCTATGATATCAGATGGTTGCAAGTGTAGGGCTTGAGCAACATCTTCAGGCTTTGGATCTCTTTCCGTACCGTTGTAGGGTAGTTGATGGAGAATAGGAATCCTCAAGAGTTGAGAAAATTCCTCCAAAGTAGGCACAAGTTGGTAATCAGGAAATGTGAAGCAATGATGCAAAGGGTCAAAGATCTGGAAGAGAATTTTCACCATATCTTCCTCAGTGTTGGTGTTGACTAAGTTGAGAAGACGACCGTGCCTCTCGGTAAATGGAGAATTCTCAGGAATCCTTGAAGCTAGCTCCTTGAGTTGAGGAGGAATTCTCACAAGGTTGACTTGGATTATTTTCCTGCGAAGTGAATCCATTACCTACAAAACAGGAACAAAGATGAAGATCCAAATCCTTGAAATGGTTAGTGGATGCATATGATGCTTCATGATGCTATGATGTCAGGCACAAGTATATATGTACAAACAAGTCACACAAGTTCCTAGTTTCAGGCTTGCATGGGGTTTCATAGGTAAGTACCCTCTTGAAGTTTAGTTGGCTCAACCTGTCCTATAAATAGTAACCGGGTTCTAAGGGGCTCAATATCACTGGATTATTTTCTGTGTTCATTGTTTCAGTTTAGCCACTTTACTGGCGACCAAAATATTCCAAGAAAAAAACCCTCAATGACTGTAGTATCGAGTATCTACCAACTTCGGACTGCACCAAAGCCGGTCATCTCACTACCCCTAAAAAGGAAAAGTTGGTCAAGTAAAGGTTCTAAAAGTCCATTAGTGCTTTATAACATCACTCAGTGGCCCCATATTCTATTTGATTAACTCAAAGGCTACCGGTACCCACAAATATGTTGCACTAATATAACTATTGCTTCAACCATGTCGGTATACCCCGCACAGTTTCCACAACGTATTGCTATTTACCTATGCATGTTTCCCAAATCCGGGTAGAGGATTCAAACCCAAACAATAGAACCAAATGTAAAGCAATCAAGTCAAGCAAGATAAGCATGTACATGTGATCTAAACCCTAAGGTAACCCCACTTTTAGAATAGTCCCCAGCAGAGTCGCCAGTTCTGTGATGCGGTGGGAGAAATGACTTGAGGTTTTGCGTTTGTGTTCGCAAATGTTTCGGTTTAGCAAGAGTCACCACCGACTTTTACTTTATCCAAAAGGAAAGGTAAAAAAGCACAGGAAAGACCTTTGAGATTGTTTTTGGGTTCGGGGGGTAGATTATGAAAAGGGAAGGTGCTAGCACCCTTTTCATCCATGGTTTTCCATGGGCTCTTAGTTACTTGTTTTAGATCACTTGCTTTTGCTTTTCAATTGTTTGAAATGGTGCTTTTGTGTGTGGTTTTGAAAGTATTTTGAAAAGAGGCCTTTGTTTAGGCAACCTTTGTAATGATTCTTGTTTGAATGTATACAAAGGTGTTTGTCTTTTGAAAAATGTTTCAATGTTTGAAAGTTTGTTTGGAAAATGTTTTGAAATTGTGTGATAGTTTGAAAATAGCAAGGATGGTTTTCAATTTTGATCAAGTAACTAGGAGTTGTCTACCCTACTAAAAGATCTTTCCTACACATTTTTAACCCTTTGACATTGTTGTTTTACCATTGCATTTGGTAAACAACCTTGTCTTTGGATGTTAAACGGGACGGGCGTGGGTCATCGTATGACCATGATAGCAATGGTGCCAAGTATCTTAGCAAGTTTTTGAGGGACTAGATCATTTTTTATAGGCAACCAAGATAGCATTATCGAGGGACTATGATCTTTTTGTTTTGTTTTTGTTTTGCCAAGATATCTAGCATGCATACCATGACCATTTTTAAGGCAACAAGTGGATGAAACCCTAGGGGTGCTTGTGTGTATTGTGTTGTCATTTTTCATGCATTTTTGTCTTGTGTTTAGTCAAGCTATTTGTTTTGATTTCTGGTTATCATACAAACCCTAATTTTACTATCATGCATATCAAAGCAATAAAATGCGTAAAAGTAAATCTAAGACTATTACAACAATATTATGGGGAGGGGGATACAAGTTTGAATAGGGGGATATTTGCACAAAATAAAAACCCTAAAACTATTACAACCATATTGAATTTAATTTACAAATAAATAAATGGACAATTATTTAAATATGCAATTAAATATGAATATGCAAATTGTTTTTTTTGTATTATTTTTATGTATGTAAAAATAAGTTTATTTATGGCCTAAAAAAGTAAGAAAATAAAAATGATTATTTTTGAAAAGGGTGGAAACCCTAGTTTTTGGTTTTAAAAGAAAATATATTATATTAATTATTTATTTATTCATTTATGTACAAGAAAATAAATAAAAATAAATATAAAAATGTTAAAAAATAATATTTGTGAGAAAATAATATTTTAAGTATAAAAATAAAAATGTATAATATTTTTATATTATTTATAAGTTTATTTAAGAAAATAAAAGTATTTCACCTAATAAACTATTTTTTTTGTCATAAAAAAAATGTAAAAATTAAGAAAAGATTTTTGGTGATTTTTTATATTTAGAAAAAAAAAATAAAGTCAGAAATCACAAAAGAAATGAAAAATATGCAAAAATAAAGAAAATGGGCCAGGGGGTGCAAATAACACAATGGATGGTGCAAACAGCAAGGCAAACCATGCCCAAGTCACACTTCATCCCTGTCCTTTGGCCAAAACATGCGCTTCTGCAGCTTCAAATCTGTTCTCTCTATTCTTTGCATGAAATAAAAAACTCACAACATGAAACTTATAGAGCTTTAAACCACGATTCTAACCATATAAAAAACTTGATCCAACTCTAAGAAACCAGGGAGAATTTTATCACCCCCAATTTCTGACCTAAAAATTTCAGCAACTTCAACATCCAAATTCTCCTAGCCCAGTTAACATAAATGAATTCTATGCATATGTACAGTTCAAGGACATTAAGGGCTACATTTTTGCTTCACAAACCTAAGCCTAATGATTCCTAAATAAGGAGATAGAAGTTTGACAAATACCTGTTTCAGCCAAGTTTGGATATGGCAATGTAGGTGTTTTGGATGAGGCTTGAAGGTCGTGTTAGCTTGCCTGAAGTTCACTGAACCTTTCCCAATGCTTGGCTTGCCTTGAACTTGCCTGAATGTGCTTGTAGAACTCAACCTGCAAAGCTTCGAAGTAAAAATGGTGAAGTGTGAAAATGGAGTTACAGTGGCTGGACAGGTGCTTGGACACTTTAGGTATGTTGTACGGAGTGTGTTTGAAGTGGTTTCAAGCAAAACGCACGAGGCAATGTGAAGATGGCTTGAGTTCTACAGGGCTTGCCCTGTTTTGGGCAGAAATGGAGTGTTTGGTGTATTTCGGTGTTTGAGATGCTATGAGCTCGTGTTTTCTGCTTGCTACAATGTGTTGAGGTTGTTTGAAATGTTCACAAAGCTTGCTCTTATCAGATTTCCAAGTTGTGGAGTTTTTGCACACTTTCTTGTTTTTGAAGTAAAAGGTGAGTTGACAAAGGCACAGCCTGTACAGGCTAGCTCAAGGCCTGAGGAGAGTTGGTAAACCTTTTCTGATGTTTGTGGATGTGGTTTGTTGCAAAAGATTAAGTTCAATTCTCAAGATAAACAAAAGGACATAAAGCATGCTTTATCAAAGTAGCAATGTTGCCTTTTTGCCATTTTTGGATTAAACCTTTGTACAAAGCTTCCAAGACAAAAACAATGCCATTAACCATTGTATTTGCATTCAATTTTTGAGTGTAGAAGAGATTAGAACCTGTAAACCAAGTACAAGCATGCTTAGGACAGATTTGCAAGTTGTGACATGGTGCAAAATGCCTTGGATAAAAGTGATGATTTGGCATTTTCAAACTTTCGATTCTCCCTAACCACAAATGATCTTGGAGAGTTCTTGGACATTTTGGAAAGCTTGTAACATTCTATACAATCCATATTTGAAATGCATTTTGAGATTCTACTTGGAACTAGGTAAAAAGTTGCCATGAAGATAGGTCAAAATCCTGCCTAAACTAGGGCAAAATTTCACTAAGTTAGAAATTTTTTGGACCTCTATTCACAAAATCATAACTTGAGATTCAAGAATTTTTTGGGAAAACTTTGTGCATCAAAGTAGTATATTTTGTGGAGGAATACAACTTTCATGTTGGAAGTTTTCTTTGAATCCAATTGCATCATGGTGAAAAAGTTGGGAAAAGTTGGGAAAAAATAAGAAATTTTCATAACTTAAAAAATTTCTAAGTTATGAAAATTTTCCATTTTAAACCCTAATTTTCAAAATTAGGTTTCTTGGTGAACAAGTTTCATGTTTTGACACATCTTGATGAAAAATGACCCTTGGCACTTGATTTTGACCAAAAAGTCAAAGTTTGACTTTTCAGTGTACAGTTGATTTTTGATCAGTTGACTGGAAAATTCATTTGTCAATCCAATGCTTTTGAGATCTTTTGAACCTCATGATTAGGTCAAGATGATGCCACTGAGTCCTTGAAACCATTCCTTAACCCAATTTGCCATTGTCTAGGTTAAAAATCAGAAATTGCCCCTTTTACAATCAAAACCCTAAAAATGACCATTTTGCCCTTTTGATGATCTGATCAAATTTCTTGAGGAGTTATGGTCCAAACTTGATAAAATGGTTCATATGAGTCTGTAATGTTTATGTGGATCAAAAATTATGAGGTTTGACTATAAATTGGCCACATTTGACTTTTCCCCTAATATAGTTGATTTTTAGGTCAACTGTCCAATTGACTGGGCAAAAATTTGATTCAAGGCTTGAAACTTGGTATGGGAAATCTTATAAGTCCAACATGAAGTATGAAAGTCACATGAGGCATTGGAAGTCCAAAAATCCATGTGCAAACTCAAACCCTAATTTCAGGTCAACAGTGCAAGGAGATGTCTTGAGCTGAGCAAACCCTAATCCTGTCTGGAATCCAAAGAGTCTTGTGAGGAAAATGTTGATAAAATGAGAGGGAAAATTTTGGCGTACAACAACCGTGTTTTTGGAGAAGGGGACTACTATCTCGTTAAAATCCAGGCTTCGCAGCACCTTATACTGTTATCTGGTCGAAATCTAGGCTTCATAGTGTTTTTGAAGAAGGGAACTACTATCTGGTCGAAATCCAGGCTTCGTAGCACCTTATACTGTTATCTGGTCAAAATCCAGGCTTCACATTGTTTTTGAAGAAGGGAACTAGTATCTGGTCGAAGTCCAGGCTTCGCAGCACCTTATACTATTATCTGGTCGAAATCTAGGCTTCACAGTGTTTTTGGAGAAAGGGACTACTATATGGTTGAAATCTAGGCTTCGCAGCACCTTATATTGTTATCTGGTTAAAATCCAGGCTTCACAGTGTTTTTGAGAAAGGGAACTACTATCTGGTTGAAGTCCAGGCTTCGCAGCACCTTATACTGTTATCTGGTCGAAATCCAGGCTTCATAGTGTTTTTGGAGAAAGGGACTACTATTTGGTCGAAATCCAGGCTTCACAGTGTTTTTGGTAAAAGGGACTACTATCTGGTCGAAATCCAGGCTTCACAGTACCTTATACTGTTATCTGGTCGAATCCAGGCTTCATAGTGTTTGCTGGGGATTGTAGAGTAGTCTATTGGGGAAAGGAGTTGTGGTCCTCTGATTTGTAGTAGTCGGAGAGTCAAACTCAAGAAGGGGAATCCTTCCATTTGTTGGGGAAATAGACCCTGTTGCTCAGTCTGTTGGAGAGGCGGCGACTTCACTGGCAGAAAACCTCGAGGATTCTTGAAGTCGACTCAGTTGGGAAGAGATTTTCAGAGATTGAAAATCTGGCTGGGGAATCATCCTATGAGAAGGATTTTGGGGAGATTTGTCACTGCCTCTAGTAGCGAGGTTTTGTGGCACTTCCAGGAAATGTTTGACTGTGCATAACCCTTTACTGAGATTGGCGTTCAATGCCCCAAGTAATGGAGATGGAGACCTGCCCTTGGTTATTCTGTACTTCTTGAGAGATGTTTTAGAATCTTGACTGGACTGTCCTAGGTGTGCTTGGATAGTGACATGTCATGCCTCCTTGTTGATAGGATATTTGTCATTGGAAGTGTCATCCCACTTGAAGTGATTGAGAGAGCTTTTGTTCACTGGATATTTGTTGTGTAAATTTCTTCGCTGTCAAACAAATAGCCATATGCAAACAGTGATACTCAAGTAATGCAAAGTTTATGTTTGTCTTGAAATTTTTGAAAATGCGTTTTAGCAAGTAAAGAAATTTTGTAAGAAAAATTCAACTCAGGATTTAGAGTAAAGCTCTACAGGACTTAGGATACCTTTTGTAACAGTATGCTTTCGAACTAACCCATGCTTTAATTAGGACTTTTGAAGGGTTGTAACTAGGCTTGGTTCATGGTTTAAGAAACAAATGATAAAGGCTCAAAATGTATTTTTCCCCACCCGCTCTTCGTGACGTTCTTCAGTCCAAAACTCATTTAATTGTGCGTTTGAACTCCAATTGAGTCAGGAATGACGTTTTGGTGATGGTTCAGACAAGTTATGTTTGTTGGAAGGCAATCATTTTTGCAACATTTTTTTTATGTTGTTGAGGATTTGTAGTGACCTCTTTCTTTTGATTTGTTATCCCTAATTTTTGCCTGACTATTCTTGTTTTGAGATTACAGTCAACGGGATGCCCCAATTTTTCTTAAGTCTCCTTTGTAGGTTTTGAGTTAGTGGGCTTTTCCTTTTTTTGAGAGATAATGACTACCTATGTGCTAGGGAACCATCACTGTATTTTGATTCCATATGAATGTTTTTGATTTCATTCGTCGTATTACGAGATGAGAGTTTGCGGATAAATGCGCGTTTGAATCAACTGAGAGACTACCCTGCCCCATGTTTTGATTAAAGGTTTTATTTTGTGTAAAAAAAGGAAACTCCTACTTCTTTGGCTCTAAGGGGTTGACTAGGGATTATCTTCCTTATAACTCCAGTGTTTAGGATTTTAAAGAACGCTTGTACATCGTTAGCAAGGTCTGTCATAAAGCATACTGTATGAGATTAAGGCATTATTTTCGTCATCCTCCCTCTAAAGGATTGTAACTTTTAGCAAGAGTTTAATGTCAAAAAGAGAGCAAAAAGCATAGTTGAAATATAATAAAATCGAATGGATGAATTCAAGACAAACATATGCAATGCATTAATGAAACAAAGTTTGACATTAATAGATAATTTGTTTGAATAACAAAAGAGATTACAATTGAAAATTCAAATGAACGGAAAATTTCCTCGCCCAAATCGTTGCTTCATGTGGATGTCCTTTAGGGGTGATAGAAGAGTTCCAATTGATCGTCTTGTGTAAATTCCAACACTCCTTCGTCAATTAGGTCTTGAATCCTGTTCTTCAAAGCCCAACAATTGTTCGTGTCATGCCCGGAACCGTCGGAATGGTAAGCACACCTCTCTTTGGGACGGTAACTAGGAGCAGCAGTGTTAGGATTCCCAGTAGGAGCCTTTAATATAATTAGCTCTGTCTTCAACAGGTGTTGTAGCACCTGAGCTAGCAACACGCCAATCCTGGTAAATTGTCTCCTCGGTGTGACCTCCTTGCGCTGATTCTTTTGTTGTTGTTGGCGAGGCTATTGTTGGACCCGTGAGGTAGTAGAAAATTGGGAAGGTCTTCCGGCGTCTTGCCTCATGGGAGGCTGAGTAGTGACTTGATTTGCAATCCTAGTTTTTTGCCCTGTACGGTTGCAACCTTCTTGACGGAGTTGGTTGACAAGAAATTTCAGCTCTTCTTGTCCTTAAGCCAGATTTTGGATAAGAGCCATTTGGCCCACCAGTTATCCCATCATTTGGACCTTCATTGTGGCTATCTCAGTTTGTAGCCGCTCCAACTGGTCATCTCTGTTGTCCCCAGGATTTCCCATGACCATTCCCCTGGTGAGGAGAGCTTTCACCTCTTCTTGTCCCTTGGACAAATTCAAGAACATCTCTTGAAGTTGGGAATTTTGAGCCTGGATGTCTTTCACCGTTTGTTCCATATCCATCTTACTGAAATAAACAGTAGGAAGATAAGGAGACCTATATGGGAGAAACCTGTCATGATATGATGCATGATATGCGGATGCATGTTTTCAAGGATCTCGCAGGGTAAATGTTAGTAGTCACTTACAGCTTTGATTGGAGAACTTTGTATCAGTGGATGTCTTTCCACGAGAATTAGCTCATCATGTCAAGTGGGTTGTAGCCCTTGACTCGAGTTTGCTGTGTTTGATCTTTGACGGCGTATGGTTAGAGGAAAATAAATCCTCTTGCCCCTTGTTAAACGTCTGGTTCAATGTAACCCTGCATTAAAGGCCCACGACATCTTTGAAATGCTTATCGAAAATGTCATGGTATGATGTTATGTATAAGTATGAAAAGTAAGCAAGTTTATATACAAATAATCATATTCACACAAAGCAGACAAATCCTTAGGTTTAGGCTTGCATGGAGTTTGTAGGTAAGTACCCTCTCGAAGTTTAGTTGGCTCAAACCTGTCCTAGAAATAGTAACCGGGTTCTAAGGAGCTTAATATCAATGGTCTGTTTTCTCGGGCATTGTTTCAGCGCAAGCCTCTTAAATGGCGACCGAAATATCCCAAAAAACCAAACCTCAATGAGTGTAGTATCTAGTATCTACCAACTTTGGACTGCACCAAAGCCGATCATCTTACTATATCCTAAAGGCCAAGTTGGTCAAGTAAAGGTTTTAAAAGTTCATTAGTGCTTCATGACATCACTCAGCGGCCCCGTATTCTCTTTGATTAACTCAAAGTCTACCGGTACCCACAAATATGTCGCACTAACGTAGCTATTGCTTAGACCATGTCGGTATACCCCACCCAATTTCCACAACGTATTGCTACTTACCTATAATGTATCCCAAATCCGGGTAGAGGAATCAAATCCAAACAAAGAACCATAATGTAAAGCATACAAGTCAAACAATGCAAGCAAGTAAATGTGATCTAACCCTAACGTAACCCCACTTTTAGAATACTCCTCAGCAGAGTCTCCAGTTCTGTGATACGGTGGGAGAACTGACTTGGGTGTTTTGTGTTTGATTACAAATGTTGCGGTTAGCAAGAGTCGCCATCGACTTTTCTTTTATCCAAAAGGAAAGGTGAAAAAGAACAGGAAAGACCTTTGAGATTATTTCTTGAGTTCGGGGGGTAGATTATGAAAAGGGAAGTTATTAGAACCCTTTTCATCCATGATTTTCCATGGGATCTTAGTTACTTGCTAGATCACTTGCTTTTATTTGAATGTGCTTGTGGTGTGGGTTTTGAAAGTATTTTGAAAATATAACTTCATAATGATCCTCGTTTATATAAGAACACATACAAAGTGTTTGTTTCAAAAAATGATTCAAAAAAGTGTTTGTGAGATGTGTTTTTGAAAGTGATTTTGAAAATGTGTCTTTGTAATGATTCTCGTCTCTATAAGAAATCATACAAAATGTTGTCTTTTGAAAATGTTTCAAAGTGAAAGTGTTGGTTTATAGAATATTTTTGTTGTGAGAAAGCAAGCAACTAGGAGTGAATCTACCTACTCAAAAGGTCTTATATGTTCTTTTCCTCCTCCTTTAGGTGTTTCTATCTTACCATTGATTTGGTGAGAAGCCTCATCGTTGGATGTGGACGGACGGGCGTGGGTCATCGTATAGTCATAGAAGGCAACCTATGGATGTTTTAGCAATGTATTTTAGGGACTAGATCGTTTACCAAAGGCAACATTGAGGGTCATTGAGGGACTACGATCTTTTATCGAGGGTCTTTGCTAAAACGCCCATGTTCGAGGGACATTACTATTTTTCCAATAGGAAACAAGTGAGATTACCTTAAGGTGTGCACATGTGCAAAGTGTGTTTGATTGCATGCATTTTGTCTTGATTAGGGTTCTCTATTTGTTGATTTCATGTCTTGCCATACACACCTTAATTACTAGCAATATATGAAAGCAATAAATAGTGCGGAAAGTAAATATCCTACGCTATTACAATCATTAGGGGGACGGGTGTACAAATTTACAAATGGGGATTTCAAATAAAATTAAGTCCTAAGTTACTATTACAACCATATTGAATGGATAAGAATGTACAAGAAATGTAAAATGAACTTGTTTTGTTTAAGAAAAGAGATAAGTTTTGTTTAAGAAAATATTTTTGATCTTTTTGTTTTAAGAAATAAAATAAAGCATGTAAAATTTAAAATGTTTTTTTGGTGTTTTTGATTAGTGAAAATAGAAGTGATAGCAAAAATAGTAAGGAAAAAGAAAATAGAATCAACGCATTGCTGAACTAAAAGAGATCAAAAGTTATGACACTGGCATGCTGCAAAAACAGAAATCATATTAGTAGAAATAGGTAGAGTCATAAGTTCTGGGTCCGATGGGAACAAAGAAGATTTCAGAAGTTCTGATGCCACTGGCAGAACTTCGTCTCCCTCTCCATGCTAGTCAGAACATCTGCAACTTAGTCATTTCTCAACAGAACAAAAGATGCGCATATAGCAGTTATGGCAAGTTTCATAATGTTTCAGAAACAAGAGATATCAGATCTATAAATCAGAAGCAAACATGAATTCTCTAATCCTAATTCTGAGTCCTAATTTCTTCAAAAAGTTCTGCACTGAAACTCTCCCTACTTAGGCAGGCAAATACATGAAACCTCAGAATATGTACAACATTAGAATAAGGATGTCTACATTGTATTTTTAAACGTGCAAATCTAAAAATGTTTAAGTAATATGACAAGAGTCAGCAGAAGCTTACCTTGAAGCTGGAAAATGTTCTGTGAACTAGAGTATGATTCTGACCGCTTGTGATGTTCTGACCAGCTTCCTCACGTGTTCAGTAGGCTAGAAACTTTTGAATGGCTAGAAAATTTTGGAATAGCCAAATAGAAAAGTTCTGACTTCTTTGAAGTGGATATTGATGGAGGGTATGTCACAGTCTGAACATGGAAGTTACGATGGTTTCTAAATGTATATCAGAAACTATATGGATGGTTCTGATCAAGAAACACTTGAGGAAAAAATGAGTTTGAATGCAAGAATCAAAAGCTAACAGGTTTTGTATTTTTGCGTTTGCAGTTTAGGACTCTTGGAATTTTAGCAGGGGTCTAAGGATTTTTCTTTCTCCAATTTTTCGACCCCTTTACAGTTGCCAATGGCTTTCAATTTATAGGCAAAGAACTTGTAGCTTGGAGAGTACAACCATCACATGCTAGGGTGTTGCCTTGTTCTTGAAGCAAGTATTGTTGTTAGCAACTTTAGCAGCGCCTAAGCTGGAATTGTAAGTAGGAATTAAGGAAAGGTAACCTCAAAAGCAAAAGCAACGCATGGGCCTAACACACTCTTGTACAAAAGTTTTCTTTTCCAAGACAATAATGGTACTTCTATGCTACACGTGGGGAAATCCTTTGGATAAAGACCCAAAAGTGGTTGTGAGCATTAAATGATAATGAGATTGATCAAACCAGAAATCCTGCAACGTGAGATTTTGCATCATTGCTTATTTCTGGATCAGAAGTTCATCTTCAGCGTGACTTAGAATAGACATCCAACTTCTGATCTTTGTATCTCCTTGCTCTAACATGTTCTGAAGGAGCTCTCAGACTTTCCAGGAAGCTTGCAGCATGCTTTGTAACCTTCTTTGGATTACCCTTACAAACTCTGACTGAACCTTTGTGGAAACTGGCCCAGAAGTTGTAGACAACTTCTGACTTGAAAATGCTCTGAATTTACTGAGTGCTTCAGTTTCATGGACGTGTCTTTGAAGATTTATAACTTGAAATTCCAGCATTTCCAGGAGAAGTTCCGTTCTGCAGTATTTCAGATCTTGTTGAAGTCTATAACTCTTGTGTTATAAGTTCTTCCAGAATCAGCTTGCATCATGGTGATAATCTAATCAGAAGTTCTGAGCCTGTCATATTTCTTAAACACTTAGAAAAATTCTAAGTATTTAGAGTTTTGACTTTTCCAAAGCCATTTTGAATTTTGAATTTCTTGATGAAACAAACTTCATATTTCAACATGTCTTGATGAAATATGATCCTTGAAACTTGATTTTGACCAAAACTCAAAGTTTGACTTTTCAGTGCCTAAATGACCATTTTACCCTTGTGAATGACTTTCTTGGAAAATTTGTAATTTAAGGTTTGGAATTGGATGGAAGCAAATATGAGGGTCCAAGTTGATCCTTTGAGAATTCTTAAACCTGAAGAGTTAGATTGACGGATCCACCATTCGTGACTTGAAGGTGGAAGATGATTGGACACTAGAGTGCCCATAAATTTGCACTCGATGGTGTGGTGATTGATTATGTAGGAAATGGGCTTAAAGATGCCATTCAAAAGTGATTGTTGACAAAAATTTGAAGAAGTATCAAAATAAATCTCTGGTTGATTTATACTGAAATAATGGATGTGTTAGGTTGAGTACCAGAATAATATCCATAAATGGATTGTATCTGAAAGCTGTCTTTGAATGAGTTTCAGTATGGCATCCGTATTTGGAGCATATTTGAATTGTATCTGAAAGTTGGTGCGTATCTGAACTGTATCTGAGAGCTGAATCTGTATGAGTATCAGAATGGCATCTGTATCTGGAATGTATCAGAAAGGTGAATCTGAATGAGTATCAGGATGGCATCCGTATCTAGTGCGTATCTGAACTGTATCTGAAAGCTGAATCTGAATGAGTATTAGGATGGCATTCGTATCTGGTGCGTATCTGAACTGTATCTGAAATCTGAAATTGAATGAGTATCAGGATGGCATCTGTATCTAGTTCATATTTGAACTGTAACTGACAGCTGAATATGAATGAGTATCAGGATGGCATCCGTATCTGGTGCATATCTGAACTATATCTGAGAACTGAATCTGAATGAGTATCAGGATGGTATCCGTATCTGGAGCGTATCTGGACTGTATCTGAAAGGTGTGTTGAATGATGAAGAAATATTGGACGATTACTACCTCAGCAGGATGATGAAGGAATCTCGGACGATTACTACCTCAGCAGGATGATGACCTTTATCTGTTGATTGATCTTTCCTGAAAAGGTAAAGAGTTAGTTGTATGCAATGTCATGATGTATGCATTGCATAATGATGAGATTTGTGTTATATGTATTTTGCATGCATATGCTATGAATGTTGTTGAAATGTAATTTTGTCTTGGAGAATAAATCCTTGACAAATGTTGGGGAGTTATTCAATCCCGGATTTCTGTTGAAGAGTAGGAATGTCTTCAAACTTTGCCTAGAATGTTTCCACCGAGGATTCATGTTTTGTCGTTTGAGGAAGTGAACTACTATCTGGTTGAATTCTAGGTTTCGCAGCACCTTATACTGTTATCTGGTTGAAATCCAGGCTTCGCAGTGTTTTTGGAGAAGGGGACTACTATCTGGTCGAAATCCAGGCTTCGCAGCACCTTATAATGTTATCTGGTTGAAATCCAGGCTTCACAGTGTTTTTTTTGAAGAAGGGAACTACTATCTGGTCGAAATCCAGGCTTCGCAACACCTTATACTGTTATTTGGTCGAAATCCAGGCTTCACAGTATTTTTGAAGAAGGGAACTACTATCTAGTCGAAATTCACGCTTCACAGCACCTTATACTGTTATCTGGTCGAAATCCAGGCTTCACAGTGTTTTTGGAGAAGGGGACTACTATCTGGCTAAAATCCAGGCTTTGCAGCACCTTATACTATTATATGGTCGAAATCCAGGCTTCACAGTGTTTTTGAAGAAGGGAACTACTATCTAGTCGAAATCCAGGCTTCGCAGCACCTTATACTGTTATCTGGTCGAAGTCCAGGCTTCATAGTGTTTTTGAAGAAGGGAACTATTATATGGTCGAAGTCTAGGCTTCGCAGCACCTTATACTGTTATTTGGTCGAAATCCAGGCTTCACAGTGTTTTTGGAGAAATGGACTACTATCTGGTTGAAATCTAGGCATCGCAGCACCTTATACTGTTATTTGGTCAAAATCCAGGCTTCACAGTGTTTTTGAAGAAGGGAACTACTATCTGGTCGAAGTCCAGGCTTCGCAGCACCTTATACTGTTATCTGGTCGAAATCCAGGCTTCACAGTGTTTTTGGAGAAAGGGACTACTATCTGGTCGAAATCCAGGCTTCGCAGCACCTTATAATGTTATCTGGTCGAAATCCAGGCTTCACAGTGTTTGCTGGGGATTTTAGAGTAGTGTATTGGGGAAAAGGAGTTGTGGTCCTCTGATTTGTAGTAGTGGGAGAGTCAAACTCAAGCTGGGGAATCCTTCCATTTGTTGGGGAAATAGACCTTGTTGCTCAGTCTGTTGGAGAGGCGGCGACTTCATTGGCAGAAAACCTCGAGGATTCTTGAAGTCGACTCAGTTGGGAAGAGGTTTTTAGAGATTGAAAATCTGGCTGGGGAATCATCCTATGAGAAGGATTTTGGGGATATTTTTCACTGCCCCTAGTAGCAAGTGTTTGTGGCACTTCCATGAAATGTTTGACTATGCATAACCCTTTACTGAGATTGGCGTTCAATGACCCAAGTAATGGAGATGGAGACCTGCCCCTGGTTATTTTGTAATTCTTTAGAGATTTCTTGGAATCTTGACTGGACTGTCCTAGGTGTGCTTGGATAGTGACATGTCATGCCTCCTTATTGATAGGAAATTTGTCATTGGAAGTGTCATCCCACTTGAAGTGATTGAGAGAGCTTTTGTTCACTGGATATTTGTTGTGTGAATTTCTCCACTGTCAAACAAATAGCCATATGCAAACAGTGATATTCAAGTAATTCAAAGTTTATGTTTGTCTTGAAATTTTTGAAAATGCGTTTTAGCAAGTAAAGAAATTTTGTAAGAAAAATTCAACTCAAGATTTAGAGTAAAGCTCTACAGGAGTCAGGATACCTTTTGTAATAGTATGCTTTCGAACTAACCCATGCTTCAATTAGGACTTTTGAAGGGTTGTAACGTGGCTTGGTTCATGGTTTAAGAAACAAATGATAAATGCTCAAAATGTATTTTTACCCACCCGCTCTTCGTGACGTTCTTCAGTCCAAAACTCAGTTAATTGTGCATTTGAACTCCAATTGAGTCTGGAATGACGTTTTGGTGATGGTTCAGACAAGTTAAGTTTGTCGGAAGGCAATCATTTTTGCAACATTTTTTTTATGTTGTTGAGGATTTGAAGTGACCTCTTTCTTTTGATTTGTTATCCCTAATTTTTGCCTGACTATTCTTGTTTTGAGATTACAGTCAGCGAGATGCCCCAGTTTTTCTTAAGTCTCCTTTGTAGGTTTTGACTTAGTGGGCTTTTCCTTTTTTTGAGAGATAATGACTACCTATGTGCTAGGGAACCTTCACTGTCTTTTGATTCCAGAGGAATGTTTTTGATGTCATTCGTCGTATTACGAGATGAGAGTTTGCGGCTAAATGCGCGTTTGAATCAACTGAGAGACTACCCTGCCACAGGTTTTGATTAAAGGTTTTATTTTGTGTAAAAAAACGAAACTCCTACTTCTTTGGCTCGAAGGGGTTGACTAGGGATTATCTTCCTTATAACTCCAGTGTTTAGGATTTTAAAGAACGTTTGTACATCGTTAGCAAGGTCTGTCAAAAAGCATACTGTATGAGATTAAGGCATTATTTTCGTCATCCTCCCTCTAAAGGCTTGTAAATTTTAGCAAGAGTTGAATGTCATAAAGAGAGCAAAAAGAATAGTTGAAATATAATAAAATCGAATGGATGAATTCAAGACAAACATATGCAATGCATTAATGAAACAAAGTTTGACATTAATAGATAATTTGTTTGAATAACAAAAGAGATTACAATTGAAAATTCAAATGAACGGAAAATTTCCTCGCCCAGATCGTTGCTTCATGTGGATGTCCTTTAGGGGTGATAGAAGAGTTCCAACTGATCGTCTTGTGTAAATTCCAACACTCCTTCGTCAATTAGGTCTTGAATCCTGTTCTTCAGAGCCCAACAATCGTTCGTGTCATGCCCGGAACTGTCGGAATGGTAAGCACACCTCTCTTTGGGACAGTAACTAGGAGAAGAAGTGTTAGGATTCCCAGTAGGAGCCTTTAATGTAATTAGCTCTGTCTTCAACATGTGTTGTAGCACCTGAGCTAGCGACACGCCAATCCTGGTAAATTGTCTCCTAGGTGCGACCTCCTTGCGCTGATTCTTTTGTTGTTGTTGTTGGCGAGGCTGTTGTTGGACCGGTGAGGTAGTAGAAAATTGGGAAGGTCTTCCGGCCTCTTGTCTCATGGGAGGTTGAGTAGTGACTTGATTTGCAATCCTGGTTTTTTGCCCCGTACGGTTGCAACCGTCTTGACGAAGTTGGTTGACAAGAACTTTCAGCTCTTCTTGTCCTTAAGCCAGATTTTGGATAAGAGCCATTTGGCCCACCAATTGTCCCATCATTTGGACCTTCATTGGGGATATCTCAGTTTGTAGCCGCTCCAACTGGTCATCTCTGTTGTCCCCAGGATTTCCCATGATCATTCCCCTGGTGAGGAGAGCTTTCACCTCTTCTTGTCCCTTGGACAAATTCAAGAACATCTCTTGAAGTTGGGCATTTTGAGCCTGGATGTCTTTCACCGTTTGTTCCATATCCATCTTACTGAAATAAACAGTAGGAAGATAAGGAGACCTGTATGGGAGAAACCTGTCATGATATGATGCATGATATGTGGATGCATGTTTTCAAGGATCTCACAGGGTAAATGTTAGTAGTCACTTACAAATTTGATTGGAGAACTTTGTATTGGTGGATGTCTTTCCACGAGAATTAGCTCATCATGTCAAGTGGGTTGTAGCCCTTGACTCAAGTTTGTTGTGTTTGATCTTTGACGGCGTATGGTTAGAGGAAAATAAATCCTCTTGCCCCTTGTTAAACGTCTGGTTCAATGTAACCCTGCATCAAAGGCCCTCGAGATCTTTGAATTGGTTATCGAAAATGTCATGGTATGATGTTATGTATAAGTATGAAAAGTAAGCAAGTTTATATACAAATAATCATATTCACACAAAGCAGACAAATCCTTAGGTTTAGGATTGCATGGAGTTTGTAGGTAAGTACCCTCTCTAAGTTTAGTTGGCTCAAACCTGTCTTAGAAATAGTAACCGGGTTCTAAGGAGCTCAATATCACTGGTCTGTTTTCTCGGGCATTGTTTCAGTGCAAGCCTCTTAAATGGCGACCGAAATATCCCAAAAACCCAAACCTCAATGAGTGTAGTATCGAGTATCTACCAACTTTGGACTACACCAAAGCCGGTCATCTCACTACATCCTAAAGGCCAAGTTGGTCAAGTAAAGGTTTTAAAAGTTCATTAGTGCTTCATGACATCACTCAACGTCCCCGTATTCTCTTTGATTAACTCAAAGGCTACCGGTACCCACAAATATGTCGCACTAACGTAGCTATTGCTTAGACCATGTCGGTATACCCCGCACAATTTCCACAACGTATTGCTACTTACCTATAATGTATCCCAAATTCGGGTAGAGGATTCAAATCCAAACAAAGAACCATAATGTAAAGCATACAAGTCAAACAATGCAAGCAAGTAAATGTGATCTAACCCTAAGGTAACCCCACTTTTAGAATACTCCTCAGCAGAGTCTCTAGTTCTATGATACGGTGGGAGAACTGACTTGGGTGTTTTGTTATTGATTACAAATGTTGCGGTTAGCAAGAGTCGCCACCGACTTTTCTTTTATCCAAAAGGAAAGGTGAAAAAGAATAGGAAAGACCTTTGAGATTATTTCTTGAGTTCGGGGGGTAGATTATGAAAAGGGAAGGTATTAGCACCCTTTTCATCCATGATTTTCCACGGGCTCTTAGTTACTTGCTAGATCACTTGCTTTTATTTGAATGTGCTTGTGGTGTGGGTTTTGAAAGTATTTTGAAAATATAACTTCGTAATGATTCTCGTTTATATAAGAACGCATACAAAGTGTTTGTTTCAAAAAATGATTCAAAAAAGTGTTTGTGAGATGTGTTTTTGAAAGTGATTTTGAAAATGTGTCTTTGTAATGATTCTCGTCTCTATAAGAACTCATACAAAATGTTGTCTTTTGAAAATGTTTCAAAGTGAAAGTGTTGGTGTATAGAATATTTTGTTGTGAGCAAGCAACCAACTAGGAGTGAATCTACCTACTCAAATAGGCTTATATGTTCTTTTCCTCCTCCTTTAGGTGTTGCTGTCTTACCATTGATTTGGTGAGAATCCCCATCGTTGGATGTGAAGGGACGGGTGTGGGTCATCGTATAGTCATAGAAGGCAACCTATGGATGTTTTAGCAATGTATTTTAGGGACTAGATCGTTTACCAAAGGCAACATCGAGGGTCATCGAGGGACTACGATCTTTTATCGAGGGTCTTTGCTAAAACGCCCATGTTCGAGGGACATTACTATTTTTCCGATAGGCAACAAGTGAGATTACCTTAAGGTGTGCATATGTGCAAAGTGTGTTTGATTGCATGCATTTTGTCTTGATTAGGGTTCTCTATTTTTTGATTTCATGTCTTTCCATACACACCTTAATTACTAGCAATATATGAAAGCAATAAATAGTGCAGAAAGTAAATATCCTACGCTATTACAATCATTAGGGGGATGTGGTGTACAGATTTACAAATGGGGATTGCAAAAAAAAATTAAGTCCTAAGTTACTATTACAACCATATTGAATGGATAAGAATGTACAAGAAATGTAAAATGAACTTGTTTTGTTTAAGAAAAGAGATAAGTTTTGTTTAAGTAAATATTTTTGATCTTTTTGTTTTAAGAAATAAAATAAAGCATGTAAAATGTAAAATGTTTTTTGGTGTTTTTGATTAGTGAAAATAGAAGTGATAGCAAAAATAGTAAGGAAAAAGAAAATAGAATCAACGCATTGCTGAACTAAAAGAGATCAAAAGTTCTGAAACTGGCATGCTGCAAAAACAGAAATCATATTAGTAGAAATAGGTAGAGTCAGAAGTTCTGGGTCCGATGGGAACAAAGAAGATTTCAGAAGTTCTGATGCCACTGGCAGAACTTCGTCTCCCTCTCCATGCTAGTCAGAACATCTGCAACTTAGTCATTTCTCAATAGAACAAAAGATGCGCATATAGCAGTTATGGCAAGTTTCATAATGTTTCAGAAACAAGAGATATCAGACCTATAAATCAGAAGCAAACATGAATTTGCTAATCCTAATTCTGAGTCCTAATTTTATTCAAAAAGTTCTGCACTGAAACTCTCCCTACTTAGGCAGGAAAATACATGAAACCTCAGAATATGTACAACATTAGAATAAGGATGTCTACATTGTATTTTTGAACGTGCAAATCTAAAAATGTTTAAGTAATATGACAAGAGTCAGCAGAAGCTTACCTTGCAGCTGGAAAATGTTCTGTGAACTAGAGTCTGATTCTGACCGCTTGTGATGTTCTGAACAGCTTCCTCACGTGTTCAGCAGGCTAGAAATTTTTGAATGGCTGGAAAATTTTGGAATAGCCAAAGAGAAAAGTTCTGACTTCTTTGAAGTGGATATTGATGGAGGGTATGTCACAGTCTGAACACGGAAGTTAGGATGGTTTCTAAATGTATATCAGAAACTATATGGATGGTTCTGATCAAGAAACACTTGAGGAAAAATGGAGTTTGAATGCAAGAATCAAAAGCTAACATGTTTTGTATTTTTGTGTTTGCAGTTTAGGACTCTTGGAATTTTAGCAGGGGTTCAAGGATTTTTCTTTCTCCAATTTTTCGACCCCTTTACAGTTGCCAATGGCTTTCAATTTATAGGAAAAGATCTTGTAGCTTGGAGAGTACAATCATCACATGCTAGGGTGCTGCCTTGTTCTTAAAGAAAGTATGGTGATTAGCAGCTTTAGCAGCGCCTAAGCTGGAATTGTAAGTAGGAATTAAGGAAAGGTAACCTCAAAAGCCAAAGCAACGCATGGGCCTAACACACTCTTGTACAAAAGTTTTCTTTTCCAAGACAGTAATGGTACTTCTATGCTACACGTGGGGAAATACTTTGGACAAAGACCCAAACGTGGTTGTGAGCATTAAATGATGATGAGATTGATCAAACCAGAAATCCTGCAATGTGATATTTTGCATCATTGCTTATTTATGGATCAAGAGTTCAGCTTCAGCGTGACTTAGAATAGACATCCAACTTCTGATCTTTGTATCTCCTTGCTCTAACATGTTCTGAAGGAGCTCTCGGAATTTCCAGGAAGCTTGCAGCATGCTTTGTAACCTTCTTTGGATTACCCTTGCAAACTTTGACTGAACCTTTGTGGAAACTGGCCCAGAAGTTGTAGACAACTTCTGACTTGAAAATGCTCAGAATTTGCTGAGTGCTTCAGTTTCATGGACGTGTCTTTGAAGATTCATAACTTGATATTCCAGCATTTCCAGGAGTAGTTCCGTTCTGCAGTATTTTAGATCTTGTTGAAGTCTATAACTCTTGTGTTATAAGTTCTTCCAGAATCAGCTTGCATCATGGTGATAATCTGATCAGAAGTTTTAAGCCTGTCATATTTCTTAAACACTTAGAAAAATTCTAAGTATTTAGAGTTTTGACTTTTCCAAAGCCATTTTGACTTTTGAATTTCTTGATGAAACAAACTTCATATTTCAACATGTCTTGATGAAATATGATCCTTGAAACTTGATTTTGACCAAAAGTCAAAGTTTGACTTTTCAGTGCGCAAATGACCATTTTACCCTTGTGAATGACTTTCTTGGAAAATTTGTAATTTAAGGCTTGGAATTGGGTGGAAGCAAACCTGAGGGTCCATGTTGATCCTTTGAGAAATGAGAGGGAAAATTTTGGGGTACAACACCTGTTAATCTCGAACCCAGAAGAAGCAATAATGATTGACCCTAACCAAGGATTTACAGAGATGAAACAAGACAAATATTAATCTGACTAAGTAGAACCTAGTAATGACTAGACTCAACCAATACGAAATCAATGCCAGAACACTGCACTAAAAATCAGGTGACAAGTCCCGAACTTGACCTTGGTAGGAATGGTATTTACTAACCCACAATGTCGCGCTAGGGTAAAGCTAACAACAACAAGGCAAACGAGTAACATCTAAGGGAAGACTAGTAATAACTAGATTCCTCATAATACCAGAATGTTATCTTCTAAAAAAGATACATGAGTAACGACTAAACATTAAAGGTGCTGATAACGACCATACCAAAAGAAACGCTATGCCAGTACATGACTGGATCGTGACAAGTCCAACGATTAGCGACTCGAAAAAGGACGACATCAAATAAGAACTAGAAACGTCTAACCTGAAAATGAAGTATGTTAATAACGATAGAACACGACCCACGAAGACCTACATGAAGATAGGAATTCCCTTATGTGAGGGGAAAGAAGTGGAACGACTTACACAAAGTAAGGGACCATAAGAGAAAACACATGCGACAAACTCACGATTCAGGGATCGGAGGAGAATCAAATTGATAGACTCGTGACTCAGAACTTGGAGAAGAAACAAAATCAAACAACCTAAGAGTTGAATGTATGCCAGGCAAAGGGAATACATACAAATAGAAGAGACTAGATGGAGGTAGACTCTTAACAAAGATGTCACGAATATATGTTCGGATTTGGCAGCAAACATACGACAGAGACTAAGCAAAGAAATCCCTATCAAAGATACCAACGATATATGTCCGGAGGAAAGGACACATATGTCAGATATCGAATAAACTTGCTCGGAGTTGGTAGTGGACATAAGGAAGATATTGGGTACATGCCAGGTAAATTTAGACATATACATACAAGGAAGAGACCGACTAAAGAAGGCTCCAACAAGGAATGCTAATCATAGATAGACTCATGGAGAAAGAACATTGATTAAAGGTGAAGTAGGGATAAAATATATGTGTCTGGTCAGAGTTAGACACATATAAGAAAGAGACCGACCGAAGTATACTCTTAACAAAGGATGCCTGCAAAAAGTGAATCAACGAGGCTAAGCCAAAGGTAGACTCCTAAGAAATTAACTCCGATCAAAGGCAAATTCCACAATGAAAAGAAGACTAGCCGAAGGTAGACTCTTAACAAAGATATTGGAGATATATGTCAGGATTGAGTTAGACATGTACAAGAAAGAGAGCGACCGAAGAAGGCTCTAACGAAGAAACGCCAATCAAAGGCGAACTTACTAGGGATACAAATATTGACTCTGAATAGAATTCCGATCGAAAGAGAACTTACAAAGAAACAGCCAAAGGGGACTCTAAACAAATGATACCAGCCAAAGGTGGATTTAAAGGGTGCCAGTTGAAGGTGAACTTCAAGATAAAGAAACTAGCCGAAGGGGAATTTTTAACAAGGAATACTATGCTGAAGGTAGATTCCTGAGGAAAGGACGCCGATCAAATGAAAACTCACAAGGGATAAAGATATGCATCTCTGGTCAGAGTTAGACACACAAAAACGAAATTGGGAATCAAGAAACAAATGTTCGGAGTTGATAGGGAACACAAGAAAGAGACTAATCAAATAAATCCCCAACAAGAAAGGATGCATTTGCCTTACCAAGGATGCCAGACAACTGGACTTTGAAGAGACACTAAAGGACTCTTAATGGAGAATGTTAACTAAGATAATAGAAGGAGAACCCGACTAGCGCAGATACCAAAGGCAAGGAACCGAATAAGAAAGACCTTTAGAGAGCAACGATAAAAGATGAACTCTACAAGAGAAAGAGACCAGTCGAAGGGGACTCTAACAAGGATTTCTAAAACATGTTGGGCTTTTAATAGGTTGTAAATGCGGAAGAAATACAATATCCCTCAGGCTAGAAGCGGGGTGTTATTCTTCAAGAGTGGCAATCATCTGAAACCACACACCAAACATGGACACTAAAATACTCGAGCAATAAGAAATGTTATACACCGACTCTTAGTCGCACTCAAAAGGCAAGACAGACATGGGTAAAATTAACCAAGGGCTTGCAAGGGCAAGGGAAAATGATGATTCACTGGGGAAATGGAAAGAACCAAAGAACCGACTAGTAGTAAATCAAAACAGACTCCACTGGGGAAATAGAATAGAATCACCTTAAGCTTGTTGTGGAGATAATTCAAATACAAGAGCATAACAATTTTGGTTGCTTCAAGTAAACATAATTGGCTTAAACCTTAATGCATGTTTGAATTTTTTATAGCGTAATGCTCCATACAATGGAAATGCTATGCGTTTTAGTAGATAAAATGTAATGATGCATGTTTAGCAATGAACTGGGGAAAGCACGTCAATAATCGACTGTTGAGAAGAACAAGAACTTCTGAACGATTATATTTACACATCTAAACTTCTGTAGATAAAAATCCCTCTAAACTTCAATGGGGAAATGATATTCGGAACCACCGACCTCTAAATATTGATATCATTGGAGAAGTAACTTCCTGGGGAAAATACTGCAAAAAAATAAATTGCAACTCAAAGAAAATCTTGAACTCTAATCCAACTCTTAACTTCCTGGGGAACAAATCCAACATCTCTTTCTAGGGATAAAGAGAACCTTGATGGGAACTGGGACCTTCTGATGCAAGTCCTCAATAAAAGTGACTTCGACTAGGGAATTGTAGAAATTCTTAAATTTTTTTTACCCAAACCACACTGGGGATACTACCGCTGGGGGGTAACAATCTTCACTTGGGGAAGAGAAGGGCATCTTTGAACCATAAGCTTGAGGTTCAGAACTCCACCAAGGAGATATTTTAGCAATAATCTATCACTAGGGATAAAAGAGCCCTAAACGACATTCCTCTATGCACAACACTCCAGAAAAAAAAGCAGGAAACTTGCTCCACTGGGGCATAATAAGCATGATGATCAAACATCTCTTTAAGAAAACTTGACACGGGAAAACTTCCTTGGGGAGAAAATATACGAACTTCATGTGGACGACGAGCGAGAACCTCATTGGGGAGATAAATATCAACCACGAAGACACATGGTATCGACTTCAAGGGGATATAATAAAGGTATCCAGTCAAATGAAAATATCCTTTCCAGATTATCTGAAAAGAGTAGAAAATGCTGAACAAGAATATTGTACACAATCCTGATAAAATTAACTTCTTTGGAGATAAGCCCTCTGGAAAGGAAAAACTCCTAAACAAACTCTTATCGAGAGTGCTGACTTCAGTGGGGATTATGCAAGGGTATGCTTTCACTGGAGATAAAGGATTATGTCTGGGCGAGAGTACGCCTTCATTGGGGATGAATGATTGTGTCTTGAGAAGATGTGAGTATTAATTGGGGAAATTGGATCACATTCTATAGAAATCCTCATGTTGTCGTATAATGACCCTTCTTGATTTATTTGCCGGTATGCTTATTGTCATAAAAGACCAACAATACTTGCAAAAAGAGAAATTGTGACAATATGCCCCATGTGTGGAATGGCAACCTCTGTTGAGGAACAAACCGTTTGAAACTACCGACCAGTGGGTAAAAAATTGTGATGCAAGATTGCAACTTCATCATGTCAACTCCAGGGAAGAAAGCCACTGAAAAGTGGACATTGGAGAGGATACTGCAAAAATAAATTGTAGTCCATTGAGAAGAAATCATCTTGACTTCAAATAACTCCTAAATTTTTGGGGAGAAAATCCATTCTCCTCCTACAGAGAAAATGAGGATTACTTTGCTGGGGAATAAATATCTCTAAAGAGAAACCCCTTAAGAGACAAATCTTTGTCAAGTAGCAACAAATCCTTTACTGGGGAAGAGAATCCTCCTAGGAAACAACCTTTCCATCGCAAACCTTGTACGGGTAACAACCTCACATACTCTTTTCATTCCTGCTCGTATCCTTCTAAGCATAAAAATCCAAACTTCAATTCAAGATAATGATTCTGACTTTTGATGGAGGAACGTCAATAAATGGACTTAAGTCTCTGATGAGCCAAGGATAATGATTATGAATTCCAGACATGTTTTTCAAATTCACAAATTGTTTATCCAGTGACGAGACTTGATCTGATCAACCCTCAAAGATAAGGAAATGCCCCTGCATAATTTTTGCCCCACTCTGTAGGGCATTTGAAGAAAATTTCCTCGAGAGGACTTCATGAGATCTGCACCATAAAGATAATCTTCCTCAGTGTTATGAACTTTAGAACACTGTCCCGGTCTGACCATTGTTGAAAGCGGTTTCAACCATGCTTGAGAGAATTCCACGACATTAGCATATTTTGAAAAGATTCTCCTCTAATCAACAGATTCTCGGAGAGATGTGTCAAATCTCGACATAACTGCCCCAGTTTGACTGCATTTTGAGGGATCAAATCCCGACCTGAATGCCTCAGATTGGTTGAAAACTTACTCAATAGAGTATTCAACATGCTTTCCCTTGCTCAAAAGAGTCTTGACAAACCTTTTCTTAATCTCATGCTCACAGAGAAATGAGAAACTCGCGAAGTTATGAAGATAACACAACATTATGGTGGCTGGCTTACATCTTGAAAGTAGGCTACTTCACAACCATACTTCTCATCTTGAACTGATTCGTTCTCCAATCGGATACTTGAAGAAATACGTCCCTCGAAACCAAACTGAAAGTGATACACCATTGCTCGATAGACACTTTTGGGCAATCAACTTTTGCAATCTGCTTCAGATCATTTCTCAAACTAGTATTCTTTTACTCATAGGAGTAAATAGAAGGTCTGCCCTAGATTAAGGTCATTTTTCAAAATGATTTACCTTTCAACCGTATCCTGAAGCAATTTGTCCCTCGATATATTCAAACTTCCATCTGATTCTCATTATGCAAGATCACTTGATGTTTAAGCACTTGTTCGTATGCAAAGAATGTTTATTCTAAGAATGATAATTCTAATGCAAAGCTCATCTTTGTCTTGAAGTTAAAAATGTTTTTTGAAAAGATGTCAAAACATCGAATTTTTCTTGTACAAAAGAAAGTAAAAAGATGGTGTGATATCAACTCAAAAGTTTTAGCAAGCCTCCTAGGAGTCCGATTACCGTATTCTCGTTACAATTTTGCTTTCGAATTAACCCTTGCTTCAGTTAGGACTTTTAAGCGTTGTAACGTGGCCTAGTTCACAGTTTTAGAAAAAGGATTTAAGGCTCAAAATTATTTGGTGCCCACCAACTCTCCATGATGTTCTCCATTTCTATGTTCAGTTAACTCAATACAAGCACTCATCTCTCAGGAGGAGTTTAGAATGGATAAGGAGTCAGACGAGTTTTTTTTGACACGAAAGTCACTAACCTTCTTCCTTTGTGTTTCTGGTCACGCGACTTTGTTCCTTTGAGGATTTCTCTTAGGTAATCCCTTTTTGTTTTTCGTGTTTTTCGCTTTCCCTAAATTTTTCCTAGACAAATTTATTTTGAATTTGACTCTAAAACTCCAGCGGGATGCCCTGACTTTTTCCTAAGCGACTTGCTTTTCAATTTTCGACTTAGCGGGGATTTTTGTCTCTTTCTTTCATCATTTCCTTTTCTTTCCTTTTGAACAAGTCATTGATCTTCATGTCGTCTTCGATTTGTTGGAAGTGATTGTGACTGCATGAGTCTTTTGTAGATGAGGGATAACCATTGTGGCATCATCATCTTTTGACCTTCTGATGTGTGAGAGATAACCATTGTGGTATCATCCTTTTTTTATGCACACTACTGATAGGCAAAGATTTACCATTGCGGTTTTCACTTTCCTCAACCTTTTGAAGGATAACCACTGTTATATCCTTAGATGCACACTCTTGATGAGTTTTGAATGCTCGATCAGATTAACTGAAATCTACCCTTCCCAGGGTTAAATGTGAAGGTCTTTTCTGAAAAGAAAAGAAACTCCTACTTCAAGGCTCAAAGGGGTTGACGAGGGTCTATCTCCCTTATATCTCTGGTGTTTGGGAATTCGAAAAAATGCATGTACACCGTCAGTTGGGTTTTTATTCAAAAGCACACCATTTGAAACTTTTGGTATATTACTCATCATCCTCCCTCCAAAGTTATTTTGCTTTATTTAACAAGATTTAAGTATCAAAAAGCAAAAAAAACATTAATGAGTGAATACAAATGGATTAATTCAAGACAAACATATTCAATGCATTATGATTAATATTCGAAAATAAGCAAGTTTTGCATACAAGAAAGTACTAAACCAAACAAGAACGATTACAAATGAGAATGCAAATGTAATTTCAAATTGCCATGTTGAGGAGACTAGTATCCGTATGAAGTTGTTGCTTCATAAGAAACACTTTGTAATCTTGACACCACTGAGTCAAAGGAGACTTCAAATCTGATCGGGTGGCTCGAAATTGATAGCCTTTGTGTCAAGCTTGTCTTGCACTTCACCTCTGAATGGTTTACAATCTTTAGTTGAATGGCCATGTGCCCCAACATGGTAATCACATCGAATTCCCTTAACAGATGTGATGAATGTTTTATCAAGAAAATTTGCATAAACTGCAACACAAAGTATCTTCTACCACAGAGAGGAAATGACAACCATCTTCTACTACACAAAAGAGAAAACCGGCCGTTGAATTCTGAAGCATCTCCTACTACACAAAAGAAGCACTATCTTCTACTACACAGAAGCAAAATCCAGCCACCATACCAAAGGATCTTCTACTACATGGAAGAAAATAAACTCTGAATGTAGAACTCGACCTTTGAGGTATTTTCCTTCTACATAGCAGCATATGTCCAAGATCTCAATATCTTATACTTCTTTATCACATAAGCATCACCCCATCTTCTACTACATAGAAGAAGCATTCAACTGAGGAGAAAGAGTCTAACATAGTTTTCCAAACATGGACTAAACCTTGTAAAAGAAGCTGGACAAGTGCCAGACTTCATACTTTAACCTCTTGCAATTTTCAATATCATAACCAGGTGCCCCATAATGGGAGACACATCTAGTATTTGCATCAAAATCAGGAGAGAGAATTGTGGAAGGATGACCCAAAGCACTAAGCTTAATCACCTGATCTTCCAACACATGAGGAAGTAAATGGATTCAAGGTGTAGACATTGTATCAACCTGCTTCTCAAGATTTTTATGTCTCTGCTGATAAGTTTTGCCCCATGGGTTCACTTGAAGACTAGAAACTAGCTGTTGACAAGAAAATATGGGAACACGAAGTTCTGGGTGAAAACCATAAAGTATCTCTCGACTTGAAAAATGTCTAATAAGCTAGGGATGAATGACAACTCTTATTGCAACAACATATACATGACCACTTTTCATTGCAGACATTGTCTTCAGAACATCCATTCTTGACTCAAGTGAGTCTTCAACTGGTTATTTCTGCCTTAAGGATTTCTGACTACGGGCCATTGCTTACATGTCCCCACAAAAAAAGGTCATCTGATTTTTCATCTCACCAAATTCCCCATGAAGTCATTCTCTGGCTTTTTCGAATCACTGACCGATGGGAAGTCAAGATTCAC
Source organism: Vicia faba (assembly GCA_948472305.1). Lineage (NCBI taxonomy): Eukaryota > Viridiplantae > Streptophyta > Magnoliopsida > Fabales > Fabaceae > Vicia > Vicia faba. Next base: position 85,127 of record CATIWC010000431.1, read on the forward strand.
CATTCTGAAAAGAATATCGAGTCTGAATAAGAATTCCCACTCCGAGTACCTGTCATGGATGCATGAAGATGCATGAGGTGAATAAGTGGATGCAATTTCATGTTCAATCATTTCCAAGGAACCCACCTGATTTTAGTTTTGTGGCTTCAAAATATGATGGTGACAAGGCATACGTCTATCGGCCGTCATGACTCTCCACTCTATTCCTTGTGTTCCTAGTGGTATACAACTCTGACTTGGGTGTTGGTCCTTTTACCTCATGTAACACCCACCCAACATGGAAAACCAATAGGGCCAGCACAATAGATAACCAATATGGAAAGCGATAAAATTAAATGCAAACATATGCTCAGATAATCATGTACAAATGAATAAATTGAAAGCATAAAAATAAACACCCAAAGAAAAGAAAACAAGAGCTAGGAGCGACTCTGAGATGGACCAACAATAGGTCAATCTTTCCCTAAAGTCATTAGCTGAAACAACCGACAAACAAATCATCGAGATGAAATCAATGAATTCACCATCAAATGTTTTTATCCCACAAGAAGGGAAAGGTAACCACCGAGTAAACTTGAGAAGGGTGAAATCAAGGTCGAACGACCAAGAGATTGCATAGAGGAGTATGTTATGGGAGGGGAAGGTATTAGTACCCCACATGCCCATAGTACTCTATGGTATCAACTCTCGTTGTTCTAATCAAAGGGTGTGTTCAAATCTAAGCTTAAGAGATAAAATAAAAACGCAAAGAGGGAATGCGTGCAAAATAAAAGAGAAAACAATGTAGGGAAAATAAAGTTGTGCTCTCTTGGGCCCTACCCCAATGCCTAAGTATCCTTTTTGAGGAATCAGAGTTACCATACTTCGGGTCACATGTTTTTTATTTGTTTTGTGTTTTTTAATGAACAATATTAATTTCTCCTTCTGCCGGAGCTCGAGCTTTGCAGACTCACGCGTCAGCACATAAGTGAATTAACATGTTCTACCTAACAAGGTATTTGCAAAGAAAAATGCCCGAAGGCGCATAATTCTACATTCATGCTCCAGAAATTTAGACATAGTGCCACCCGACTTTTGGGGATTTACGCGTTGTGTTGCATAGAGTAGAATTAACATATCCTTTTGAAAGTTCCGAAGAAAGGCCCGAAGGCGGAAAAAGTATGCATTGGTTGATGCTTTTTACCTTAAAGAAGGATTTGAAAGTTTTTAGATGTTTTATGCATTTTCCAAGAAAAGAGTTTTATACTTAACGTAAGGATGCAAAAGAAAGAAAAACATCTAAGGGAGACTATCTACTTCTATTCCTAATGTTATCATACAATGATTGATCCTAAAGTTGAGTTTTGAAAGGTAAATCTCTACCCTACATTAGCATGCATGGATACCTATCCTAGTGTCTAGGTCGAAAGCTACTCTAACCGATCGATCCTAAGGGAAGCATATAAATTCCTACTCTAAGGGAACATGGTATGTACAAGGATGAAAAAACAAGCAAGCTCAAAAGAGCACACACATTCCATGAGTAGTGCATACTAACTCGGGTAAAGGTTTAACCAAGATATAAATGATCGAGGTAGGTACAAAATATAGTAGGGAAGCTTTAACCAAGGGGTCATATCAACCGAGGAAAACAAGCGGGAAAAGGGATGAAGTGGGAAGCTTTAGCTAAGGAGTCATATCAATCGAGGAAAACAAGCGGGAAGGGGATAGGAAAAACACTGAGTGTTAACGTCGTCCAATGCGAGCTCAAGACAAAGTATGGGAAATCGATTATAAAACCCTTTTCCACTTAACCGACTCGATATACATAATCTGCACAACTCTGAAGCATCAGTGCATAACGCGAGCTAATGATGACATGGAATAGAATGTACGGGGGTTGATTGCGAACCCTTTCTGCTCACCTTATTTTGAGGACTTCAATAAGGGATGGGGGAATAGATGCGAGCACAAATGTAAACACATGTGCGGAATACCTACTTCAAAGGCAGGGTTTTAAATAAACACATATAACATACAGAGAGAGGTGCCTGCTACAGGACTTTAAACATCGACTTCGAGCGCACGCTCTTTAATTCCTACTTCTCATGATATATAGAAAGAAGTAAAGTGCTTAAATGAGATAAACTAAAATCAGAATGGTACCAAACAAACAAGAGTTTTTAGCACAACAAGCAAAACAGAGAAACCCGGAAAACTTCGAGTAAGCTTCACCAAGCAACAATAAAGAGTCATAAATCAAATGCTCGGAATAAGCATCTTAGCATCATCGATGTGAAAATAAATCACAATCAGAAACTCAAGCATATCCGGATATCACACAATAAACCTGCATAAAACTCAAATCTCAACAAGCAAAGGTGAATTACAAAATCTTAGGTAATTGGATAATCGTGGATTAATTCCTAAAATCAAATAAAAAAATCTAACAAATTTTTATTGATTTTTATCATCCAAAATAATTATTAAAAAAATCATGAAAAAAAAAATGATACGGAAAGACAATTCAAATCTAAAGTAGATGGAGTATGAAATCTGTATAGGGACTATGTTCCGAAATTGCGCTAAGGCCCAGCCCTAAGATAATCCAAGAAGCCTTGTTTTTGTTACCAGTATGTTGACAACCAGGCTCCCTAAAATAAAGGAATGGGCTTAGGAAGGGCAAGATCCGATCCACCTCAATCTAACAATAACTCAACATCCATCTTATTATCATTTATTATTAAAATTTAAACAAAATAAATAAATAAATTGGACAAAATAAATGAAAATAGAAAAGGGATTAGGGTTCTAAAAGATGTCTCTTTGGCTTATCAGACTAAAGGCTCTCAGACGCCTTATCCCTCAATAAATCACGCCGCCATAACTCAACCTCCTCTCTGACGATCTTCTTCCACCCGCGGCGCACAACGAAGTCCCTGCTATCATCTTCTTCGACCGCTCTCACCAAGTCCTCTTGAAACTTCTCACATCCGAGCAAATCCAATTCTCACGAGAATGATGATCTTGCCTGATTTTTGTTCAAAAATCGAAGATGAAGACCAATTTCTTGTTTCTCCTTCGAATTCCTCTATTCGTTGTGTTTTCGTTGAAATTTTGTGATACACTATTGTGGTACGGTGGGAGAACTGACTTGAAGGTTTTATGTTTGATTGCAAATGTTGCAGTTAGCAAGAGTCGCCACCGACTTATCTTTTATCCAAAAGGAAAGGTGAAAAAGCACAGGAAAGACCTTTGAGATTGTTTCTTGAGTTCGGGGGGTAGATTATGAAAAAGGAAGGTATTAGCACCCTTTTCATCCATGGTTTTACATGGGCTCTTAGTTACTTGCTAGATCACTTGCTTTTGTTTGAAATTATCCTTTGTGTGGTTTTTTGAAAGTATTTTGTAAAGAGGCCATTGTTTAGGCAATTTTTGTAATGATTCTCATTCGTAAGAATGTATACAAAGATGTTGATCTTTTGAAAATGTTTTCAAGTTTGTAAGATGTTTGAAAGTGTATGTGTTTGTTTTGAAAATAGCAAGGATATTTGTTTTAAATTGAGCAAGTAATTAGGAGCATTCTACCTACTCAAAATGTCTTTCTTTTTCATTTTCTTTTCCTTTGACACTGTTGTCTCACCATTGATTTGGTAAGCAACCTTATCTTTGGATGTAAATGGGACGGGCGTGTGTCATCATATAACCATGATTAGAAATGTTGCAAGGTATCTTAGCATTCTTTTTAGGGACTAAGATCATTTATAAGGCAACTTAGATAGCGTCATCGAGGGACTATGATCTTATATAAAAGCGATAAATTGCGAAATTTAAAGTTACTACGCTATTACAACATTTGTGGGGGGGGGGGGGGGGGTGTACAAATTGAATGGGGATTGCAACAATTTAAACCTAATTAGTCTATTACAACCATATTGAATTGGTATGAATATACAAGGAATTAAATAAATACAAAGTCTAAAAATGAACAAATGTACAAGGATGCAAAATGTAAAGAAAATGAATTTTGTTTAGTTTTCATGAAAAAAAGATTTTGTCGTAACCTAATTAAATAAAGAAAATAGTTAATTAAGTTTGAATTTATTAAGAAAAGATTTTAAATGAAAACCTAGTTCTATTAATTAATCAAAAGAAAATAACTTTAAGAAATGTATTTTTTGTATTTTTTATCTTGAAAATATTTATAACATTATAAAAATAATTTTAGTCTTTTTTTTTTTATATTAAAATAATGTATTTTAAATGGTGTGAAAAATAAATAAATAAAAACATAATATTAATTAAGTTTATAAGATTTACTTAATAAAATAAATAAATTATAATAAATAAAAATATTTTTTTTATGGAAAAATAAAATAAAATAAGTCAAAACATAAATATATCATTTTTTGTATTTTATGATTTTTAGTATTTAGAAAAGTATATTCAAGAAAAGAAAAATGAGATAAATAAATAAACTTGGGCCAGGGGGGTGCCAAGAGCCTGCAAGGGGGTTAGTCAGTAAAGAAAACAAAGAAACAAAGCAAGCCCAATAAAGGCCCAGGCGCTCTAAAACAAGTCAGAAATGCCAAAAATGTGTGAAAAATGCAAAAGGGTACCACTAGGGCTCGAACCCAGGTCCCATAGGTTACATGCGCGCGCTTCTACCACTGGGGTGGCTATACATCCGTTAATACAAATGAAACAATAAATATGTAAGGCAAAATGCACCCTGAAGACTTCATCTTAAACCTCCAGCCAGACCAACTGTAACTTGCTCATTTCTCATAAAAAATGAAAACTGTAAACATGAAACTTGTAGCAAATTTTCTCACGATTCCAGAAATGTAAAGTATTAAAACTATAGATCAAAGATAAGCATGAATTTTAATTGCCCTAATCTGAACCCTAAAAATTTCAGAAATTTCAGTTTCAAAATTCTTTAAGCTCAAGCAAAATTAATGGAAACTAAGGACATGGTTAGCTTCAGGGCAATGATATCTACATGTTTTATTCACAAATAAACTATTGATGATGCCTGTATGAAGAGTTCCAAGTTGAGAAAACTTACTTCAAAACTGGAAATCGTGTTTTGAGTTTGAGCTTGTTTCAAGTGATGGTGATGATCAGGTTAGCTTCCTTGAGGTCCTAGGAAGCTAAAGCAATGATTAGTTTGAACAATGGATGGCTGAAATGGCCCGGAGAAGTCAAGTTGCAGACTCTATTTTTTGGTTATGGAAGTTATGGTAAATAGTTTACAATTCTGGAATAAGGATAGGGATGAGTTGTATTTGATGTAAGGAAGCTTTAGAAACTAAAAGGCCAAGAAACGCACGAGGGAAATGCGAGTTTGATGTTCAAGGCCAGAAATTATGCAATAATGGAGTTTTTGGGCAATTTCTGATTTGAGAGAGTTATGGTGTATTTCAGGGTTCTCAAGCTCGTGTCCTAGCTCACAAATAGTGACTCTATTTATAAGCAACAAGTTTGGAGTGCTCTAGTTGATCAAAATTCAAATTTATATGTTTAAGTTAAACATATGATTTTTTTGACAAAACAAGTTTCCATGCCTTGTGTACTTGCTAAGATAGAGTGGTTATGCTTTAAACAAGCTTGCTTCTGACTTTGTGGATGGAGTGTGATCAGATGGAACAAGTTAGAGGCTCAATGTGAACTTTATGCAAAAAGCTTGCTTTATAAGAATGGCAATGTTAACTTTGTGCCATTAATGGAAATGCAACTTGGATAATAGCTCAATTGCTTGGATCAAAGCCCTAACAGTTGTGTAAACATTTAATTATGGAGTGACAAACAAGTTTTAGGCCTGCAAAGCAAAGATTATGCAGCCTAGCATGGATTTGGTTCATGTGTTCATAAAAAATGGCTTGTAATTCAAGTGACAAAACCCTAACTTCATCTCTTCGATTCTCCCTACTCAAGAATGATCTCAAGGGGTTCTTGGACATTTTGGAAAGCTTGCAATGTGCTATACAACCCATATTTGAATTACTTTTGAAGATTCCCCTTGGAACTATATGAAAAAGTGTCATGAAGTTAGGTCAAAATCCTGGACAAATTAGGGCAAAATTTCACTAAGTGTTTAGTTTCATGCCCCTATGTTCATAAAATTATAACTTGAGATCCAAGCATTTTTGGAAGGAGTTGTGTAAAACAAAGTTGTATATTTCATGGATATCTACAACTGTCATGTTGGAAGTTTCTCTTGAATCATCTTGCATCATGATGAAAATTTGGCTCAAAGTTATGAAAAAACATGAATTTTTCAACACTTAGAAAAATTTCTAAGTTTAGAAATTTTGACTTTTCAAAACGAAATCTTGAATTTTTGATTTTTTGATGAATAAGTTTCATATTTTGACATGTTTTGATGAATTATGATCTTTGGCACTTGAGTTTGACCAAAAAGTCAAAGTTTGACTTTCAGTATACAATTGACTTTTGATCAATTGACTACAAAATTCATCTGTCAATCCAATGGACTTGCAATGTTTTGAACCATGTCATTAGGTTAAAATGATGCAATTTGACTCTTGAGATCATGCCTTAAACCAATTGACCATTTTCTAGGTTAAAAACCAGAAATTGCCTTTTCCTAGTCAAAATCCTAATTTTGACCATTTTGCCCTTTTGGAGATTTGATCAAATTTCTTGAGGAATTATGGTCCAAACTTGATCAAATGATAAATATGAGTTTATAATATTTATGGATAAAAAATTATGAAGTTTGACTATAAATTGGCCATAGTTGACTTTTTCCCCCAATACAATTAATTTTTAGGTCAACTGCTCAATTGACTGATCAAAAGTGTGATCCAAGGCTTGAAAGTTGACATGAGTAATCTTGGGGGTCCATAATGATCCATGAAAGTCATATGAAGCACTTAAAGTTCAAAAATCCTTGTGCAAACTCAAACCCTAATTTTGGTCATCAGTGCCTAAGGAGGTGTCTTGAGCTGATCAAACCCTAGCCCAAGGAGATCTTGTGAGCAAATTATTGATAAGTGAGAGGGAAAATTTTGGGGTACAACAACTATGCATCATGGTTCAGTGTTGACGTTGTTGTTACTGCGTTTCAGATATGATGGAGTTGTGAATCAGTGTTGTTGTAGCAGATTAAGACGCATACGCTCGTGATGTGCTAATTCGTTGATGAAGATGAAGAATGATTAAAGGTGCTTTGAAGCTTCAAAAAGATGCCGAAGAAGATGATGCTTGAAGCGTAGATTTCAGAGGTGCTTATGGTGGTTCAGAAGAGAGAGAGATATAGAGATAGATAGATAGATAGAGAGAGAGAGAGAGAATTTTGTGTTTTTTAGAGGTTCTCAGAGGTGAAGAATGATGAAGATAGGAGAAATTTAAGAGAGTATGAATGTTGTTAAGGCTCAGAGAAGAAGATAATGAGTAGAAGTGCAGAGGTGAGATAGTTTTTTTCTCTGAGTTTTGTTAGGTTTGATTCTTCTGATTGTTGAAGAATGAAGATAAAGATGAGAGAAGAAGAAAGAGTTTTGTGATTCTTCAGAGAATTGAAGAAAGAAATTTTGAATTGGTAAGGTTTTCTTTTATATATTTCTATTAGAGTAGAAAAGTTAGTTACCATAAAATTGAATCTAAACCCTTGAATCCTTGAGTTAGTTACAAGATTAGATGGCTAGGATTGATATGGTTATTTGCTCTAAAATTATGTTATGCTGAGTTGTCCATAAGTTTTTCTTTTGATTTAATATTTTCTATGGTTTTCTCTATGCTTTGGTGAACTGGTTTTAATGCCTTTGCTGCAGGTTAATTATCAGGGGTAGCTATGCAGCAGCTCTGATTAGATGGTTTTTATGCTACAATCAAGTCAATATGGCACCAGAAGACATGGCGAAAACAACTTTCATTACTCCATAGGGAACTTTCGTTTACAAGGTGATTCCTTTTGGTTTGAAGAATGCAAGGACAACGTATCAGCTTGCAATGGTGACTCTCTTCCATGATATATTTTTTAAAGAGATCTAAGTGTATGTTGATGATATGATTGTGAAATATCAAATAGAAGAAGAGCATCTTATTCATTTATATAAGTTGTATGAAAGACTGAGGAAATTCATATTGAGGTTGAATCCTAACAAGTTCACCTTCAGGGTGACATATGGAAAATTACCAAGCTTTGTTATAACTATAAGAGGTATCGAGGTTGATCCGGCTAAAATAAAAGCAATACAAGAAATTCCTGAACCAAGAACAGAAAAAGAAGTCAGTGGTTTCTTGGGGAGATTAAACTACATTTATAAATTTATCTCTCATCTTACAGCCATATGTGAACGTATTTTCAAGTTTTTAAGAAAAGATCAAGTGGTATGGTGGAATGACAATTTCCAGATGGCATTTGAGAAAATAAAATAATATCTGCAGGAACCTTCGATCCTCATGCCTCCAGTTGAGGGAAAGCCTTTGATCATGTATTTGCAATACTAGATAATGCTACAGGTAACATGACGAGACAAGAAACAAAGAATAAGCTATTTATTATTTGAGCAAGAAATTCACAGAATGTGAGTCGAGGTACTCTCTACTTGAGGAAACTCATTGTGCATTGACACTGGATGCTAAACGCCTAAAACAGTATATGTTGACGCATACTACTTACTTGATATCCAAGATGGATCCCATTAAGTACATTTTTGAGAAGCTAGCTCTCACAGATAGAGAAGCCCGATGGTAGATGATTTTGACATCATGTATGTGATCGGTGGATCTGGAACTGACTGTTTAAAGCTGGTTTCGCGAAATGTCGCGGTAAGCAAGAGTCGCCACCGTCTTTTATTTTCTCCAACATGGACAGGACAAAAGCACAACAAAATTCCTTATGAGATAGTTTCTCGGTTCGGGAGGTAGATTTATAGAAAGGGAAGGTATTAGCACCCTTTCTATCCATGGTTATCCATGGGCTCTTAGGTACTTGCTCATTTGTGTTTTCAAAAGTGTTTGTTTGCTTTTCAAGTGTGCGTGGGTTTGAAAAAGTTTCTTTGAAAGTTTCAGATCGACTCTTGTATCAGTCCTCAAGAGTGTTTGAAAAATTGTTTTGAAAGCCTTTTGAAAGTGTCGGTGTGAAAAGATGTTTTGTTTTTAGAAAGAGAGCAAGTACCCATGAGATCTACCTACCCTAAGGAATTAGGCTGTGTAAATGTCCTTAATGTAGTGCCATCCCACCATTGAGAGGTAGGTAGCACCATCGTTGGAGTTGTTCGGGTCAATTCGATTGTTAGGGACGGTGTGGTCACCAGAGAAACAGTAGGACACATTAGAAGCTACCCTTATGCCATTGATTCTTTTTATTCCGAGGCAACCGTTTCGAGGAAACTATTCCGAGGCAACGAGATCAATGGACATAAGGACTTACTAAGACGTCCTATACTCGACGACCATGTTTCGAGGGCAAGGCAACAGTGAGGCGTACCCTAAGAGTGGTGTGTGAATTCGTGTATTGTTTTCAGTTATGTTTGTCTTTGATCATACATTATAGTGATCTACGCTTTGATTTTATTTGGGCATGCATTCTTTCATACAAGTTAACAGTTAAAAGGGGTGCGGAAAGTAAATTGCGGAAAACGTAAATCCTACGCTATTACAAGGCGCGGGTCTATACATCGCCAAAAATTTACAAAGACCCGTTTTAAGTAAATAAGTACGAAAAATAAAAAAACAGTAAAAGGTCCTATTTACTATTACATATCCGGAGCAATTACATAATAATCGAACAAATTAAATACGCGCGAATAAAGAAAAGGGAATTAATTTTTTTGTCTTTTCTGGTAATTAAATGAAATTGAAAACTAATTAATTATTTTAATTACAAGAAAATATTTTTTGTTTTCTTATATTTTTTATGAAATAAAATAGAAATAAAAAGAAACAAAGTTAAAGATTAACCTAAATCTAAATCTATTTTAATTATTAAAATGTTTAAATGGCCTAATTAAAAACTAGTTCAATTATGATTTATTTACAAAATAATAAATAATAATAATAAAAGTGTTAATTATATTTTTTTTGGGTTTTTTTTATGAAAATGGTTAATTAAATTAATTATTAGTAACAAATAAAATAAAAGGGGTTAGAAATTAAATTAAAGAAATAAAATGAAAAGAAAGAAAAATGAACCCAAATGGAGGGGGTGTTGGGCCAACATGGGGGTGAAATGCTGAATCTGGGCCCATTAAGACAAAGACCTCGTTGACCTTCCTGCTTATGTGTGCATCCATTGACTGAAGCATATGGTAAGCTCCTTTTGTGGCCTTTGGATATGTCCTGAAGACACCTGGCTTGTTGGATCTGTGAGGCCTATGATGAACCTCCCTTGGGGCGCTGCACAGGAAAGTCAAATGAAAAATAATATGGGAATTGTGAGGGGACCTGGGAATTGAACCCAGGTCCCAGCGTTTACCAAACGGAAGCCTTGCCAATTGAGCTATTTGCGCGTTTTGGATATAGAATGGAAAACAAATAATATAACATAAAACAAGAATTAGTGATGTGAAACAAAAAAAAAGCGCTGAAACTTTGAATGCCCCAATCATCATGAGCCACGTCCACCTTCTTCTCCGTTTGTCCCTGTAAAATAAATAAATAGCGGGGGTTTTAAACCCCCCCAACAACACACAAATACACACACCACTTCTAGGGTACGCCTCACTCGTCGCCTTTGAAACGTGGTCGTCAAGTATAGGACGTTTTAGCAGTCGCTCTGATGTCCAAAGATCCAGTTGCCTCGAAACAGTTGCCTTGGATTAAAAAGGATCTAGGACATTAGAGTTACTTCTAAGGTGTCCTACCATTGCTTCGGTGACCATAATGTCCCTTAACTCGAATTGACCCGAACAACTCCAACGATGGTGCTACCTACCTCTCAATGGTGGGATAACACTATCTAAAGGACTCTTACACAGCTTAATTCCTTAGGGTAGGTAGATGACTCATGGGTACTTGCTCTTTTCAAAACAAAACAAAAATACTTTTCACACTGACACTTTCAAAGTTTTCAAACAAATTTTTCATACACTCTTGAGGACAAATACAAGAGTTACTTAGAAATTTTTCAAACGAAACTTTTTCAAAACCCACACACACTTGAAAAGCAAACAATTTTTGAAAACATAAGAGCAAGTACCTAGGAGCCCATGGATAACCATGGATAGAAAGGGTGCTAACACCTTCCCTTTCTATAAATCTACCTCCCGAACCGAGAAACAATCTCATAAGGAATTTTGCTGTGCTTTTGTCCTTTCCTTGTTGGAGAAAATAAAAGACGGTGGCGACTCTTGCTTCCGCGACATTTCGCGAACCAGTGTTAAACAGTCAGTTCTAAATCCACCGATCACAGATACGTAGGCAAAGGGTCGCGAAACCCTCACGAACACAATAATAAAAACTCCTTTTTCCCCTTAAGCTAACATAGTTGTAGATAAATACACCCTTGTATATAACAAATAATTTTAAACAAAAAACAGATATTTCAAAAGGTTCCTGCGGAGTACCGCAAATGCATTGGGTGCTAATACCTTCCCATTGCATAACCAACCCCCGAACTCTCAATCTCTTTTCAAAAACTCATTGTATTTACTTTTAAGTATTATTTTACATTGCATGTTTTAGGGTTTTATTTCGCTCTTTTCCCTTTTCCCTTGGAAATAATAAAGCGCGGTGGCGACTCTTGCTTTTGCGATTCAAGTTAATTAATAGCTTGATCTCCGATTTTCACCGCTACACCCGTCATCCAAATCTGTTTTGTATAGAGAACATGTTATGAAGCTAATTCCTTACTTCGAAGAGATCACGTTTGATCATATCTCGAGGGAAGAAAATATTCTTGTTGATGCTTTGGCTACTCTCTCATTGATGTTTAAAGTAAAGTGGGCTAATGAAGCGCCTTCGATTACTATTATGAGGTTGGATGATCTAGCACTTTGCTTTAAAGCTGAAATGGATGTGGATGGTAATCCGTGGTTTCACATTATCAAGAGGTACCTTGAAGCTCAAGAGTATCCTGAAGATGTGTCTATTACAAACAAGAAGTTTTTAAGGAAGTTATCAGCCAAGTTTTTCCTCAACAACAGTACGATGTAAAAAAGAAACCATGATGGTATATTGTTCAGATGTGTAGACAAGAACGAAGCAGAAAAGATCATTGAGGAAATGCATGAGGGTGACTTTGGTACTCATTCCAGTGGACACACAATGGCTAAGAAGATTTTCCGTGCTGGTTATTATTGGTCCACCATGCAAAATGATTGCTACAACCATTCCTGAATCTTCTACAAGTGCCAAGTATATGCTGACAAAGTGCATGTACCTCCCGTTCCTTTGAATTTTTTGACCTATCTGTTTCCTTTTGCATTGTGGGGAATTATTATGATCGGCCGTATTGAGCCAACTGCTTCCAACAGTTATTGTTTAATTTTGGTTTCCATTGACTACTTCACCGAGTGGGTTGAAGCCGCGTCTTATGCAAATGTTACAAAGCATGTGGTTGCTCGTTTCATCAAGCACAACATAATCTGTCGTTATGGGATTCTTGAAAAGATCATTACTGATAATGGATCTAATCTCAATAACAAGATGATGAAAGAGATTTACTAAACCTAAAAGATCAGACGTCATAATTTTTCTCTGTATCGTCTAAAGGTGAATTGTGTTGTCGTAGCATCCAATAAAAACATCAAGAAGATTGTGCAACTGATGGTGGTGACCTACAAAGATTGGAATACGATATTGCCTTTCTCTTTGATTGGCTATCATACTTCAGTGTGTACTTTTCCTAGGGAAACCCCATTCTCACTTGTCTATGGATGGAAGCAATCTTGTATGTGGAAGTTGAGATTCCTTCTCTAAGGATCATGAAAGATGTTGAGCTTGATGAAGCTAAATGGATAAAAAATCGTATGGAATAATTAAACCTCATTGACGAGAAAAGACTAACGACTATTTTTCATTGTCAGGTGTTCCAACCAAGAAGTAAAAAGGCATTTTACAAAAGGGTGCACCCACAGAGTTATAAGGTTGGCAACCTCGTGTTAAAGAGGATAATTCTACCTCAAGTTGATCTCAGGGGTAAGTGGACTTCCCATTACGAAGGACCATTTATCATAAAGACAGTTTTCTCTGGCGGCGCCATGATGCTTACGAAAATGGATGGTGAAGACTTCCCACTCCCTATATACGCAAACATAGTAAAAAAATACTTTGCATGAAAAGAGACCCGCTGAGTTGACAGATCAGGAAAAAACGAGCACCCCGGCGAACCAAAGAAAATGAATAAAAAGGTTCGGGAAAAATTAGGGATAAAAAAGAAGATTTGAAAAGGATAAAAAATAATCAATAAACCCGCTAAGTCAAAAACCTGAAAGGGAAACTTAGAAAAGAAAGGGTATCGTGGTGGATTAAAAACTCGAAAGGGAGATCCAGTTAAAAGTTTTGGATTTGAAAGAGAATGACTACGTCTGATGTCTGATCTATGATTTCAGCCCACTAAAGTTGGAAACCTTGAAGGGTAGGAATCAGTCCAATCATCTTCTATAGAAAGCAAAGTGATGAGATAGTCGAGATCATAAGAGTTATAACAGAGTCAGAACCTGAGGGAAATCTATTTTCACATTGCCATTCCAATATTACTCTTTTGTTTTTTCTTTTGAAATTCCCTCTTTCTAAGAATTGTTTCTTGATGTACTTGCCTATTTACAGGCCAATTTCTAATCAATAAAATTTTCTTTTCATTCAAAAGCTTGATATTTATTTTTCTTTTACTATTTTGTTTGCAAAAATACGTCCAATTTATGATAAATATTATAAATTTGGAGGTTATACACATGATAAGAAACATTTGAATTTTCTATAAGAACTTATGTGGTATGGTTGGCAGACAAAGTCGTCATGCTACACCTGAGGCATTTTGTGATTTTTGTTTTGCAAGAATCTTCGTTCACTCACCGCATGCAACACACAACAAGAAAGAAAAGAGTTGTCCAAGTTGCTACCAATATAAAGTTCTTGGTGGGACAATCATTCCCCAGACCGAATGCTTTTCTCCAGTATGGTCTACACTTTTGCTCAAGAGCTTATATGTTGAATGTTTTCAAAGAAGAATACTTTCCCTTTGTGAAGTATGTATGAGTTTGTTTCTCCCGAGTGGAATCCGCATTTTTACTTTGTCTTCATTGCGATGTAATCCCCAGTGAAAGTGTTTCTAGACAATGCTTTTCTGCAAGAAAGTACCCCTCAGTAAACAAGTGATGATTCCCTAGTGGTGATTCCCAAATGATGATTCCCTTGTGGTGATTCTTCAATGATGATTCCCCCAGTGCAGCCAAGTTTTTTTGAGAGCTCTCTTAAGAATTATCCTCTTCCCCAAGTGAAGTACATAGTATTGGATTCAGTACAACAATCTATTTCCAAACTGTGGTATGCATCTTCTAAAGGATTTTGTAAGAATTATTTTCTCTGCCAACAAGAAGTTTCATCATTTATCCCCGTGAAGTGGTCTCCTTTTACCCAATGAAGAGTACATAAAATCGGGTACTTCTCCCAGTGCAGTCAGAATGTTTTGAGAGGGTGCGTAAGAACTTGTGTGGTCTGGTTGGCAGACAAAGTCGTTATGCTACACCTGAGGCATTCTGTGATTTTTGTTTTGCAAGAATCTTCGTTCACTCACCACATGCAACATACAACAAGAAAGAAAAGAGTAGTCCAAGTTACTACCAATATAAAGTTCTTGGTGGGACCATCGTTACCCACACCGGATGCTTTTCTCCAGTATGGTCTACACTTTTTCTCAAGAGGGTGCCTAAGCTCATCTTTCCCCAATAAAGTCTACACATGGTTTGTTTGCAGGAATTCCTTCTCCCCAGTGAGCTTATATATATCGGTGAATACCTTGCAAGGTTTTCTTCACCAGTGCGGTTTATATTGAGGAGAATTTATTTTCAAGATGTCTATTCCCTAGTGGAGGGCTTATTAGCCTTTTTTGTCCCTAGTGACAAGAGATGTTGCACCAATCCCTAGTGTAAGTCAAATTTAAAAAGTATCGTTGGTCAAGAAGTCTTTCCTCCCAAACGAAGGTTTATTCCTTAATAAATCTTGAAGTTTTCTTCTCCCTAGTGGATCTCCGTACAAATATTACTTGACTGTTAAGGTCAAATTGATAAAGATTTCTTGACAAAAATTCGTAAGTCTTGTTGGAAAGTTTTCCTTTTCCCCAGCAGAAAGATGAACTTATTAGTGAAAGGTCATTCATGAGTTAAGTTCTTCTCTAACAGAGAAATCATTCTCATTTACCCAGTTAAGTCGTGTTGGAAAGTTTTCCTTTTCCCCAGCAAAAATTTTATTGGGATGACTTTGTCAACATTTCGCATATCACTAAAAACTTGTATTGTTGAGGAATTCCCATATACCGGCCAGAGCGTATAGAGGAATTTCTGTTCATAAATTCTCTTATTCCCCAAGGAGGAGGTTGACAAGTTACTCCTTGTAGATCCAGTGGTTATTAGTATCTCTCGACAGTGTCTAACCTTTAGTGGTATTCTCGCACAAGCGTTCATAGTATTTTGTCTCTCTCCAATAAAGTTTGGAATTTATTTTTGAAAGCCCTATCGAAATATGGCATGTGGTTACTTCTTATTCTGACGTGTTTTTTCAGTGAAGCATCTAAACATGCATCATTACATTGCATCCAATCAAATGTGTAGTGCTTCCATTTGTTTTGGAAAATAACTCCATAAAAAATGCAAACATGCATTGAATTATGAGCCAATTCCATCTCCTTTTCCCTAGTGATTTCGTTCAGATTCCTAATGTACCTGATGATTCATTAAACTCTTCAGATATTTTGTGATATACCTTACAAGTTTCCTCAGAGTCTAAATTTTATTAAGGTCAAGTTCATTACTTGTTACCTTTTTCAGAGTACAGTGTTCGGGTATTATGTAGAGTCTAGTGGTTACTAGTCTTCCTCTGTCGAGTGGTCACTATTTTCCTTATTGTGATCCAGTTATTCCCTTGCGTAACGTTTTAAGTTTGGTGGTCATTAGTTCCTTTTAAGGTCATGTCTGTCACTTGTCACCTGATTTCGAATATAGGGTTCTGGTATTCAGCGAGCATATTTCTGCTTGTTAGGTCTCCCTTGGATAGACAAGGTCGGGGCAGTGACCTCAACTCTACACCAGAAGATCAAGTATCTTGTGAGTGGCAAAATGGTAATAGTTTGTGGTTAAGAGGGGTATGTGGTGAGTCATATGACTTCATTTCATTCTGTTGAGGTGGATGGAGAAGTAGATGAAACCCCTTTTCAAGGTTTTGATACTGTGCATATGGTTAAGACTCCTTGCTTTGAGGAGAGGAAGAAACATGCAACATCCACGGCTTCTTTGAGAGATGCATAGGTATTGGTTGAAACTGGTGACCTTAAAGGTTGGGGTAGTGTGGTGGATGTTATTCTGAAATTCAACAAGTTTGGTTTGGGATTTAGCTCCGGTGAATAGAGTTTGTCTCCCAGAGCCCAAAGTTTGTCTACTCCTGTAAAGTTTGCATTTGTTGGTGTCATTAATAATGGTCAAATTTATGTTGTTGGTGATGACGATAGTGATCATGACATTAATGACTGGATTAGCCCGAGTGTCCTAGGTGTGGAGCTCAACAACTGGACTTTCGAGGATGTCATCCCAGTCACACTTGTTCAAGAGTAATTTTTCTATTTGTTTCTTTATCATGCAATAATTCTTGCACTCTGCCCAAGGCGTAGTGAATCATATGTAGGGCCACCATGTTTTCGTTTTTGATGTTTATCATTAAATAAAGAACGTCTATTTGCATTCAAATATTTTGTTCCTTGTCTTTCTATTTTTAATTTTCTATAAATAAATGGCAATGTTTTGTTTTTCTTTTTATCATTCATTGTCTAAAATACATAAAACATTAATTATGCAGATTTGATCCTATTGTCCTAACGGATCCCTTCAATAACGATTGTGTTATCACTCTTTATGAATTTCATAATTCGATCAACCAAGATGAAGAAGAAGGTGAGGAAGATTATGAACTCCCTGAAGAGTTAGCAAGATTATTGATGCAAGAAGAGAGGGTCATCCAGCTGCATCAAGAGTCGATTAAGGTTGTGACTTTGGGAACTGAAGACAATGTGAAAGAAATCAAGATAGGGGCTTCTCTTGAAATGCTCTGAGAGTATTCTGACATCTTTACTTGGTCTTAGGAGGATATGCCTGGGTTGTACACCGATATCGTGATACATAAGCTGCTTTTAAAGGAAGAATGTCCTCCAATTAAACAAAAACTTTGAAGAACTCATCCCGATATGTATAAGAAGATTAAGGAGGAAGTACACAAACATCTTGATGCAGGGTTCTTGAATGTAATTTTTAATATCATGCCAGTTCCCAAGAAGGACCCAAAAGTAAGGATGTGTGTTGATTATAGAGACTTGAATAGAGCACGCCCTACATATTACTTTATGCTTCCTCATATTGATGTTTTGATTGACAATACATCTCATGCTAAAGTCATCTCGTTCATGGATGTTTTTTCTAGATACAATTAGATCAAGATGGCGCCAGAATACATGGAAAAAACAACTTTCATTACTCCATGGGGAGCTTTCTGTTACAAGGTGATGCCTTTTGGTTTGAAGAATGAATGGGCAATGTATTAACGTGTAATGGTTACTCTCTTCCATGATATGATTCATTTACAGAAGTTGTTTTAAAGACTGAGGAAATTAAGATTAAGGTTAAATCCTAACAAATGCACCTTCGGAGTGAGATCTGGAAAATTACTAGGCTTTGTTGTAAGCAAAATAGGTATCGAGATTGATCTGGCTAAACTAAAATCAATACAAGAATTTCCTGAACCAATAACAGAAAAAGAAGCTCGTGGTTTCTTTGGGAGATTAAACTACATTTCTAGATCTATCTTTTATCTTTTAGCCACGTTTGAACTAATTTTAAAGTTGTTAAGAAATGATCAAGTGGTCAGGTGGAAAGACAATTTCCAGGTGGCATTTGATAAAATAAAAGAATATTCGTAGTCACCTCCGATCCTATAACCTCCAGTCAAGGGCAAGCCTTTGATCATGTATTTGACAATACTAGATAATTCCATGGGTTCCGTGCTCGGTCAACATGACAAGACAAGAAAGAAAGAACAAGTGATTTATTATTTGAGCAAGAAATTCGCATTATGCGAGTCGAGGTACACTCTTCTTGAGAAAACTTATTGTGAACTGACATGGGATGCTAATCGCCTAAGACAATATATGTTGACACATACTACTTACTTGATGTCCAAGATTGATCCCATCAAGTACATTTTTGAGAAGCCAACTCTCACAGGCAGAGTAGCCCAATGGTAGATGATTTTGACTAAATATGATATCCAGTATACTATCCAGAAGCCATCAAGGGTTGTGTATTGGTGGGTTATCTTTCTCACTAACCCGTGGATGACTATCAACCAATGAGATTTGAATTTCCAAACGAAGACATCATGTATATACGGGATTGCAACATTCCTGGCCCATACGAAGGACCCTAACTAGGATCGCAATGGACGATTGTGTTCGACAATGTCTTAAACACTCTAGGCAATGGTGTTGGAGCTGTTCTTACTTCCCCTACAGGTTTTCATATTTTGTTTACTACCTGGATTTTTTTATTGTACCAATAACATGGAAGAATATGAAGTTTGTATCTATGGAATTAAAGCTGCAATTGATCTGAGAATCAAGTTCCTGAAAGTTAATGGAGATTCAGCTCTTATGATAATCCAAATTAATGGAGATTGGGAGACTCATCATCCAATTTTTTTTCATATAGAGAACATGTTATGAAGTTGATTCCTTACTTCTAAGAGATCACATTTTAGCATATCTCGAGGGAAGAAAATAATCTTGTTGACTATTTGGCTACTCGGCCATATATGTTTAAAGTAAAGTGGGATAATGAAGCACCTTCAATTACTATTATGAGGTTGGATGAACCAACATTTTGCTTTAAAGATGATGTGGATATGGATGATAATCCGTGGTTTCACGATATCAAGAGCTACCTTGAAGCTCAAGAGTATCCTGAAGATGCATTTGTTATAGACAAAAAGTTTTTAAGGATGTTGTCAACCATGTTTTTCCACAGCAACGGTGTGTTGTACAAAAGAAATTATGATGGTATGTTGCTCAGATATGTGAATAAGAAACAAGCCACAAAGATCATTGAGGAAATGTATGAGGGTGCCTTTAGGACTCAATCCAATGGACATACAATGGTGTTGCACCCCAAAATTTTCCCTCTCATACTTCTCAAGACATTGCAAGAAAAATCTCCAATGGGCTCAAGATTGCTCAAGAGTTGGACATTCAAACTATCTCCTAAGGCAGTCAACCTCAAATTAGGGTTTTATGTTGCATCAAGGTCCTTGCATCCAAATGACCTCAAGTTATCCTCAATTTCCTAATATTTTCTCAAGTTCATCCATGTCAAGTTTCAAGCCTTGCAGAGGAAGTTTGCTCAGTCAATTGCTCAAAGGGTCCAAAAATCGACTGTGCTAGGGAAAAAGTCAACTGTGACCCAAATACAGTCAAACTTCAAGATTTTTTGTCAACATTCTCATTTTTAAGGTTATTTCATCATTTGATCAAGGGTTGTTCATGATTCACCAAGGATTGCTCAAAATTCATCAAGACTCAAAAGTTGCTAAATTAGGGTTTTGTAGGAAAAGTCAACTCAACTTTGACCAAGCATAACTTTCTCATACTTTATGAGAAATGACCCATCAAAAGCTCATTTTGAATAGGATGCAATTTCCTACAATCCATATTCATACCCCAAGATCAGAAAATGCACTCACAAAGAGTTACAAATTTGGACATTATAGGTCATTTTTGAAAATCAACAAAAACACCTTTTTTGCCAAAAGCTTACAACATGAGCATGGAATATAAAAATGATATGAGATAAAACGTATTGGTTGGATGACATCTCAAGCTTTCTAAAAAGTCCAAGAACACTTCCAAAAGTTCAAAATTGAAGAAGTTATGCATTGTTGAAGTTGGGCATTTTTGCAAAATTGCCAAAAGTCAACTATCCCGAAAACTTCAAATTTTGTCAAATGGGCCCATTCTTTTCCACTTGATTTGATCTTTTCACACCCCACACGTGTCCTAGCTTCAGCCTTGTGTCCATTTATCAATTTTTCTATTTTATTGAATTTTTTATTGAATTATTTCATTTTAAATCAATTTAAATCAAATAAAATCACAAAACTTGATTACATGAGATCTTTTTCTATTTTCAGGACCTAATCACCATCAATATCATGATCAAATTCGTATCAATCATTCCATGTGCAAAAAGATTGGATTTTTGGCAAATTAAGCAAGTTTTCAATGGAGGATCAAATCCAATCTCAAAGCATTGATGTACAAGGATTCAAGACCAAATTGTTGACCTAATACATTACAGCATACATTTACAAGTGAAAGGACACAAATTCAAGGGCTAGAGGCTGCAGAATCATCAAGAACCAAACTTGAAAAATAGCAAAAAAGTGCAAAACTGAAATCGAGCTTAGAGGCAAATTCAGGAGCAAAACTCAACACTAATCCATTGCTGGACAATCACTGAACCTCCTGCAATCAAAAGCAAGCTCCCATACACGTGCTAAAGCTCTGTAAGTCTCTCAAAATACCGCCCTGTATTCGAAATCGTAACCCCATGTTCTTGCATTTTTTTGGCAAATCGTTGACATATTCATGATGCTTATAAGATTTCTGGACTTTTGGCATTATTTGATTGCATTAATAGGGACTCTAACCCCTTAACCGTATGGCTAGGGTTTTGCATTATATTTTAGGGCTTTCTTTTTCAGGGGAAATCAAGGTCCAAGAATGGTATAGGTTTGCTCAGGATGCCCAGACGAACACAACCATGGTCTTGGGGGTCGTTTTCATGGCCTAGATTTAGTTTTTAGAATGTCCTGCGAATTTAGCTGCGGATATAAATCCACAAGTAAATGTTCAGGGTTGAACGAAGAAGATGAAGACGTGGCCCTCCCCCAGTGGACGATTCATAATTTGCACGCTTTGTTTTTTTAATTTTCTGGAATTTTAACGCGTTTCATGCATTATATTTTGTTTGTATTTAGTTAACAGTTGAAGCGCGTTGGTTGAGTGGTGGAAGCATTGTCCAATGATCAACAGGACCTGGGTTCGAATCCCAGGTCCCCATATGCGTTGTTATTTTTTTTCACAGGTTATCCAGTACAAACCATGGCTTAAGACCTATCATATGCCCTCAAATATCAAAGCACCAGATGGCCCAAGGCCAGATCTGGTGATTTAGGTTGAATGTCCACCATGGGATTGAGTCAATGGGCGCATAGAGAATCAGGAATGTCAACGCAGGCCAACTCAATTGGGCCTTGAATTTGCTATTCAGACCCCCAAAAAACAGGCCCAAACCCTAAACTCTCTCTATTCTCATTATTTCTTTTAATTAATTATTGTTATTTTTTTATTATCATTAACCAATCAATACTTTTTCCTCATAAAATAAAAAACCAAAAATATTTTCTTTATTAAAATTAATTTTCAGTATTTTATTTTTGTTAATAAATATTAATTTAATTAATTTAGTTTTAATTAGGAATAACTTTTAATATATTTTGCAATAATTAAAATTAACTTAGACAATTAGGTTTTTATTAACATTAGTCAAATTATTTTTATTTCTTTAAATATCAAAAATCCAAAAATATTATTTTCATTAATTAATTAATTAACTTATTAATTTAATAAATAATTTAGTTTAATTTCTTTTTAATTCAAAAATAAACCAAAAAATCTTTTCTTGAATAACAAAGGGTCAAAACCCTAAAAACATGCGCCCAATTTAATTTCTCGCACGCGATCTATTTTATTTCAATATTGTATCTGTTTCCCGGAATGTAATAGTTTAATAGGGCTTTAAATATTTTTATCGCTTTATTTATTTTCCGCATTTTAATTTCAAGGGTTGCTTTTGGCGATGTAAATACCCGACGCCTTGTAATAGTTAGTTTAATTTCCGCAATTTAATTTCCGCAACTTATAAACTGTTAGATGTTTGATAATAGGGAATGCATGACAAGATTGAACGCTTAAACCTAAAATCAACATAGATAACCATTGACATGTACAAAGACAAAATAAACTGAAAATAACACAATCGCACATGCGCACTCTTAGGGTACACCTCACTTGGTTGCCTTCGTACGCGGTCATTGAGTATAGGTCACTTTAGAGGTCGCCCTCTTGTCCAAAAATCATAGTTGCCTCGAAACAGTTGCCTCAGAAAAATGATCTAAGACATTAGGGTTACCGCTAAGGCGTCCTAACATTGCTTTAGTGACCGCACGTCCCTTAATCGAATTGACCCTTAAAACTCCAACGACGATGCTACCTACTCATCAATAGTGGGATAGCATTGTCTAAAGGATATTAGCATAGAACGATTCCTTTTTCGAGTAGGTAGATGGTTCTTAAGTACTTGCTCTTTCAAAACAAAATTTTTTTTCGCACTTACACTCCTTTTTCAAAACAAAAACTTCTTCAAACCCACAAACACAAAGAAAGCAAATTTTTGAAAACACTTTGAGCAAGTACCTAAGAGCCCGTGGATAACCACAGATAGAAAGGGTGCTAACACCTTCCCTTTCTATAATCTACCCCCCGGACCCGAGAAACATCTCGAAAAAGGAATTTTTCTGTGCTTTTTTCCTTTCCTTGTTGGATAAAATAAAAGACGGTGGCGACTCTTGCTTACCGCGACATTTTGCAAAAACAAACGCAAAACACAAACCAGCATTCCAAAAAACAGTCAGTTCTCTCCCACCGTAACACAGAATTGGCGACTCTGTTGGGGACTTAATAAGTGGGGTGTACCTTAGGATTAGATCATTGTGTTTTCAATTGTTTTCTTTGTATGATTTATCTTTGTGGGCTTGTATCGGAGTTACTATAGATCCTAACCCGGATCTGAGGGATACCCTTTAGGTAAGTAGCAATAAACTGTGAGGGAACTGTACGACGTAGACCGATACGGTTGAAGCAGTAGCTACATTGGTGTGGCACTTTAGATTGTACCGATATCCCTTGTGTTGGAACAAGGAGAATATGGGTCATCAAAGGGGTCATTAAGCACCAACTGACCTTAGAACCTTTAAAATGACCAACTTGGCCATAGAACAGTAGCAGTATACTACACTCATTGAGACTAAACTCTCGCGATGATTTCGGCCGCAAGAAAAGGTTGCTAAACTGGAATTATGACCGATCGAGGGTAGTTAGTGATATTGAGATCCTCTAGAACCCGGTTACTATTTTTAGGACAGGTTTGAACCAACTGAACTGAAAGAGGGTAGTACCTAAGCTCATTGCCAGCCTGAAATCTAAGGGCTCTTTATGTGACTTGCGTGCCTTTACCGTGTTTGCTATTTGTGGATACTTGTGATGTGCTTTCTATCATGATATCATGACATCATAACATTGCATACATCTTGCATTGAACTAACATATTTCAAAGACATGAGGGATTCATCTTTGTTATGTTTTGTAGGTCATGATGCCCATGCGTAGGAATACTATCCGGATCAACTTTGTCCAAGTTCCCACTATGCTTAAAGAATTGATTGCAAAGACGCTTGATACTACCTCCTTCATCAGAAGACATGGGTATCATCTCAGTTTGGTTACCTCCAAATTGGACGAACAGATGATGAGTGTCCTGGTCCAGTTCTATGATCCGTTGTACCATTGCTTTACTTTTCAGGACTACCAGTTGGTTCCCACCTTAGAAGAGTTCTATGATCTGCTCGGTATCTCTATTCTGGAGCAGACCCCGTGTACTGGTTGGGAGAAGATCCTTAGGCCAGAAAAGATTGCTTCAGCCCTTCATTTGACAAAGGATGAGGTAATGGCTAATTGGGAGACTAGAAGGGGAGCAAAAGGCTTTTTGACTAAGTTCTTGGTTGGTAAGGCTAATTATTTCTGGGATAGTCTAGACTTCAAGGAATTTGAAGATATTCTGGCTCTTCTGATATATGGCTTGGTATTGTTTCCGAATCCTGACTCCTTTGTTGATGTGAATGCGGTGAAAATCTTCATCTCTCGTAATCATGTACCCACTCTCTTGGGTGACATTCTTCACCAGCTTTATGCCCGTACTGCTCGTAAGCGGGGAACCTTGATGTGTTGTGCTCCTTTATTGGTGAGGTGGTTTATTTCGCACCTCCCCAAATCAGTGCTGAAGAACAAAGATGGCATGGGCTGGGCTTATAGGGTTATGTCTCTCTCTCATAATGACATCATCTGGACTATCAAGGGTATGGACGAAGTGGCCATTATTGATCGATGTGGGGAATACCCCAATGTTCCACTGATAGGAACCCATGGAGGAATTACTTACAATACGGGCTTAGCCTTACGTCAGTTTGGGAGAGCCAGAAGAGAAGGACCTCATGAATTGCTAATGCCTAGTATCATCTTTGATTTTCAAGGTGATAGCGACGAGCGACGCCGCAGATTCATAAGGGCTTGGGATAAAGTTCACAGATCTGATCCACATGAGCTGGGTCCAAAGACTTCTCTTCCAATGGAGCCATATCTCAGATGGGTCCATATTCGTGCCCAAAAGCTGGGTATGCCATATGAAGTCGTCCTGCCTATCATTGTTGAAGTTGCTAATGAAGAGGGGGTTCTTCCTACCATCCTCCATCCTTACATGCCCACTGATATTGGGGCACTGAAAAGGTCTTGGATGCAGCTGAGAGAAGAACGGGATGCTTACCGAGAAAAGTTTAACGAGCAAGAGCAAAAGATCCAGAAGTTGACTAGGAAGCTGGAGAACGAGCGGATTCTCAATGACTATGTCCGCACCGACAAGAAGAGACCAAGGGAGCACTGATTGTCCTTTGACTATTTCCTTTCCGGTTTTTTATTTCCTTTTCAGTATTTCATTTCTTGTAACGCCTTAAGGGCAATTTGTTGAACAATTTGATTTTCAAAGTTTATCTAATAAAAGTGTATTTCATTTCTTGTTTAAGAATTTGAATCTCTCGATTGTCTTTGAAATCATATAATACGCATTTCATCCCATGCACTTCATAACAGGTACCCATTACAGGTCTCTTATCTTCTCCGCTGTTTATTTTAGCATCATGTCTGCTGAACCATCAACTGAGCAAGCAATCAAGGCCCTACAGGCTCAGAATGCAAAATTCCAAGAGTTGTTCATGAATCTAGCTAAAGGTCAGCAATATCTGAAGACCCTGATTCTGAAAGAGAATAAGAAGAAGAAGAAGAGAACAGTCATGTTTAACAAAGGTCACAGGTTTGGAAATAGGCTACGGGATGAAGTTAATTTGACCACCTCATCTGGAGGGAAAGATAGTCAGGAAGAAAGGAGGGCTTCTAGCCCTGTGGTCTCAGACAACGAGACGAACTTCGACGAAGACCAGTATCCTCCGACCGAGGATTGATACAAGCAACTGGAAGACCAGTTGAGTGCGATGGAAGTTCAGAAAGTTCCTGGTCTGGACTTTGGTGATCTGGGTCTATCATCTGGGGTGGTGATTCCCCACAAGTTCAAGGCACCAGCCTTTGCTAAGTATGACATAGTTTCTTGTCCGAAGCTGCACCTCTGGTCATATGTAAGGAAGATTCAGCCATACAACGCTGATAAGAACCTATGGATCCACTTATTTCAAGACAGTCTCTCAAGGACTCAGCTTGAATGGTTTTACCAGTTGGACGGAGCCAGTATCCGCAGTTGGGAAGATTTGGCTACTGCTTTCTACAGGCAGTACCAATACAATTCCGACCTCGCTCCACGCGTACCCAACTCCAGGGTATGTCAATGGGAACGGGTGAAGGTTTTAAATATTATCCTTAGAAGTGGAGGGACCTCGCTGGAATTGTACAACCACCCTTGGATGATCGGGAGCTTGTGGATATGTTTCTGGGGACCTTGTCTGGTCCTTTTTCAACCATCTGATTGGAAGCTCTTCGTCTGGGTTTACAGAGCTAATTATGACCGGTGAGAGGATTGAGGCTGGTATTAAGGTTGGTAAGATACAAAAGGGTGCTTCATCGAGCACCGAGAAGAAGCCTTTTAAGAAGGATTCCAGTGTTGTCTACAGTTCGAAAAGCCAGAATAGACCTGAACGCCGCCAAGTTATTAATGCAGTTGTTATTTCAAGACCTGCTGGTGCTACTCAGCATAACAATCAACAAAAGGCTGAGAGACCTCGAAGAAAATTCACCCCTCTCAACATGACTTTGTCTCAGATTCTGCCACATTTATTGAAAACCAATCTAGTGATTCCAAGGGAAGCCCCAAAGAATCCAAATACAACATCACCGAAGTACAACCCTAATGCCTGCTGTGCTTTTCACTCTGATAGCCCGGGGCATAATACAGATGATTGTTGGTCTTTGAAGAACAAGATACAGGACTTAATTGATGCTAAGGAGATTGAGTTCGAGGCCCCCGAGAGACCTAATGTTGTGACTACTCATATGCCCAACCATGGAGTAAATGCTATAGATGAAGACTCGTTTGTGGTTTCTGTGAACGACATTGTTACCCCTTTGATGACTGTGAAGAAGAATCTTTTGCTAGCTGGTTTATTTCCGGGCTGTGACGAAGGTTGCCATATGTGTTCTGCCCTACCAACTGGTTGCCATCTTTTGAAATCAGGTGTCCAACGCCTGATGGATAGTAAAGAAATTATGTTTGAGAAGATTGTCGTTCCCTTAGTTCATACTGAAGAAGTTACTATTATCATCATTCTCGATAATTCTTCCAAGGCTTCCTCGAGAAAGCCTGTTAGAATTACATCTGTTCCAAGAACCGCACCATTGATCATCATTGTTCCTGGGCCTATCCCCTACACCTCTGATAAAGCTGTCCCTTGGCACTACGGGGCTGATGTATATTTTCATGGAGTTAAACAAGAGTTGGATGTTGATACTGACATCAGCAATATTGTTGGACCTGCTAAAGTCACCCGCAGCAGAAGACTTTTCTCACCTGATATCTCTCCACCAACTGCCCGAAAACCTGTTTTTATTACACCTGCCAGTGTACCTGCTACTATTCCTGTTCAAGTTCCTATTCTTACCCCTGTTGCCAAGTCTTTTGATACTCGGGGCAAGGGGACCACCAGTGAGCCTGCCCAGACGGAGGCACCGAAGACGATTACCGTTGAAGCTTCTAGACAAGAGATGGAAGAGATTTTGAAGATCATCAAAAAGAGTGACTACAATGTAGTTGAACAGCTGGGGCAAACCCCGTCCAAAATCTCTATGTTGTCACTGTTGTTGTGCTCAGAGGCCCATGCCAAGGCCCTTATTGCATTCCTGAAGACTTCACACGTACCACAAGAGACGTCAGCTGATCAGTTTAAAGATTGTGTGGCCCATCTGACTGCTGATAATGGGTTGGGTTTCTCTGACGCCGACTTGACTGCTAAGGGGAAGAATCACAACGATGCCCTGCATGTCTCTATTAAATGCAGGGGCACTACTCTTGCTCATGTATTAGTGGATACTGGATCCTCATTGAACGTCTTGCCTAAGAAAGCTCTAGACCGGTTAGACTGTGAAAGGTTGGAGTTGAAACCAAGCAACATTGTCGTCAGGGCCTTTGATGGGTCTAAGAGAATGGTGCATGGAGAAGTTGATATCCTGATTAAGGTCGGTTCTCAGGTTTTTGCATCTACATTCTATGTGATGGACATTCGGCCATCTTATTCTTGTTTGCTGGGTCGCCCATGGATCCACAAAGCTGGGGCCGTAACATCAACGCTCCACCAGAAGCTGAAGTACCCAGTGAAAGGGAAGATTGTGACAGTACAAAGAGAGGAAGAGTACACGGTGAGCCACCTCAACTCTTTTCGATATGTAGAGATGGATGGGGAGTTCATTGAGACCCTATTCCAACATTTTGAAGAGGTTCCCCAGACGCTGGCGTCAACTGAGACTGTTGTTGAAGATTCTCCTATGAAGATGGCTTCCCTCAAGGATGCCCGGGCTGTTGTCGAGAAAGGCGGGTGTGCAAATTAGGGCCAACTCCCTGATTTTACACAGAAGACTAACAAGTTTGGTTTGGGTTTCACTGCAGAAGCTCAAAGGGCTGTTCGGAATGCACGGATCTGAAGACCTCTTGTGTTCATCAGCAACTCGGGAGTGAATGCCATTGAAGACAACGTTGAAGAGTCTGAGTTCGACAGTTAGATCTATCCTACGACCGACGGTGGACCAAGCCACTGGACAGCAAAGGACTTCATCCCTATTTCTTTTGTTACCCAGTAATGAAACTTTTTGTTTTGAATTTGTAACAGACAATGCTTTAAACTTTATGGCCCGATGTCTTACCCGGGGCACCGTGGCTTCAATTGTGAGGGCTTTATGTATGTCATTTTCATATATCATTAATAAAAGCATTGGACATTTCTTGCATTTCAAATCTTGCGCTCCTTGTTTTTCTTTTATTACATATTGCAAAACAGCTATTTTACACACACTCACATATACAGGTCTACATCCACTCTGGATCTCACTAGTAACGACTCTGCTACTGCCAGTTATGACTTCGAAAATCCGATCAACTTAGTCGAAGACGAAGGTGAAGATGATTGCGAAGTTCCTGGTGAACTTGCAAGACTGTTACTCCAAGAAGAGAGGGTTATTCAGCCGCACGAAGAACTGATGGAATCAGTGAATCAGGGTACAGAGATAGACAAGAAAGAGGTCAAAGTCGGTGCAAATCTGGAGCATAGTGTGAAGCAACAGTTGATTCAGATGCTGCGTGACTATGTTGAGATCTTTGCCTGGTCTTACGAAGATATGCCTGTGTTGGATACCGATATTGTGGTTCATCGCCTACCTACCAAGGAAGACTGTCCTCCAGTGAAACAGAAGGTCCTCCGAATGCGCCCAGAGATGTCTGAGAAAATCAAGTCTGAAGTGATGAAACAGTTTGACGCCGGTTTTCTAGCAGTTACTTCTTACCCACAGTGGGTGGCCAATGTGGTTCTTGTACCGAAGAAGGATGGTAAGGTTCGAATGTGTGTTGACTATAGGGATCTGAACAGGGCAAGCCCCAAGGATGACTCCCCTCTACCTCATATTGACGTTCTGGTTGACAACATCGCTCAGCACAAGGTATTCTCCTTTATGGATGGTTTCTCCGGTTATATTCAGATTAAGATGGCTCCCGAAGACATGGAGAAGACAACTTTTGTTACCCAGTGGGGTACCTTTTGCTACAAGGTCATGCCTTTTGGACTGAAGAATGACGGGGCAACGCATCAGCGTGCCATGGTTGCTTTATTCCATGATATGATCCATCATGAGATTGAGGTATACGCCAACGACATGATTGCAAGATCCCAGACAGAGGAAGAATATCTTGGCCACCTTCAGAAGCTATTTGACAGGTTGAAGTTGTACAAGCTGAGGTTAAACCCGAACAAGTGCACCTTCGGGGTGAGGTCCGGTAAACTGATGGGTTTCGTCGTAAGTGATAAAGGTATTCAGGTGGATCCCGTAAAGGTCAAAGCTATACAGGAAATGCCAGCTCCCAGAACAGAGAAAGAAGTCAGAGGCTTCCTAGGACGACTGAATTACATTGCCCGATTCATCTCGCACCTGACTGCTACTTGTGAGCCAATATTCAAGCTACTGAAGAAAGATCAAGTAGTACGTTGGAACGATGAATGCCAGGCTGCTTTCGAAAGGATCAAAGAGTATCTCCAAGAGCCACCCATTCTGATGCCTCCAATTGAAGGGAGACCTTTGATTTTATACTTGACAGTACTCGACAACTCAATGGGGCTGGGTCAACATGACGAGTCTGGCCGAAAAGAGAATGCTATTTATTACCTTAGCAAAAAGTTTACCGACTGCGGGACCCGATACTCGTTGCTCGAGAAAACTTGTTGTGATTTGGCATGGGTTGCTCGCCGACTGAGACAGTATATGCTTACTCACACTACTCTATTGATTTCAAAGATGGATCCAATCAAGTATCTCTTCGAAAAGCCTGCCTTGTCCGGAAGAATAGCAAGATGGCAGATGATCTTGACTGAGTATGACATCCAGTATACGACCCAAAAGGCAATCCAGGGAAGTGTGTTGGCAGACCATTTGGCACATCAGGTAGTGGATGATTACCAGTCTATGAACTTCGAATTCCTGGACGAGAATATCATGTTGGTAACTGATTGTGAGACACCTGGGCCGGATGAAAGACCTGAGGAAGGATCCCGATGGTCTATGTACTTTGATGGAGTTTCAAACGCTTTGGGTAATGGCATTGGCTCCGTGATCATATCTCCTAAAGGCTCTCATACTCCATTCATCGCCCGACTATGTTTCAATTGCACCAACAATATGGCGGAGTATAAAGCGTACATCATGGGTCTTCGAGCAGCAATTGACCTAAGGATTAAGTTTCTAAGTGTTTTCGGAGATTCTGCTCTCGTGATCAGTCAAATCAAAGGCGAGTAGGATACGAAACACCCAAATCTTATTCCTTACAAGGAGTATGTGTTAACGTTGCTCCCGCATTTCGAGGAGATAACCTTTGAACACTTCCCTAGAGAGGAGAATCAGTTGGCGGACACGCTGGCTACGATGTCTTCTATGTTCAAGGTCAATTGGGACAACGAAGCTCCCCAAATTATCATTGAAAGATTGGACGAACCTGCACATTGCTGTGACATTAAGACTGAAGAGGTAACAAAAAATCACTGGTTTCATGAAGTAAAGAGGTATCTTGAGGCTCAGGAGTACCCCCAGGGTGCATCTGTTAATGATAAGAAGTTTCTGAGGAGGTTCGCGGTGAAATTCTTCATCAGCAATGGCATCCTTTACAAGCGCAACCATGATTCAACCTTATTGTGATGTGTGGATAAGAACAAGGCAGAAAGCATCATGGCGGAGTTACATGAAGGTACTTTCGGAACTCATTCCAGTGGACACACCATGGAAAATAAGATCTTACGGGCATGATACTTTTGGTCCACTATGGAGGCTGACTGTTATCAGCATTCTCAGACATGTCACAAGTGCCAAGTCTATACTGATAAGGTGCACATACCTCTAGTTCCTCTGAACGTCTTGACAGCTCCTTGGCCTTTTTCAATGTGGGGCATTGATATGATCGGCGAGATCAGACCTACAGCGTCCAACGGGCATCGTTTCATCCTGGTAGCGATTGATTACTTTACAAAGTGGGTTGAAGCAACTTCCTTTGCTACCGTAACCAAGAACGTCGTGGCACGGTTCATTCGGCACAATCTGATCTGTCGATATGGTGTACCAGAGAGGATCATTACGGACAATGGTACCAATCTCAACAACAAGATGATCACCGAGCTCTACGAGCAATTCAAGATACAGCATCATAACTCTTCTCCCTATCGGCCGAAGATGAATGGGGCTGTCGAAGCGGATGATAAGAACATTAAGAAGATTGTGCAGAAGATGACGGTGACATACAAAGACTGGCACGAGATGCTACCATTCGCTCTTCATGGGTACCGTACCTCAGCGCGGACGTCAACAGGGGCAACACCCTATTCCTTGGTATATGGTATGGAGGCAGTTTTGCCCATTGAAGTTCAGATACCCTCTCTTCGGATTATGAAGGATGCAGGTTCTAGTGAAGATGACTGGATTCAGACCCGGCTTGATCAGCTGAACTTAATCGACGAAAAGAGACTTACTGCTATTTGTCATGGTCAAACGTATCAAAAACGGATGATTAAGGCATTTAACAAGAAAGTTAGACGACAAGAGTATCAAGTTGGAGATCTGGTTATCAAACGCATTATCTTACCTCAAGGTGATCCCAGGGGCAAATGGACCCCTACTTACGAACGGCCATTTGTGGTTAAGAACATTTTCTCAGGCGGAGCTATGATTCTAACCACCATGGATGGTGACGACCTTCCTCACCCTGTCAATGCAGACATAGTGAAAAGATACTACGCATAATCAAAGACCACCTAGGTTGATTGGCCTAGTCAAAAATAAGGGCTTCCCGGCGAACCAAAAGGGTTCGGGTAAAAATAAAGGATGAAAATAAAAAAATTTGTACACCCGGCAAGTCGAAAACCTGAAAAGGCGGTTTGGGCAAAAAATGGTATCCCGGTGGAGTGAAAACCCGAAAGGGCGGTCCAGGCAAAAATTAGGGATCAAAGCATAACACAATGTCTCATTGGATCACCTTGCATCCAGACTTCGGTATTGACTATCAAGCTCAGACGACACTAATCAATCTGATCTACCTTCAACCAAGTAGCAAAGTGATGAGATGCTCGAGGACATAAAGGCAATAGCAGAGTTGGAACCCAGTGGGATTATTCACATAGCTGTTTTGTTTTCTTTTCACAAATTGTATAAGTTCTATTTGTTCGACGACGTTCTCTTACTAGGACGTCAGCCTCTTGTACAAAAACGCCTATTTACAGGCCAAACTTCAAAATCAATACAAATTCATTTTCAGACAAATTTCAAACTGGTTTTTCCTTTATCTGTTTTGTTTTGCAAAGAACGTCCAATGTTCATTTTTGATATATGCATTTGACATTAATTGCTGCTCATAAATATTTACATGCGAAACAAAAGACGAATTACTGGTAATATCAGAAACAGGGGCAATAGAATTGTCCAAGCTGTATAGTTTCTCTGTCCACCAGGTACGATGGTAAATTCAGCTGAAGAATATGGCTAAGATGCCTTCACTCCCCGCAGAGTAAGACATTAATGGTAGCTCTCCCCCAGCTGAGACTTGCAACTATGAACGAATCAGCAATGCTTTCCCCAAGCAGAGTTCATCTACCATCAATACTAGAAAGGCTTGATATCCCCGGCAGACTTAATATTACCTAACGGAGTATAAGAATGTTCCCCGGAAGAATACAAGATACCCCCAGTGGAGTTAAAATTTTCCCAGTGCAGTCTGAGAAAAGCTTCCCCAACAGAGTTGAAGCATCATTTCCAGTAGACTCTGGAAGTTTATCCCCAGCGGAGTACAAAAATAAATCTCCCCAGCCGAGTTCAAAGGATCATTCCCAGCAGAAATTAGAGGATTATCCCCACAAAAGTCTAACAGGTTATCCCCAGTGAAGTCGCCACTGAAAGATCATCCCCAGCGGAGTTCTTTCCTTTCACAGACAGGAATTCAATCCTCAACAGGTTCCATATCACCAACAACGGTAATTCGTCCCCAACGGAATTTATCAGTGGAATCCTCAGCAGAGCATCTCTTCCCCACAGAGTAATCTCCTTATCAGTTTATTCCCCAACGGAGTTATCCTCTCCGGAAGGTCTATTCTCACAATCATCTTCGTTTTCCATCCCCAGCGGAAACGAAGAATCCAACTCTATTCTCCAGCAGCTATCCGGGATTTATTTTCCCCAGCTAAAACATTACATTTTCATACATCATGATACATGCATATACGCATCATATAACACCATCTCACTTATTTTGAGAACATCATTGCTCGATCCATATCATGCATTGCATATGACTGACCTTACCTTTCAGGAAAGATGCAGTTAAATTCTCATCTATGTCGAAGACCTTCTCTGGTTCAGTCAGATCGTCGATAAGATCTCCCTGATTCGTATTCCAGTTGAAGTTATTCCAAGACTTTCGTCTGGTTCAATTAAATCGATTCGAAGATTTTTCTGATTCTTATCCAGCCAAAGTTAATCCAAGACCTCCTCTGGTTCAGTCAGATCGACGCAAAAATCTCCCTGATTCGTATTCCAGTTGAAGTTATTCCAAGACTTTCGTCTGGTTCAGTTAAATCGATTCGAAGATTTTTCTAATTCTTATCCAGCTAAAGTAAATCCAAGACCTCTTTTGGTTCAGTCAGATCGACGTGAAGATCTCCCTGATTCGTATTCCAGTTGAGGTTATTCCAAGACTTTCGTCTGGTTCAGTTAAATCGATTCGAAGATTTTTTTTATTCTTATCCAGCCAAAGTTAATCCAAGACCTCCTCTGGTTCAGTCAAATCGACGTGAAGATCTCCCTGATTCGTATTCTAGTTGAAGTTATTCCAAGACTTTTGTCTGGTTCAGTTAAATCGATTCGAAAATTTTTCTGATTCTTATCCAGCCAAAGTTAATCCAAGACCTCCTCTGGTTCAGTCAGATCGACGCAAAGATCTCCCTGATTCGTATTCCAGTTGAAGTTATTCCAAGACTTTCGCCTGGTTCAGTTAAATCGATTCGAAGATTTTTCTGACTCGTATCTAACCAAAGTTAATCCAAGACCTCCTCTGGTTCAGTCAGATCGACGCAAAGATCTCCCTGATTCATATTCCAGTTGAAGTTATTCCAAGACTTTCGTCTGGTTCAGTTAAATCGATTTGAAGATTCTTCTGATTCTTATCCAGCCAAAGTTAATCCAAGACCTCCTCTGGTTTAGTCAGATCGACGCAAAGATCTCCCTGATTCGTATTCCAGTTGAAGTTATTCCAAGACTTTCGTCTGGTTCAGTTAAATCGATTCGAAGATTTTTCTGATTCTTATCCAGCCAAAGTTAATCAGAGACCTTCTATGGTTCAGTCAGATAGACGATAAGATCTCCCTGATTCCTATTCCAGTTGAAGTTCAGACCACCTGTCAACAATCTCCAAATGGCATCTGTAATCCCATTCCCGATATCACAAGGCTGATACCACCTCATGCGAGTGCAAATTTCTGGGCACTCTAGTGTTCAATCATCTTCCACCTTCAGGTCACGAAAGGCCCGAAAGCCAATCTACATCCTCAGGTTTAAGAAAATTGAACAGGGGCAGCTGTTGCACCCCAAAATTTGCCCTTTCATACTTCTCAAGACATTGCAAGAAAAATCTCCAATTGGCTCAAGATTGCTCAAGAGTTGGACAGTCAAACTATCTCCTAAGGCAGTCAACCTCAAATTAGGGTTTTATGTTGCATCAAGGTCCTTGCATCCAAATGACCTCAAGTTCTCCCCAATGTCCTAATTTGTTCTCAAGTTCATCCATGTCAATTTTCAAGCCTTGCAGAGGAAGTTTGCTCAGTCAATTGCTCAAAGGGTCCAAAAATCGACTGTGCTAGGGCAAAAGTCAACTGTGACCCAAATACAGTCAAACTTCAAGATTTTTTGTCAACATTCTCATTTTGAAGGTTATTTCATCATTTGATCAAGGGTTGATCATGATTCACCAATGATTTCTCAAAATTCATCAAGACTCAAAAGTTGCTAAATTAGGGTTTTGTGGGAAAAGTCAACTCACTTTGACCAAGCATAACTTTATCATACTTTATGATAAATGACCCATTCAAAGCTCATTTTGAAGAGGATGAAATTTCCTACAATCCATATTCATACCCTAAGATCATAAAATGCACTCACAAAAAGTTACAAATTTGGACATTATAGGTCATTTTTGAAAATCAACAAAAACACCTTTTTTGACAAAAGCTTACAACTTGAGCATGGTATATCAAAATCAGATGAGACCAAAAGGATTGGTTAGAGGACATATCAAGATTTCTAAAAAGTCCAAGAACACTTCCAAAAGTTCAAATTTGAAGAAGTTATGCATTGTTGAAGTTGGGCATTTTTGCAAAATTGCCAAAAGTCAACTATCCACAAAACTTCAAATTTTATCAAATGGGCCCATTCTTTTCCACTTGATTTGATCTTGTCACACTCCACAAGTGTCCTAGCTTCATCCTTGTGTCCATTTATCAATTTTTCTATTTTATTGGATTTTTTATTGAATTATATCATTTTAAATCAATTTAAATCAAATAAAATCACAAAACTTGATTACATGAGATCTTTTTATATTTTCAGGACCTAATCACCATCAATATCATGATCAAATTCGTATCAATCATTCCATGTGCAAAAAGATTGGATTTTTGGCAAATTAAGCAAGTTTTCAATGGAGGATCAAATCCAATCTCAAAGCATTGATGTACAAGGATTCAAGACCAAATTGTTGACCTAATACATTACAGCATACATATACAAGTGAAAGGACACAAATTCAAGGGCTAGAGGCTGCAGAATCATCAAGAACTAAACTTGAAAAATAGCAAAAAAGTGCAAAACTGAAATCGAGCTTAGAGGCAAATTCAGGAGCAAAACTCAACACTAATCCATTGCTGGACAATCACTGAACCTCCTGCAATCAAAAGCAAGCTCCCATACACGTGCTAAAGCTCTGTAAGTCTCTCAAAATACCGCCCTGTATTCGAAATCGTAACCCCATGTTCTTGCATTTTTTGGCAAATCGTTGACATATTCATGATGCTTATAAGATTTCTGGACTTTTGGCATTATTTGATTGCATTAATAGGGACTCTAACCCCTTAACCGTATGGCTAGGGTTTTGCATTAGATTTTAGGGCTTTCTTTTTCAGGGGAAATCAAGGTCCAAGAATGGTATAGGTTTTCTCAGGATGCCCAGACGAACACAACCATGGTCTTGGGGGTCGTTTTCATGGCCTAGATTTAGTTTTTAGAATGTCCTGCGAATTTAGCTGCGGATATAAATCCACAAGTAAATGTTCAGGGTTGAACGAAGAAGATGAAGACGTGGCCCTCCCCCGGTGGACGATTCATAATTCGCGCGCTTTGTTTTTTTCATTTTCTGGAATTTTAACGCGTTTCATGCATTATATTTTGTTTGTATTTAGTTAACAGTTGAAGCGCGTTGGTTGAGTGGTGGAAGCGTTGTCCAATGATCAACAGGACCTGGGTTCGAATCCCAGGTCCCCATATGCGTTGTTATTTTTTTAACAGGTTATCCAGTACAAACCAAGGCTTAAGACCTATCATATGCCCTCAAATATCAAAGCACCAGATGGCCCAAGGCCAGATCTGGTGATTCAGGTTGAATGTCCACCATGGGATTGAGTCAATGGGCGCATAGAGAATCAGGAAGGTCAACGCAGGCCAACTCAAATGGGCCTTGAATTTGCTATTCAGACCCCCAAAAAACAGGCCCAAACCCTAAACTCTCTCTATTCTTATTATTTCTTTTAATTAATTATTGTTATTTTTTTATTATCATTAACCAATCAAAACTTTTTCCTCATAAAATAAAAAACCAAAAATATTTTCTTCATTAAAATTAATTTTCAGCATTTTATTTTTGTTAATAAACATTAATTTAATTAATTTAGTTTTAATTAGGAATAACTTTTAATATATTTTGCAATAATTAAAATTAACTTAGACAATTAGGTTTTTATTAACATTAGTCAAATTATTTTTATTTCTTTAAATATCAAAAATCCAAAAATATTATTTTCATTAATTAATTAATTAACTTATTAATTTAATAAATAACTTAGTTTAATTTCTTTTTAATTCAAAAATAAACCAAAAAATCTTTTCTTGAATAACAAAGGGTCAAAACCCTAAAAACATGCGCCCAATTTAATTTTTCGCACGCGATCTATTTTATTTTAATATTGTATCTGTTTCCCGGAATGTAATAGTTTAATAGGGCTTTAAATATTTTTATCGCTTTATTCATTTTCCGCATTTTAATTTCAAGGGTTGCTTTTGGCGATATAAATACCCGACGCCTTGTAGTAGTTAGTTTAATTTCCGCAATTTAATTTCCGCAACTTATAAACTGTTAGATGTTTGATAATAGGGAATGCATGACAAGATTGAACGCTTAAACCTAAAATCAACATAAATAACCATTGACATGTACAAAGACAAAATAAACTGAAAATAACACACTCGCACATGCTTACTCTTAGGGTACACCTCACTTGGTTGCCTTCGTACGCGGTCATTGAGTATAGGTCACTTTAGAGGTCACCCTCTTGTCCAAAGATCATAGTTGCCTCGAAACAGTTGCCTCGGAAAAATGATCTAAGACATTAGGGTTACCGCTAAGGCGTCCTAACATTGCTTTAGTGACCTCACGTACCTTAATCGAATTGACCCTTAAAACTCCAACGACGATGCTACCTACTCATCAATAGTGGGATAGCATTTTCTAAAGGATATTAGCATAGAACGATTCCTTTTTCGAGTAGGTAGATGGTTCTTAAGTACTTGCTCTTTCAAAACAAAACAAATTTTCGCACTTACACTCCTTTTTCAAAACAAAAAATTCTTCAAACCCACAAACACAAAGAAAGCAAATTTTTTAAAACACTTTGAGCAAGTACCTAAGAGCCCGTGGATAACCACAGATAGAAAGGGTGCTAACACCTTCCCTTTCTATAATCTACCCTCCGGACCCGAGAAACATCTCGAAAAAAGAATTTTTCTGTGCTTTTTTCTTTTCCTTGTTGGATAAAATAAAAGACGGTTGCGACTCTTGCTTACCGCGACATTTTGCGAAAACAAACGCAAAACACAAACCAGCATTCCAAAAAATAGTCAATTCTCTCCCACCGTATCACAAATGGCTAAGAAGATTTTGTGAGCTGGTTATTATTGGTCTACCATGGAAAATGATTGTTACAACCATGCCAGAATCTACTACAAGTGCCAAGTATATGCTTACAAAGTGCATGTGCCTCTCATTCATTTGAATGTTTTGACCTCTCCATGACCTTTTTCAATGTGGGGCATTTTCAAGGTGATTCCAGGGGTAAATGGCCTCCAAGTTATAAAGGACCATTTGTCGTAAAGAAAGTTTTCTCTACGGGGCCATGATGCTTACGACAATAGATGGTAAAGACTTCCCACTGCCTGTGAATGCAGATGTATTCAAAAAATTCTTCGCATGAAAAGAGACTCGCTCAGTCGACGACTCAGGCAAAAAGGGACATCCCGGTGAACCAAAGAAAATGAATAAAAAGGTTCGGGCAAAAATTAGGGATAAAAAAGAAGATTTGAAAAGAATAAAAAATTATCACTACACCCGCTAAGTCAAAAACCCGAAAAGTCAGTTTAGGAAAGAAAGGGTATCCTAGTGGATTGAAAACCTGAAAGGGAGATCTAGGCAAAAGTTAGGGATTTGAAACTGAATGACGACGTCTGACGTCAGATCTATGATTTCATCACACTACTACAGTTGGCAATCCTAAAGGGTAGGAATCAGTCCAGTCATCTTCTATAGAAAGAAAAGTGATGAGATAGTCGAGGTCATAAGAGTTATAGAAGAGTTAGAACCTGAGGGAAATCTGTTTTCACATTGCCATTCTTGTATTACTCTGTTGTTTTCGCTTTTGCAATTACCTCTTTCTAGGAATTTCTTCCTGATGTACTTGCTTATTTACCGACCAATTTCTAATTAATAAAAGTTTATTTTCATTCAAAACTTGCTCTTTATTTTGCTTTTACTGTTATGTTTGCAAAAAGACATCCAGTTTGTGATAAATATTGCATTTAAAATTTAGAGGTTATAAATTTTATAAGAAACATTTGAATTTTCTATAATAAATTGTGTGTCCTGGTTGGCAGATAAAGTCGTAATGCTACACCTAGGGCATTCTGTGATTTTTGTTACGCAGGAACCGTCGTTCATTCACCGTGGGTAACATACATCAAGAGAGCAAAGAGTTGTCGAAGTTGCTACCAATATGAAGCTCTTGGTGGGACCATCATTCTCCAGACCGAATGCTTTTCTCGAGTATGGTATGCACTTTTGCTCAAGAGCTTATCTATTGAAAGTTTTCAAAGAAGAATACTTTCCCTTTGTAAAGTATGTATGAGTTTGTTTTTCCCCAGTGGAATCGCATTTTGAGTTTTCCTTCATTGCGATGTATTCCCCAGTGAAAGTGTATTTAGCTGAAGTTTTTCCGCTAGAAAGTACTCCCCAGTAAACGAGTGATGATTCCCCATTGGTGATTCCCCAATGATGATTTCACAATGGTGTTTCCTTAGTGATGATTCTCCAGTGCAGCTAACTCTTTTCGAGAGCTCTCTTAAGAATTCTCATATTCCCTAAGTAAAGTACATAGTGTTGGATTCATTACAATAATCTATTTCCATAATGTGGTCTAAATCTTATAAAGGTTCTTGTAAGAATTCTTTTATCTACCAACAAGAAGTTTCTTAATTTATCCCCGTAAAGTGGTCTGCTTTTACCTAGTGAAGAGTACATAAAATTGGGTACTTCCCCCAGTGCAGTCGACTTGTTTTGAGATTTCTATTATTGAGTTTCTTAGTTTATCCCAATGAAGTATTATGCGTTTCCCCAAGAAGAGGGTGCGTAAGCTTATCTTACCCCAGTAATGTCTACACCTGGTTGTTTGTAGGAAACCCTTCTCCCTAGTGAACTTATATATCGGTAAATACCTTTCAAGGTTTGCTTTACCAGTGCAGTTTATACCGAGGAGAATTTATTTTCAAGATTCATATATTCCCCAGTGGAGTGTGTATCAGCCTTTTTTCTTCCTAGTGACAAGAGATGTCGCACCAGTCCCAGTGAAAGTCAAATTTCCAGAGTATCCTTGGTCAAGGACTCTTTCCTCCCCAAGCAAAGGTTTCTAACACAATAAAGCTTGGTGTTTTCTTTTCCCTATTGGATCGTCGTGCAGAGAATCCTTGATCGGTAAGGTCTGATTTATAAAGATTACCTGACAGAAATTCTTAAGTTCCTAGTGAACATTTGCAAAGATGAGCTTATTAGTGAATGGTCATTCACGAGTTGAGTTATTATTTGACATAGAAATCATTCTCATTTCCCCACTTAAGTCGTGTTGACAAGTTTTCCTTTTCCCCAACAGAAACTTTACTGGGATCTCTTCCCCAAGATTTCATATATTCCCATATACCGGCCAAAGTGTATGGAGGAATTTCTGTTCAGAAATTCTCCTATTCCTTAGCAAAGAGGTTGATAGGTTACTCCTTGCAGATCTAGTGGTTATTGGTATCTCTCAACATCTTCCAACCTTCAGTGGTATTCTCACACAAGCGTGCAGAGTATTTTCTCTCTCTCTCTCTCTCCAGTGGAGTTTGCAATTTATTTTTGCAAGCCTTATCATAATATGGCTTGTGGTTAATGCTTATTCCGATGTGTTTTTCCCTAGTGAAGCATCTAACCATGCATCATTATATTGCATCCACTCAGATGTGTAGTGTTTCCATTCAATTTGGAACATTACTCCATTAAAAATGCAAACATGCATTGAATTATGAGCCAATTTAATCACCTTTTTCTCCAGTGATTTTGTTCAGCTTCCTGATGTACCTGATTGTTGTACCCAAAAATTTGCCCTCTCATTTATCAAGAATTTGCTCACAAGATCTCCTTTGAGCTCAAGACTGCACTAGGGTTGATCAGCTCAAGACACCTCCTTAAGTAGTGATGACCAAAATTAGGGTTTAAGTTTTCACAATGAATTTTGAACTTACAATACCCCATATGACTTTCATGGATCATTATGGACCCCCAAGATTACTCATGTCAAGTTTCAAGCCTTGGATCACATTTTTGCTCAGTCAATTGAGCAATTGACCTAAAAATCAGTTGTATTGGGGAAAAAGTCAACCATGGCCAATTTACAGTCAAACTTCATAATTTTTGATCCACATAAACATTTTAAACTCATATGTATCATTTTATCAAGTTTGGACCATAATTCCTCAAGAAATTTGATCAAATCTCCAAAAGGGCAAAATGATCAAACTTAGGGTTTTGAATGGGAAAGGGCAATTTCTGATTTTTGACCTAGAAAATGGTCAATTGGTTTAAGGAATGATCTCAAGAGTCCAATTGCATCATTTTGACCTAATGACATGGTTCAAAACACTGCAAGTCCATTGGATTGACATATGAATTTTTCAGTCAAATGTATACTTAAAAGTCAAACTTTGACTTTTTGGTCAAATTCAAATGCCAAAGATCAAAATTCATCAAAACATGTCAAAATATGAAACTTATTCATCAAGAAATCAAAAATTCAAGATTTCATTTTGAAAAGTCAAAATTTCTAAACTTAGAAAATTTTCTAAGTGTTGGAAATTCATCTTTTTTCACAACTTTGAACAAAATTTTCATCATGATGCAAGATGATTCAAGAGAAAATTCCAACATGAAAGTTGTAGATCTCCATGAAATCTGCAACTTTTATTTACACAAATTCTTCCAAAAGTTCTTGGATCTCAATTTATAATTTTAAGAACATGTGGTCATGAAACAAAACACTTAGTGAAATTTTGCCCTAATTTGGTCAGGATTTTGACCCAACTTCATGGAATTTTTTCATATAGTTCCAAGGGGAATATTCAAAAGCAATTTAAAGATGGGTTGTAGAGCACATTACAAGCTTTCCAAAATGTCCAGTAACTCCTTGAGATCATTCTTGAGTAGGGAGAATCGAAGAGATGAAGTTAGGGTTTTATCACTTGAATTACAAATTATTTTGTGATGAACCAAATTCAAAATTCAAACTATGCTGCATAAACTCTACTTTGCAGGCCTCAAACTTGTTAGTGTAGCAGTAGAAATGTTCAAGACTAAGCCATTGGATTTACTAGACTTTATATAAATCAAAATAAAAATCTCCACCGCGCTTTATTGTTTCCAAAGGAATGGGAAAAGAGCGAATAACCCAAAAAGAGGGGGAAAGATTCAAGGTAAGGGGGTTGGTTATGCAAAGGGGAGGTATTAACACCCTAAACATCTACGGTACTCCGCAGGAACCTCTTTGTAAAATCTGTATATTTTGGCTATAAAAATGTGTTGTATATAAAATGGATGGTGGAGGTGAGAAAAGAAATATTTTTTATGATTTTTGTACCCGCCGCGGTTGTGAACCTTTAGTGCCTACGTACCACCTTTCGTGCAATAGGAGATCAGGGTACACATAGTTCCTCTTTTAAAAATTTGAAACACAAGTGTGTTGGTTGATTTTAAGAGATAAAACATCATCGTCATTGTCCGTGTGGAAAACATACTTACTACCCACAATCATGAGAAAGGAGAATTTGCATCATCTCAAATTGGAGGATATGGCTTGGATTTTAAAATCAACAATGCCTCACTCAAAACCCAAGTGGAAAATATCTCACTTCACTACATATTGTAGAAGTATAGTTGTTTGCATCACTACAAGAATTGACAAGAGTCTTATCTTTTGAGAAAATTTTAAATATAAAAGCCAAAGTGGAAAAATGGTTTGAAATGAGATTAGTTGAATTTTAGTCTTCTCACAAAAAAAAGGTCAAGGTATTATTAAATTAATTGAAGTTTATTTATGAAAATGTTTTAAAAACGCATGGACCTAAGTCCAAGTTTATTATGAAAGTGTTTCAAGTTTCAAAACAAGAAGGGTTTTCAAAAGGAGGGAGAAGATTTTTGAATTAAAGAAAATGGGAGGAAAAGAAGAGACTATCATAAAGCATAAGGTAAAAGCTAAGGATAAGATCCATCTAACCAACAAGAAGCCAAAGTTTGACATTATGATCCAAGATAGAATTCTCATTCTTTGGATTAAAACC
Organism: Vicia faba; assembly: GCA_948472305.1. Classification (NCBI taxonomy): domain Eukaryota; kingdom Viridiplantae; phylum Streptophyta; class Magnoliopsida; order Fabales; family Fabaceae; genus Vicia; species Vicia faba. Next base: position 128,625 of record CATIWC010000431.1, read on the forward strand.
AAGCAAGCAAAGATACTAAACCTCTTCAAGTGTATTAAGTCTTCACAAAAATTGGGCAGAGTAACGGCTGTATACGGGTGAATTCCATATTACAAACAGAGAATGTAATCACAAAAACAAACAAGCAACCCAATGTCTTGAGGTAAACCTCAAGAACTCCAGACAAAATAATCAGATAAGATCACAAGGTCTCCAAGATAGGCCAAGGTTTCTAATCCTAAGTCCAAGAAATAGTCCCATGCTCCATAACGCCAAGGATAGTAACCAAATAGTCCAAGTATCATTAAGAGTTTTTTAGGGTTTATGTTGATTATTAAGTATCTTAAGAAAAGAAAAGAAAAGCTCAAGTGAGCAAAGTAAAAATGACAAGAAAATAAATGCTCAAACGAGCAAAGATGAAAATGGCATGAAATGTAAATGCTAAAAAATAAATAGTACATAAAGCATAAAAAGAATAAAAGCATAAGATAAAACAAGTCAATAATTAGTGGTTAGTTGGATGACCATCTTGAAACTTGCATTTGGAACTCATTAGAGGATTGGTAGAACCAAAGCCTCCACACAACAAGTTGCATTAGCTTTTTGTCAAGTATATCATCCATTTGGAATTATCATAAGTACCATTTAATGATCAACGATGTTTAAGTGATCCGCGTTGACCAAAGGTGTTGTAGATCCATTAGAGGATTGGTAGAACCAAAGCTTCCACACAATGAATCTCAAGGTTATTGGATCAAAGAGATAAAATTAGCATACTTTGGCTTGCAATCATAAGTTTTGGCAACGAATGATCATTTATTCGAATCGGGACAAAATTTAGCGCTATGTTAAGCAATTGTAAGTGGATTTATATAGAAGTCGCACCTATTTTGAGGTAGGTCAATAGCAATCTATGCACCATTTGTTTTGAGACATGATATAGAGATCATGCTCCAACAACATTTTGTGCAATAAGAAGGGGATGAGATGAAGAGGATTAGGAAAAAAAGATGAATAAACCACTTTTGAATTAAAAATTTAATCAAACTATTATTAAAATCATTCATCCATTTTGGTGGAGTTGAACTAAACACCCAAGATCCAATGATGTTAATAAAGTCATGATAAAAAAATCAACTCAAGACAGCCAGAAAATAATCACAAAATAATAATATACTTAATATATACATTAAAAGGGTTAAAAAATGTTTAAAAATAGAAAATAACGAGGAAAATATAAATTATGTTCAAATTAATCAAGAAATGAAAAATAAGGCCATAGAAAAATCAGAAATTGATCCAAATATTTTTATAAAATTTTTTGTAATTTTTAAAAGTCAAAAACTATTTTTAAACTATTTAAAATTGCTAAAACAAACATAAAAATAAATAAAAAATAGTAAACCTCAACATAAAATTCCATAAAATTTTGAGAAAGTCAAAAATATGCAAAATAATATTTATGAATTTTTTCAGAATTAAAAAATGTCAGAAAGTATTTTTTTTAAGTAATTAAAAGAAAGCAAATAATACAAAAAATATAAAAAAATACCAAATGTTAAAATAAAAATGTGAAAAAATATTCATGAGATCAGAAATAATTCAAAGTATTTTTGTGAATTTTTTCATAATTTTTGGATAAAAAATAAAAGAGTTATGAATTTTTGAAAATTTAATCAAATAAAATATAAAACGCGTTAGTAAGCTAATCCAATAGACCAGACGCACTGTGCTTGATATGGACCTTAGTGAAACACACATGTGATCAGAAAAAGGGCAACCAATGAAATTAAAACGCTTGGCACACTATCATTGGCTGAGATGAGACATGTCATCATCTTCAACCTCCAGACACCCTGCAATGGGGATTTTGTGAGATCCTTCAAATGGAAAAATTAGGATCCCTGGCTAGCATCATTGAACTCGTCTCTTCAAGACGATTCTAACACAACTATCGCGCCAAATTTATATAAGGTATGGAGAGAGATATGAATCAAAAACTCAGAAAATAGCGAGCACCTTCAATTTGAGATTTCTCTCTCAATTCTCAATGGATTTAAAAATTGTAAACAGCATTAGAATCAGACAAAGGAGTAGAATAGATTAGTGCTTGATTTGGATCCAAATGGTGGAGAATTCTACCTTTTCGAAGTTCAAGTAAGAAGCTCTGAAATTGGACTTCTGTAGCTTGAATTATGGTTTGTTTTGATTGGTTTAAGTGCTGGAGAGTTTGTATGAAGTTCAAGGATGATGAATGCGCAAAGAATTTTGGAAAAGGAAGCTTAAATTTCAAAAACTGAATTAAAAAAAAAGTGGGTTCGTGTGAGGTTTTGGCAGGGTGTTCTTGGCTCTCTAAGCTTGGGAAAACAAATGGGGTAGTTCATGTATTTATAGGAGAAGCAAATGGGATCAAAAGGAAGAGTGAATGATGCGTTTTGGAGGGAATTCGTGTGGGTCTGCATCACGAAGAAAGTGTGACTCAATTTTGATAAAAACTCAGCTAAATCGTGCGTTTCATGATGCTAAACACTTTTGGGAAGTTGTTAATCATGATTAGAAACAAAAACACATGGAAAACTTGTGATTAGAAGCCAAAACAAAGATTTCAAAATCATGACTTTGTGAAAAATTCAGTTTCAAGTTACCAAATTCAAATCCATGGCATTTCCAACTCAAGGGGTCTTAGGGCATAATTCTTGATGCTTTGGAAAGATGAGGTTACAAGCTTTGAAATGGAAAAAGAATGGAATCAAATGGATGCTTGAGCTGAAAGTTACATGGAGTCAAAGTTGAAGAAAAAGAGTTGACTTTCCATACTTAGAAATATTTCAAATTCTTCTTCAAAAATGACCTATAATATTTTGTATCCAAACATGGCCTTCCACTTAGAACTTTCTCTTGACCAAAAAACATGGAACGAAGTAGACCTCTTGAATGACATTTTTAAATTTGAACCACCCAAAATCTCCAAAAGTTGAGCATGTTATGACTTGTTGAAGTTGGCCAAAAATCATGAAATGACCTATAATCTTGTGCATTCTTAAGGCAACTTCCATCCTTTTTCTCACTTTGCACATAAAAGAAGGAAAAAAGTACACATCTTAAAGATCATCATGGAAAAGGAATGGACTTAAGGTGATAGAAATTGACCAAGTTATGACCATTTGAAGTCACATATGGAAAATTATGGTTTCATCTGGATGACCTGTAATCTTTCTTCTTCACCAAGTTCCTTCCACATGAAAACTCCTTGGAAATTTTGAAGTGATTTGTTGGTAATTCTTTGAAGAGAAATATGTCTTTGGAATCACTCAAAAATACCAAAAGATGAGTAAGATATTCTCCTTTGAAGTTCAAAACCCTAGCCTCTAGATCAAGAGAATGCTTTGAGGAACTTTGAGAAGTTTGAACAAAATTATTGTGACAATATTATTTCTTTGTGAATAGAAGTTATTGAGGATGATGATGAGGACTCATAGCCAACAAAACCACTTCCATATGTTGAAATTTGAGAGAAATGTGCTCTTGTGACCAATAGGAACAAGACCTTGTCCAATCATGACAACTTCTTCACTCAATCCCTTGTACTTTTGAATCAATTTTGATAACTTTGAAATATGTAGAACCAAAGTAAGCCTTGTCATGCCATTTCTTCCAAAACCACTTCCTCATATACTTTACCTACATTATTAACAAGTAAGGAAAACCAACATTGAATTTTATTAATAAAAGAAAAATCAAAGCAAAATATTCATGATCACAAAAGAAAACAAGTTAAGGTGCTTGGTAACTCCTCAAAACGAGCAAAGCTAAATGATAGGGAGAAAAACCAAAAGTCCTAATGTGATCTTGTTGTGATTGAATCATCATGGTATGATGAAGGGATCTTAGGGGCAAAAATTGGGGTACAACAGCTGCCCTATTTTTGTGATTGAAAATCTTCGTGTCGACGTGGTCGAAGATACTTAAATATAAAACAAACCCTATTTTTGGCCTAAGATGCCATGCAAATGCTTATGCATATGAATGCATATGAACAGTACCAAAGAGACGCAAAGTATCACTGGGGATGCCACAAAAATGAAGAAACAAAGGAGCAACCCCACCAGGAAAATAAATCACTGGTGGACCAAAATAATTGAATCTGAGAGGAAGATAACAAGCACCGACGTTCACTGCCGATGTCCTACCAACGTTCACTGAAGCTAGAAAGAGAAAATATATCATAGCATCACCGTTCACTGATGATGAACTATCAATGTTCACTGATGATAGAAAAAAGATAATAAACACCGACGTTCACTGCCGATGACCTACCAACATTCACTGAAGGTAGAAAGAGAAAATATCATATCATCGTTGTTCACTGATGATGAACTATCAACATTCACTGATGATAGCAAAAATATAATAAACACCGACGTTCACTGCCGATGTCCTACCAACGTTCACTAAAGGTAGAAAGAGAAAATATCATATCACCACTATTCACTGACGATGAACTATCAATGTTCACTGATGATAGCAAAAAGATAATAAGCATCGACATTCACTGTCGATGTCCTACCAACGTTCACTGAAGGTAGAAAGAGAAAATATCATATCACCGCCGTTCACTGACGATGAACTATCAACGTTCACTGATGATAGAAAAAAGATAATAAGCATCGACGTTCACTGCCGATGTCCTACCAACATTCACTGAAGGTAGAAAGATAAAATATATCAATTTTTCCCCATAATTCTGGTGTTTCTCCTAGAACGGGTCTCAACTTCTTCTTTAACCAAGGGAATCTGCCTGGAAAGGATCACATAAGCTGTCTCAAATAAAGAGATTTGTTACTTGTTGTCATGGAGAATTGCAAAAGGAAATGACTTCCTGGGGATAGAAATATGACTTCCCGGGGAAATGCCACGATATTCCTGCCGAGGAGATAAAGTCTTCTCGTGCAAAATAAATGCACAAACCAAAACTCGAAGTTTTCAGAAATCCAAAGTAACTAATATTGTCATGCAATCACAGATCCAAATCAGAAATAAACTGGAGCAAGACAGTCAACGGAGATACATCTTTTGAGAAATAAACTCAAGAGGGAAAACCAAATCCATCTAAGCAAAGAGCGTTGCAGGAAGGTCAGAACACAATGTCAATGAACAATGATTTGTCAATTTTAGCCATGCATGATGTATGTATGAATGTATGAGTGTTGTCGTGCATATGCTGGTAAAACAGATACACAGACAGTACGAACAAACAAACAAAACCGCCTCAGGTACTAACAATACTTGGCTAAACTTCAACCAGAAAGATCATTCCAAGAAAGGTAAAAGCCCACTGCGGAAACCAAACCTATCACCTGCCCTTAACTTTACTAGAGAGAAACATAATTCGTAGGTAGACAAATTAAACAGATACCGAGATAGAACATCCTCCTCCCGGCTTCATCAGAGAAACCAGTTTTTCTTCAAAAGTAACACACCTACTGGAGATTGCAAGACCAGCCTCAAATAAAGCAGACTGACACCGAAACAATCAAACTTCACTGGGGAATTTAAGCCTACCTCCCTGGAGAAAAATGCGGATTGAAACTTTACATCATGAAAACTTATTCCAACAAAAGATGCCTTGGGATAGCCTTCCCGGGGAATAAAAAAGTCATCAATATAGAAAGAGGTCAAACCCATGGGGATTTTAAATCTAAACCAACACTTGGTGGGTGAAAACCCAAAGGTTGATAATCATTTCAACACTTCTCAGAAAAGATACTGCCCTGGTCTAGTTTCCTGGGAAATAAATACCAACAATAATGCCAATACTGCAGAAAGAGTGACATCTCATCACACCAAGGGAATAAAACCTTTCATCCTATGAGGGAAGACTTCGCTGGGGAATCTAGGACAGAGGCTTCTGACCATGAAAACCCAAAATCAAAAGTGAACCAAGACTTGACTGGAGACAATGGGATCACGAACCCAATACTGCACCTTACACTGATTGGTATCATCTTTAACCATCTGAGAAACATACAAAGATCGTGTACATACCAGCAAAATGACCTAAGAGAACCTTCAAGAAGGAAGTGAATCTTCTCAAAACAACTAGAGTTCGTTCATTCCTGGGATCACCATTTTTGTTGTCACTGTTTTATCATAAATCTCAAAGTAAAAGTAAATTGTAAAAATCTCTCTTTTTTTTTAAAAGTCAATTTTGCTTTTTAATCTTTTTGCTTTGAAAGTTACCATCAATAATAAATGGAGTCTTTGCAAGCTAAATAAAATAAGAACACAAAGAATTGGGTAAAAGCTCGAATTTCATTAATAGAATGGTAGTCTGCGAATGGCGAGACTCCATGGATGATTACAAAGTTTGGGAAATGGTAATACATAATGGAAAAGATACATTGAGATACAATGACCACTATCCCCCCTAGAAACTTTTGAAATCCTGAGTAGCAGCTTTTGTTGAAGTATGGAGAGGATCCGAGAAGATTGTTACTTCAACGATCAAGTCTTGTCTGACATAGTTACTTGCAAAGAGAATCCCTAGCTTTTTCCTAAGCTGCCCTTGCGTGTTTTCAACTTAGCGGGAAATTTATTATGTTTATGTCTCTAATTTTTGCCTAGACCTCCCTTTCGGGTTTTCGGCCTACCGAGACGCTTCTTTTTGCCTAAGCCGCCCTTTCGGGTTTTCAACTTAGCGAGCTGTTCTTTTATTTCTTTATGCGAAGTATTTCTTGACTGTGTCAGCATTCATGGGACGTGGGAACTCCTCGCCATCCATAGTTTCAAGAATTAATGCACCACCAGAGAAGGATTTCTTGACAACATACAGACCTTCAAAAGTGGGAGTCCACTTGCCCCTAGAATCAGCGTTGAAAGACATGATCTTCCTGAGCACGAGGTCGCCTTCTCTGAATTCACGAGGTTTGACCTTTTTATCAAATGCTTTCTTCATTCTTCTCTGATATAACTGCCCATGACATAAAGCTGTCATTCTCTTCTCTTCAATCAAGTTCAATTGGTCAAACAAGTTCTGGACCCATTCAGCTTCTGTCAACTTAGTTTCCATAATCACACGCAACGTGGGAATCTCTACCTCGACAGGGAGTATAACTTCCATTCCATACACCAGAGAGAACGGGGTTGCTCCTGTTGAAGTGCGAACAAATGTTCGATATCCATGCAGATCAAAAGGGAGCATTTCATGCCAATATTTATAAGTAACAACCATTTTCTGGATAATTCTCTTGATATTCTTATTAGCAGCCTCAACAGCCCCATTGATCTTTGTCCTGTATAGAGAGGAATTGTGATGGACAATCTTGAATTCTTCACACAGTTATTTCATCATCTTGTTGTTCAAATTCGAGCCATTGTCGGTGATGATTCTGCTCGGCACACCATACCAGCATATAAGATTATTTTTGATGAAACGCACAACCACCTGTTTGGTAACATTGGCATATAAAGCAGCCTCTACCCATTTGGTGAAGTAGTCAATTGCTACCAAGATAAAACGGTGCCCATTCAAAGCTTTGGGTTTTATCATCCCGATCATGTCTATACCCCACATAGAGAAAGGCCATGGGGAGGAAATCACATTGAGAAGTGTCGGAGGCACATGGACCTTATCTGCATAAACTTGGCATTTATGGCACTTCTTTGCAAATTTGTAACAATCAGATTCCATTGTCAACCAATAATAACATGCCTTTAGCATTTTTTTAGCCATTGAATATACATTAGCATGAGTGCCAAATGAACCTTCATGAATCTCATGCATCAACATGTCTGCTTCATGTCTATCCACGCATCTGAGCAAGACCATGTCATGATTTCTCTTGTACAACACATTTTCACTGAGGAAGAAACTGCCTGCCAATCTTCTCAATGTCTTTCTATCTTTCTTCGATGCACCAATCGGGTATTCCTGAGTCTGAAGAAAATTCTTGATATCATAGTACCAAGGTTTTTCATCTGCCACCTCCTCTGTTGTAAACACATGAGCGGGCCTATCCAGCCGTCGAACTGTAATTCGGGGTATATCATTCCAAGTATTCACTTGGTACATGGAAGCCAGAGTTGCCAGAGAATCCGCCATTTGATTTTCATCTCTAGGGATGTGATGGAATTCAACTTTATTGAAAAAGGGTAATAATCTTCTTGCATAGTCTTTGTAAGGGATCAAGCCAGGGTGACGAGTGTCCCATTCTCCTTTGATCTGATTTATTACCAAAGCTGAATCACCATACACATCTAGAATTTTGATTCTGAGATCAATAGCTTCCTTAAAACCCATGATGCAAGCCTCATATTCTGCCATATTATTAGTGCAATCGAATGTTAACCTTGCAGTAAAAGGAATGTGCGATCCATGAGGAGTGACAATCACATCACCAATTCCTTTACCATAAGCATTCAACGCTCCATCAAAAATCATACTCCAACGAGATTCAGGGTCAGGGCCTTCCTTAGGGAATGGTTCATCACAATCTTTCACTTTCAGTAACATCACATCCTCATCGGGGAATTCATATTCTGCAGACTGGTGATCTTCCACCGGTTAGTGAGCAAGGTAACCTGCAAACACACTACTTTTAATAGCCTTTTGAGTGCGGTACTCAATATTATATTCAGATAACAACATATTCCAGCAGGCAATTCTCCCAGTAAGAGCAGGCTTTTCAAAAATATACTTGATTGGATCCATTTTGGAGATCAACCAAGTGGTATGATTCAACATATACTGCCACAAACGCTTTGCCGCCCAGGCCAAAACACAACATGTCTTTTCTAGCGTGGAATATCGTGACTCACAATCAGTGAACTTTTTAGTGAGATAATAAATGGTGAACTCCTTATTCCCTGTTTCATCCTGTTGTCCCAGAATACAACCCATGGATTTATCTAACACCGTTAGATACATAATCAACGGTCTTCCTTCTACGGGAGGGAGCAAGATAGGAGTTTCAAGCAGATATTCTTTAATACTCTCAAATGCCCTTTGGCAGTCATCCATCCACACTCAACCTTGATCTTTCTTTAACAACTTAAAGATCAGTTCAAATGTTGCCGTCATGTGGGAAATAAATCTGGAAATATAATTCAAACGCCCGAGGAAACCTCTGACTTGCTTTTCAGTTCTTGGTGCTGGCATTTCTTGAATTGCTTTGACTTTATCAGGGTCAACTTCAATTCCTTTCTGAATAACAATGAAACCCCACAATTTCCCTGATCTAACACCAAAGGTGCATTTATTTGGATTCAACCGGAGACGATACTTCCTCAAATGCTAAAAAAACTTCAACAAATCTTCTATATGCCCTTCTTCAGTATGGGATTTGGCAATCATATCATCAACATATACTTCGATTTCTTTATGCATCAGATCATGGAATAGGGTCGTTATATCCCTCTGGTACGTTGCACCAGCGTTCTTCAATCCGAAGGGCATCACTCTGTAACAGAATGTTCCCCAGGGTGTGATAAACATTGTTTTTTCCATGTCCTCTGGAGCCATTCTTATTTGATTATACCCGGAAAATCCGTCCATGAACAAGAATACTTTTAATTTTGTTGTGCTGTCCACTAGCATGTCGATGTGAGGCAATGGAAAATCATCTTTTGGACTAGCTTTATTTAGATCTCTATAATCTACGCACATGCAGACTTTTTCGTCTTTCTTCAGTACTGGGACAATATTGGCAATCCATTGAGGATACACTGACGTCACAAGAAAACCTGCATTAATCTGCTTTAGGACCTCCTCTTTGATTTTTATTGTCATATCTGGGTGGGTTCTTCTCAACTTTTGTTTAACTAGCGGACACTCTGGCTTCAACGACAAATGATACTCGACAATATCTGTACCTAGACCAGGAATATCTTGATAAGACCAAGCAAAAATATCCACATACTCTTTCAACAACTCAATCAACCCGCTTTTCAAATCAGGATGCAACGATGCTCCAATCTTGACTTCCTTCAGATCTTCTTCTGAACCCAAATTGATCACTTCCAAAGGCTCCTTATATGGTTGAATGGTATTTTCATCATGCTCTAGCAACCGTGAGACCTCTTCTGGAATCTCATCATAATTTTCTTCTTCAGCCCCAAACACAGGACATTCAAAGTTGGGAGAGGGTGCAGGGTCATTGTATTCAACGAGTTTTTTAATTAATCTGCACATATGATTTATGATTGCTTTTAGAAACTGACACATATAACAAGTGATCATGCAGATTAATTTTCAGTTATCATTTATTTTGAAAGGTTTTTTTTATTACCATTTCCCAAGAAAAAGAAGAAAATAAAGACATAATTTGGGAAGCAAAGACAACTTTTATTAATGATCTTAAAATTCATAGCAAACAGATAAGCCCTACAACATTAATACTTCCACCTTGGGCAGAGTGAAAGATTTTCAAAAGAAAGAAACAGATTAACAAAACAAATTACTTTGAAACATGTATGCAAGAAGGAACATCAATGGTGACCTAGTTCTGAACTCGGACTCCATGCATCACATAATTTGGTACTTCTTGCTCTGCTTCATCCTCTTCAACAACATTAATTCCAGAACCCATGGGATGGAGGTAGCCTCCGCTGCGGAAAACATCCTGATAACTGTTCACATTAGACTTTGACTTCAAACCTTCGCCTTTGTCATTCCTCGAAGAGAAACCTAAACCAGCTCTGTTCTTGTTCACGGGTGGATCCACAAGTCGTCCCCAAACTATATTATGACCGTTGTGCACAACCTGTTGTGCGTTCTTCAACGAAACAACAAAATTCTCATTTCTCCTTATGTTGTCAATGGATAGGGCTTGGAACTGGGTTCCAACAGCAGCCTCATCCGCTTCTACAATACTAAAAGAGGATAAATGGGATATCAACAGCGCCTGCTCCCCATTTATGATCACTACCTTCCCTTCATGCACAAACTTTAGCTTCTGATGCAGAGTTGAAGTGACAGTCCCTGCTTCATGTATCTATGGCCGTCCTAGGAAAAAACTATATGCGGGAATAATGTCCATGACCTGGAAGGTTATCAGGAACAAATGTGGTCCTATATGGATGGGTAAGTCCACTTCATCGATGACAGATTTCCTCAACCCATCAAAAGCCTTTACAATGATGCCACTCGGGCGCATATGTGCTCCTTGATACTTTAACTTCATGAGAGTACTCCTCGGTATAACATTCAACGTGGATCCATTATCAATTAGCACATTAGATAGCGAATCATTCTTGCAGTTCATAGATATGTGGAGGGCCAGGTTGTGATTCCTCCCTTCATCTGGTAACTCATCATCGCAGAAACTCAAGTTGTTACATGACATAATGTTTCCAATTACGCTACTGAATTGATCTAATGGCATGTCACTCTCCATAAAAGCTTGGTCTAGTACTCTCATCAATGATTCTCTATGAGCAAAGGAGTTCATCAATAAATCTAGGATAGATATCTTTGAAGGAGTCTGCAGTAGCTAATCTACAATTTTATAGTCGCTCATCTTAATTATCTTCAAAATATCATCCACTTCTTTCTCTAATGTAGCCCCACTAGTCTCTCTTGTAGCCTCCTTAGGCTTATCATTCTCAGCAATTTTCTTTCCAGCAACAACATCTCTTCGTACAACCGGCGCAAACACACGACGGCTACGGGTCACTATGTTATTTTCAGCTATATTTCCAACATCAGGCATTGGCCGGATGGGAACTTCTACCCCCTCTTCTAAGATCGTAGCATTGTATTTGTAAGGCACAACCTTATCTAATTTGTAGGGAATAGGACCTGGCAGACTAATTACCAATGGGGTAACAGCTGGTTTGCTATGGTACTCCACTTCCAAATGAGCGGGTGCACCAAAACAAGGCACAATGACGTTTACCCCTTCCTTAAAACAATTAGGCATCAAAAAGTCATTTCTGGCAAACAAATCTTCGTTTGAAGAGAAATAATCATCCGCGGAGGCATACTCTTCCTCTGACTCTTCTTCCATTAAACAAACTTCAACCATATCAATCTCATGATAATCATCTCTCTGACCTGTGATCTGGATAGTTCCATTATCTAACAGCAACTGAACACCCTCCCTCACAATAGAACATCCTCGGTGGTCTCGACAACAAACTATGCAAGATCCATATTGGTGTTCCACCTGACCAGCAGTACGACAGAAGGTAGCATGCAACTGCACGAGATCCTCATTCAAATACTCCACATCAAAAATTCTGAATTCACCAGGACATTCAGAAATTGTATTCACTTCCTCTTCATACTCTTCCCTTGGCCTGATTATATGGATTAAACCCTCATCCATCATCTCCTATAAATCAGCTTTTATCTTCTCGTAACCTTGTATGTCTATACTAAAAACAACACAACCGGCATGGTCATGCGTATAGTAGCTGAATTCACAGAGGTCTGCATGCATTTTCACCAAATCTCCTCTAACCATATTAATGTCAAAAATCCGAAAGTCACCTGGACAACTGGCCACCATATTTACAGCATTCACTCCCCCATGCTTGGGTAGAGGATTATCTTTCACATTAGGTCCCATGTCCTTGAAAGATAGAATTCCATACTTCACCAACCTTTGCACTTCAGTCCTCAAAGAATAACAATTCTCAACACTATGCCCTGGTGCTCCCTGATGAAAAGCACATGTTTGATCTGCTTTGTAATACCAAGGCAATGGTGATGGTACGGTAGGAGGTGGTCGGGTCTGGACCAACTTCTTCTGAATCAATGCTGGTAGTAGCTCTGCATAGCTCATGGGAATAGGGTCATAGTTCTCCCTTCTCTGATTATTCCCTTGGTTCCCCTGCTGGGACTGTCTTTGATAAGCAACAGTATTCGGAGCGACACTCATTACAGGAGTAACTGGGGCGACTTGCTGGTGACGCTGATAATTCCTTCTAGGAGCGTTTACCCTCCTCTCTTGTATAACAGCATTGGTATCCCCTTCTTTATTCTTTGTAAACCCATAAGATGGCTTCTTCACACCTCCGGATCCTTCACTCTTCGTCAAACGACCTTCTCTTACAGCCTCTTCTAGGAAGACACCCATTCCTACCATCTCTGTAAAATCACTTGGTGCGCTTGCTACCATCCTTTCGTAGTAGAAATCTCCCAGCGTCTTCAGAAAAATCTTAGTCATTTCCTTCTCTTCCATGGGAGGAATCACTTGGGCGGCTACCTCGCGCCATCTCTGCGCATACTCTTTGAATGATTCCCTGTCTTTCTGAACCATGGCCCTAAGTTGGTCACGGTCGGGTGCCATGTCCACATTGTACTTGTATTGTTTGATGAATGCTTCTCCCAAATCATTAAAAGTATGGATGTTGGCATTGTCCAAGCTCATATACCATTTCAACACTGCGCCGGTCAAACTATCCTGAAAAAGTGAATCAGCAGACGCTGATCATCGGTGTGGGTAGACATTCTTCTTACGTGCATCACCAAGTGAGAACGAGGGAAAGTGTTTCCCTTATACTTCTCAAATTCTGGGACCTTGAACTTAGCAGGTATCTTTATATTCGGGACCAAACACAACTCATTCACATTCTGCCCAAATAGCTCTTTTCCCTTAAGTGCCTTCATCTCTCTTTTCATTCTATCAAACTTCTCTTGAAAATCATCCATTATGTCATAAAGACCCAAGTCTTCACTCGATGAAGGGAAAGGACGACACACATCTTCATTAACAAACGGAACCAAATTCACCGGCGGAGGTGCAGCAGGAACAATATGATCCACATGAGGTGCAGGAGTAACAACAGTCTGAACCACTGAAGCATCTTGAGGGCCAAGATTGAAACCTTCAGGTGCAAAATTATCTGGCATTCCCCATGGATAACCTTGAGTCATGTGATTCTGAATAACAACTGGAGTAGAAGATACGGGAATAGTCGGAACTTCAGTATTTGCCCTTGTTGGTTGAGGTTGAACACTCGGTGGCTGACTCTGAGTAGCCACCAGAGCTTCCATCAGAGCAGTTAGATTGGCCATGTCGGCCTTCAAAGCAGAAACTTCTTCACGCAGCTCGCGATTCTCCTGTTCTAAGTTGTCCATCTTCTTTTTGAAATTAGCTCGAGTGTTGTACTGATGAGTCAACTTGCTGAATGAAGTAAAGAAGTTGGGTAAAACACCTGGGTATGCACAAAAAATGCAATAAATATTAGCAATATGATGCATGATATGTAATGCACATGATTATTTTTACTTTATTATTTAATATCTCAAGGGATTTAAGATTTATAGACATATTGCAAACATCAAAGTAATAAAGCTTTTGAAATACTGAAATTTTTTATTATAATAACTTCAAAATGGATTACAAGTTTCAATGATCCCAAGTAGAAGATGAAAATACAATCTAAAATCCTGAGAAAAAGAACTGATGGAGATCAATCTGTACGTTGGCGCTTCCCTATGAGCCTGGCAATCTGAGCCCTCAATCTCTGGTTTTCTTCCACATGTCTGATGGCAACCTCCCTCCAATCATCTGGATCAGAAAGTGGGTAATCAGCACCTGTTTAAGGCTTAGGGGAAAATAAATCCCCTTGCCTCTCCATAGACTCCACTGCTCGACTCTCAAGGATCTCGATCAAATCGTCTTTCTCCTTCAGGTCTGCTCTGTAGGAACTCTCTAAAGTCTGGAACTTGTTCTTCCAAGCATCCCTTTTCTGTTGCATCCTAACCAAAGCGAGTTGCAGCTCTTCTAGATCATCTAATAAGGGAGGGGTGGTCTTCACAAATAGGTCAGGCATGGGTGTTTCCCGAGTATACGGCATCTTCAACTGAATGGCTCTCGATCGGACCCACTGAAGATATGGCTCCAAAGAAAAACACCCCTAGGTCCCAAATCTTTCCTACTCTTCTTATGAATGTGACGCCAGGCCTTCGCAATCTGCTCCCTAGCTTCCCTATGGTCCTCTCCTTCCTTCAGAAAGAAACTACTCAAATGAATGCTATTCGGTTTATCCCTCATCGGATAACCAAGTTGTCGCCGTGCAAGAACAGGGTTATAGTTAATTCCTCCCTTTGTACCAAGAAGAGGCACATTGGGGAAACTACCACAACTGTCAATAATCTCCACATCCTGGTAAGCTCGATGATACCAATCAACATCCGAGTGAGTAAGTGCTATGATCTTAGGAGCCCAACGGGGTTCCTTCCTGGCATCCCAAAAAGCATCAGACTGAGGCATATGAGAGATGAACCACCGGTACAACAAAGGCATGCAACAGATAATCATTCCCCCATGATAAGAATCCCGAAGATTAACAGAGTAATAAGCATCACCCAACAGTGTAGGAACCGGGTTTCCAATCATGAAAATCCTGATAGCATTAATGTCGACAAACTTGTCTACATTAGGAAATAAGAACAATTCGTAAGCATGTAAAGCAAAGATGGCCTCAAAAGCAACCGTACTCTTCATTCTGGCAAAGTAACGAACTTTCTCCAATAAGAACTGCGTTGGTAATCCTCTAATCCCTCCTTTGGTAGTCATATGGGCTTCCACCTCAGACTTCCCCAAATGAATCAAAGCAGCAATCTCATGTGGTTTTGGCTCGCCCTCCAAACCAGTAAAAGGAACACGATCGGTAACAGGTAAATCCAATAGATAAGAATACCGCTCCAGTGTAGGCATCAACTGATAATCGGGAAAAGTAAAGCAGTGATACACCGGATCATAGAACTGGATCAAGGTCGAGAGAATACCCTCCTTCATCTTCAGCTTCATGAGAGGAATAATGGATCCATACTTTTTCTGAAAGTCTGCAGAACACTCGATCTCTGGAATTAGACTGACCAACTCATCTATCTTAGGATCCTTGAAATTGTATTTCCTGGTCTTTCTCTTTCCAGAATCCATGGTTAAAAGTACCTGAGATATTCACAAATAGTCAACCTTTAAATCCCTTGAAATATTGTTTTCTTCAAAAGATGCTTATGAGTGCATGGATGCATGATGCAACAATCACACACAAGATCACACATATAGGGTTCATAGGTTCAACGTCACGAGCATGAAGTCAAAGGTACTACCTATCAGGTATTGGTCTAAAAAGTTATCACCTGCCGAACAAGGTTCTAGAGGTTCCTAGAGTCTATATCCTTCCTTCAGATATAATCAACTTCCCGATTAACTCGGTAATTAGTAATATTCTCAAGAAAGACTTGTCTGAGAGTAGTATCGTGTGACAACTATTTCCGGATTACTCCGTCATAGCTTTCGCACTACACCTAAAAGGCCAAGATGGGCTTGGTATTCTATGGTCCTCAGTTTCAGCAGGCTCCCAGGTCGAAAGCAGTACGTCTTCCCAATTACTCGATAAACGACACTACAGTCAAAGGGGCCTCCACTGAGTGGGGGATCTCATGCCTCCTTTTTTTGGGATTACTCCCTCAAAGTTAACATGACTATACCGCCCGTCCTATCTTAAAGTTTGCCCAAGTGAGGAATTAATATGATCGTCCGTATTGAGCCAACTGCTTCCAACAGTTATTATTTAATTTTGGTTTCCATTGACTACTTCAACGAGTATGTTGAAGCCGCGTCTTATGCAAATGTTACAAAGCATGTGGTTGCTCGTTTCATTAAGCACAACATAATCTGTTGTATGGGATTCCTGAAAAGATCATTACTGATAATGGATCTAATCTCAATAACAAGATGATGAAAGAGCTTTATTAAACCTAAAAGATCAGACGTCATAATTTTTCTTCGTATCGTCTGAAGGTGAATGGTGTTGTCGAAGCATCCAATAAAAACATCAAGAAGATTGTGCAACTGATGGTGGTGACCCACAAAGATTGGAATGAGATATTGCCTTTCTCTTTGATTGGCTATCATACTTCAGTGTGTACTTTTCCTGGGGAAACCCCATTCTCCCTTGTCTATGGATGGAAGCAGTCTTGTATGTGGAAGTTGAGATTCCTTCTCTAAGGATCATGAAAGATGTTGAGCTTGATGAAGCTGAATGGATAAAAAATCGGTTGGAACAATTGAACCTCATTGACGAGAAAAGACTAACGACTATTTGTCATTGTCAGGTGTTCCAACCAAGAATGAAAAAGGCATTTTACAAAAGGGTGCCCCCATAGAGTTATAAGGTTGGAAACCTCGTGTTAAAGAGGATAATTCTACCTCAAGTTGATCTCAGGGGTTAGTGGACTTCCCATTACAAAGGACCATTTATCATAAAGACAGTTTTCTCTGGCGGCGCCATGATGCTTACGACAATGGATGGTGAAGAATTCCCACTCCCTATGTACGCAAACATAGTAAAAAAAATACTTTGCATGAAAAGAGACCCGCTGAGTCGACGGATCAGGCAAAAACGAGCACCCCGGCGAACCAAAGAAAATGAATAAAAAGGTTTGGGAAAAATTAGGGATAAAAAATAAGATTTGAAAAGGATAAAAAATAATCAATAAACCCTCTAAGTCAAAAACATGAAAGGGAAACTTAGGCAAGAAAGGGTATCACGGTGGATTGAAAACTCGAAAGGGCGATCCAGGTAAAAGTTTGGGATTTGAAAGAGAATGACTACGTCTGACGTCGGATCTATGATTTCAGCCCACTACTAAAGTTGGCAACCTTGAAGGGTAGGAATCAGTCCAATCATCTTCTATAGAAAGCAAAGTGATGATATAGTCGAGGTCATAAGAGTTATAGCAGAGTCAGAACCTGAGGGAAATCTATTTTCACATTGCCATTCCAATATTACTCTTTTGTTTTTGCTTTTGCAATTCCCTCTTTCTAAGAATTCTTCTTGATGTACTTGCCTATTTACAGGCCAATTTCTAATCAATAAAATTTTCTTTTCATTCAAAAGCTTGATCTTTATTTTTCTTTTACTATTTTGTTTGCAAAAAGACGTCCAATTTATGATAAATACTACATTTAAAAATTTGGAGGTTATACACATGATAAGAAACATTTGAATTTTCTATAATAACTTATGTGGTATGGTTGGCAGACAAAGTCGTCATGCTACACCTGAGGCATTTTGTGATTTTTGTTTTGCAAGAATCTTCGTTCACTCACCGCATGCAACATACAGCAAGAAAGAAAAGAGTTGTCCAAGTTTCTACCAATATAAAGTTCTTGGTGGGACAATCATTCCCCAGACCAAATGCTTTTCTCCAGTATGGTCTACACTTTTGCTCAAGAGCTTATATGTTGAATGTTTTCAAAGAAGAATACTTTCCCTTTGTGAAGTATGTATGAGTTTGTTTCTCCCCAGTGGAATCCGCATTTTTACTTTGTCTTCATTGCGATGTAATCCCCAGTGAAAGTGTTTCTAGACAATGATTTTCCGCAAGAAAGTACCCCTCAGTAAACAAGTGATGATTCCCCAGTGGTGATTCCAAAATGATGATTCCCTTGTGGTGATTCTTCAATGATGATTCCCCCAGTGCAGCCAACTTTTTTTGAGAGCTCTCTTAAGAATTATCCTCTTCCCCAAGTGAAGTACATAGTGTTGGATTCAGTACAACAATCTATTTCCAAACTGTGGTATGCATCTTCTAAAGGTTTTTGTAAGAATTATTTTCTCTGCCAACAAGAAGTTTCATCATTTATCCCCGTGTAGTGGTCTCCTTTTACCCAATGAAGAGTACATGAAATCAGATACTTCTCCCAGTGCAGTTAGAATATTTTGAGAGGGTGCGTAAGAACTTGTGTGGTCTGGTTGGCAGACAAAGTCGTCATGCTACACCTGAGGCATTCTGTGATTTTTGTTTTGCAAGAACCGTCGTTCACTCACCGCATGCCACATACAGCAAGAAAGAAAAGAGTTGTCCAAGTTACTACCAATATAAAGTTCTTGGTGGGACAATCGTTCCCCAGACCGGATGCTTTTCTCCAGTATGGTCTACACTTTTGCTCAAGAGGGTGCGTAAGCTCATCTTTCCCCAATAAAGTCTACACATGGTTTGTTTGCAGGAATTCCTTCTCCCTAGTGAGCTTATATATATCGGTGAATACCTTGTAAGGTTTTCTTCACCATTGCAGTTTATATTGAGGATAATTTATTTTCAAGATTAGTCTATTCCCTAGTGGAGGGCTTATTAGCCTTTTTTATCCCTAGTGACAAGAGATGTCGCACCAATCCCTAGTGTAAGTCAAATTTCAAGAGTATCGTTGGTCAAGAACTCTTTCCTCCCAAATGAAGGTTTATTCCTCAATAAAGCTTGAAGTTTTCTTCTCCCTAGTGGATCTCCATACAAAGATTACTTGACTGTTAAGGTCAGATTGATAAAGATTTCTTGACAAAAATTCTTAAGTCTTGTTGGAAAGTTTTCCTTTTCCCCTGCAGAAATATGAGCTTATTAGTGAAAGGTCATTCATGAGTTAAGTTCTTCGCTAACAGATAAATCATTCTCATTTTCCCAGTTAACTCGTGTTGGAAAATTTTCCTTTTCCCCAGCAGAAATTTTATTGGGATGACTTTGTCAACATTACGCATATCCCCAGAAAGTTGTATTGTTGAGGAATTTCCATATACTTGCTAGAGCGTATAGAGGAATTTTTGTTCAGAAATTCTCTTATTCCCCAACGAGGAGGTTGACAAGTTACTCCTTGCAGATCCAGTGGTTATTAGTATCCCTCGGCAGTGTCTAACCTTTAGTGGTATTCTTGCACAAGCGTTCATAGTATTTTGTCTCTCTCCATTAAAGTTTGAAATTTATTTTTGAAAGCCCTATCGAAATATGGCATGTGGTTATTTCTTATTCCGACGTGTTTTTTCAATGAAGCATCTAAACATGCATCATTATATTGCATCTGTTGTACCCCAAAATTTGCCCTATCATTTTATCAAGATTTCCCCTCACAAGACTCTTTGGACTCAAGACCAAACTAGGGTATTGCTCTGCTCGAGACATTTCCTTGCACTGATGACCTAAATTAGGGTTTGAGTTTGCACAAGGATTTTTGGACTTTAAATGCTCAAAATGACTTTCATACTTCATGTTGGACTTACAAAATTGCCTCTACCAAGTTTCAAGCCTTGAATCAAATTTTTGCCCAGTCAATTGGACATTTGACCTAGAAATCATTTGTATTGGGGAAAGAGTCAATTGTGACCAATTTACAGTCAAAACTCATAATTTTTGATCCACATCAACATTATAGGCTCATATGGACCATTTGATCAAGTTTGGACCACAACACCTCAAGAAATTTGATCAGATCATCAAAAGGGCAAAATGGTCATTTTTAGGGTTTTGACTGTATAAGGGCAATTTCTGGGTTTTTTTTTCACCTGGCAAATGGCAAATTGGGTTCAAGCATGGACTCAAGGACTCAATGGAATCATCTTGACCTATTCACAAGATTCAAAAGATCTCAAATGCATTGGATTGACAGATGAATTTTTCAGTCAACTGATCAAAATTTGACTGTACACTGAAAAGTCAAACTTTGACTTTTTGGTCAAAATCAAATGCCAAGGGTCATTTTTCATCAAGATGTGTCAAAACATGAAACTTGTTCATCAAGAAACCTAATTTTGCAAATTAGGGTTTAAGATTGAAAATTTTCATAACTTAGAATTTTTCTAAGTTATGAAATTTTCTTATTTTTTCCCAACTTTGCCCAACATTTTCACCATGATGCAATTAGATTAAAACAAAACTTCAAACATGAAAGTTGTAGTACTCCACAAAATCTACAACTTTTATTCACAAAGTTTTCTCAAAAGAAGCTTGGATCTCAAGTTATGATTTTTGGAACAAGGGTCCATGGAACTTTTAACTTTGTGAAATTTTGCCCTAGTTTAGGCAGGATTTTGACCTATCTTCATGATCATTTTTCACATAGTTCCACTTGGAATCTCAAAATTCATTTCAAAGATGGATTGTAGAGAATGTTACAAGATTTCCAAAATGTCCAAGAACTCTCCAAAATCATTTATGGTTAGGGAGAATCGAAGGTTTGAATTTGGCAAAAACTCAATTTTGATCCATGGCATTTTCATGTTGATACAAGTTGCAACTTCCATCCAGCATTGTTTGTACTTGATTACAGGTCCCTAAACCCTTTTATACTCAATAATTAAATGCAAATCCATTGGTTTGAGGCTTTGATCTGATCATGGGAGGATTACACAAGAGATTAATCCAAAAATAGCAAAAAGGCAACATTGCCATTTTTGTCAAATTTGCTTTATGTCAAATTGCATTCTTGAGCCTTGAGCAAAATCTTGTACAGAAAACAGTATCCACAAACTGAGGGGGGCAAGATCATAAAGTGAAAGCTGGTAGATAGCCTGTACAGGCCTGTCTTGCATCATTTCTTAATTTTGCTTAAAATACAAGAAACTTGCCAAAATCACATAACTTGCATATCTGTTAGAACCAACTCTTGCAAGCATTAGAGACAAGTTTTGTACATTGCCTTGAGCCAAAAACACGAATTGTTGAACCCTCAAGCCTTCCAAAACACAAAATCACATTCTTCTTGCAAAACAGGGCACTCCCTGTAGTTTCACTTCCATCTCACAAGTTACTCCTGCGTTTTGCCCCAAACTTGTTCCAATACATTCCATATAACCTATCCAATCTATCCCAATCATTGGCCACTGACTTTAACTCCATTTGCAAGCTTCACCATTTCTGTTTTCAGCTTGTGCAGGTTGACTACTACAAGCTTGTTCAAGCACATCCAAGGCAAACTAGGCATTGGGAAAGGTCAGAGGAAGTTCAAGCAAGCTCCCAAGCATCTCAGGCCTCACTGAAAAGCTCCACATTGCCATACACGAGTTCATCTGAAACAGGTATTTGTCAACTTTCTATATCTCTATTTAGGAATCATTAGGCTTAGGTTTGTGAATAAAAAATGTAGTACTCATAGCCCTGAAGCTGTACATATGCTCAATTTTCATTTAAGTTAAACGTGTTAAGAGAATTTGATTCATGAACTTCCTGAAAAGGTTAGGTTAGAAATTAGGGCCAGAGAAATTCTCTCTGGTCTTTGAGAGTTAGATTAAGTTCTTTATATGGTTGAAATCGTCTTGACAAATGCTACAACTTTGGTGTTATGAGTTTTTGCATTAGAGCACGTATGCAGGTTTTCCATATTTGAGTCGGGTGCGCGTGTTTTTGGTTGACAAAGGTTGAAGATGAAGTTCAGTGGGCTGGGCTTGGTTCTGGAATTATTTTTGGCACCCCCTCTTTACTGATTGCACCCCCTGGCCCATTTCTTTATATTTTTGTATTTTTGTATTTATTTTTCATTTCTGATTTTATTATATTTTTTATAAACATAAAAAAATACTAAAAATATTTTCATAAATTTTCACATTTTATTTTATTATTTTTTATTTTTAGACATAAAAATAATTATTAATTGGTATATACCTTTATTTTCTTTAATAAAAACTTATAAACATTATAGAAATATTATATATTTTATTTTTATTATTCATACATATAAAATAATATTTTTTTTCATATGTTTTAATTTTTTAATATCCTTGTATATATGTTTATATTTATTCTTGTACATAAAATAAATAATATAATATATATTATCTTAAAACAAAAAACTAGGGTTTCCACCCTTATTAAAAATAATATTTTTTTCTAATATATTTTATTTTTTGACACTTGAATATATTTTTATTTTTATTGTACATAAATAAATAATATTAATAAATATACTTTCTTAAAACAAAATTTAGGGTTTTTTTTCCTTAACAAAAAAACTTTTTATTTTCTTTCTTTTTAATACATTAAATATTTTATTCTTACACAAAAATAAACAAAAACATTTTTTTGCATATTCATAATAATTTGCATGTTTATTTAATTGACCATTTAAATACTTGCCTATTTATTTATTTGTACCATTTATTCAATTTGGATGTAATAGTAAATATTGGGGTTTTATTTTCTTGTAAATCCCCCATTCAAAAATTGTATCCCCTTTCCCATATCAATGTTGTAATAGTCGTAGATTTATTTTGCGCATTTATAACTTTCAAATATGCCATGATAGAAATTAGGGTTTGTATGTAAAATCCAAAATCAAAACAAATAGCTTGACTAATACAAAGACAAAAAGCATGAAAATTGACAACACAATGCACACATGCACCCCTAGGGTTTCATCCACTTGTTGCCTTTAAAATGACCATGTTATGCATGTTGAGTATCTTGGCAAAACTAAAACAAAACAAAAGATCATAGTCCCTCGATGACGCTATCTTGGTTTCCTATACAAAAATGATCTATTCCCTCAAAAATTTGCTAAAGATACTTAGCACAATTGCTATCATGGTCCATACGATGACCCGCGCCTGTCCCGTTTAACATCCAAATACAAGGTTGTTTACCAAATGCAATGGTAAAACAACAATGTAGAAGGGTTAAAAATATAGGAAAGACTCTTGAGTAGATAGGGTAGACAACTCTTAGTTACTTGATCTAAAACTTGCAAAAACATCCTTGTTATTTTCAAACACACAATTTCAAAACATTTCCCAAAACAAACTTTCAAACATTGAAACATCTTTTCAAAAGACAATACACCTTTGTATACATTCAAACAAGAATCTTTACAAAGGTTGCCATAACGATGGCCTCTTTTCAAAACATTTTCAAAAACCACACACAAAGCACCATTTCAAACAATTGCTAAAGCAAAGAAAGTGATCTAAACAAGTAACTAAGAGCCCATGGATAACCATGGATGAAAAGGGTGCTTGCACCCTCCCTTTTCATAATCTACCCCCCGAACCCAAGAAAACAACTCAAAGGTCTTTCCTGTGCTTTTTGACCTTTCCTTTGGATAAAAAAAAAGTCGGTGGCGACTCTTGCTAAACTGAAACATTTGCGAACACAAACGCAAAACCTCAAGTCAGTTCTCCCACCGTATCACAACATCCACTCAAATGTGTAGTGTTTCCATTTATTTTGGAAAATCACTCCATAAAAAATGCAAACATGCATTGGATTATGAGCCAATTCCATCTCCTTTTCCCTAGTGATTTCGTTCAGATTCCTAATGTACCTGATGATTCATTAAACTCTTCAGATATTTTGTGATATCCCTTACAAGTTTCCTCTGCGTCTAAATTTTATTAAGGTCAAGTCCATTACTTGTTACCTTTTTCAGAGTACAGTGTTCAGGTATTATGTAGAGTCTAGTGGTTACTAGTCTTCCTCTGTCGAGTGGTCACTATTTGCCTTAATTTGATCCAGTTATTCCCTTGCGTAACATTTTAAGTTTGGTGGTCATTAGTTCCTTTTAAGGTCATGTCTGTCACTTGTCACTTGATTTTGAATATAGGGTTCTGGTATTCAGCGAGCATATTTCTTCTTGTTGGGTTGCCCTTGGATACACAAGGTCGGGGCAGTGACCTCAACTCTACACCAGAAAATCAAATATCTTGTGAGTGGCAAAATGGTAATAGTTTGTGGTTAAGAGGGGTATGTGGTGAGTCATATGACTTCATTTCATTCTGTTGAGGTGGATGGAGAAGTAGATGAAACCCCTTTTCAAGGTTTTGATACTGTGCATATGGTTAAGACTCCTTGCTTTGAGGAGAGGAAGAAACATGCAACGTCCACGACTTCTTTGAGAGATGCATAGGTATTGGTTGAAACTGGTGACCTTAAAGGTTAGGGTAGGGTGGTGGATGTTATTCTGAAATTCAACAATTGAGCAATTGACCTAAAAATCAGCTGTATTGGGGAAAAAGTCAACCATGGCCAATTTACAGTCAAACTTCATAATTTTTAATCCACATCAACATTTTAAACTCATATGTATCATTTGATCAAGTTTGGACCATAATTCCTGGAGAAATTAAATCAAATCTCCAAAAGGGCAAAATGGTCAAAATTAGGGTTTTGACTAGGAAAGGGCAATTTCTGATTTTTGACCTAGAAAATGGTCAATTGGTTTAAAGCATGATCTCAAGAAATCAAAAAGTCAAGATTTCATTTTGAAAAGTAAAAATTTCAAAACTTAGAACTTTTTCTAAGTGTTGGAAATTTCATGTTTTTTCACAACTTTGAACAAAATTTTCATCATGATGCAAGATGATTCAAGAGAAACTTCCAACATGAAAGTTGTATATCTCCATGAAATCTACAACTTTTCTTTACACAACTTCTTCCAAAAGCTCTTGGATCTCAAGTTATAATTTTAAGAACATATGGTCATGAAACAAAACACTTAGTGAAATTTTGCCCTAATTTGGTCAGGATTTTGACCCAACTTCATGGCACTTTTTCATATAGTTCCAATGGGAATCTTCCAAATCAATTCAAATATGGGTTTTAGATCACATTACAAGCTTTCCAAAATGTCCAAGTACTCCTTGAGATCATTCTTGAGTAGGGAGAATCGAAGAGATGAAGTTAGGGTTTTATCACTTGAATTACAAGTCATTTTGTGATGAACCAAATTCAAAATTCAAACTATGCTTCATAAACTCTACTTTTCAGGCCTCAAAATTGTTAGTCACTCCATAATTAATGGCTTGCACAGTTGTTAGAGGTCTCATTTCAAGCATTCAATGCATGGACAAGCTTTATTTCCATTTTTGGAAGAAAGTGCACATTGCCATTTTGATAAAGTGACTTTTTTCACAAAACTTGTTCTTGAGCCTTGAACTTGTTCTCTTATGATCACACAAGTACTATAACTCATGAGAAATGGTTTATACACTTACAATCAACCAACCCATGCTTGTACCTCACATTGAAACTTGGTTTCCCTCTTTTCTTGAAAATCAAGTAACCTAGCCAAAAGCTTGTAACTGGTACTTCTGGTCGTCCAATGCACTCAAGACCTTTTGTATATAGATATACAAACCATTTGTCATAAAGGAAACGAATGCTTAAGCCCTGAAAAGACCTAGAACTCAGAATCACATCTCATACTTCCATTTTAACATAAACTGACCAAAAACTTGAAACTCATAACCCCCTCGTGCGTTTTCAAGCCTTTTGCTTCTTAAAGCTTATAAACACCATTTAGAACTGATCCCACACCCTGTTACAGAACTGTAACACCATTAACACCATCCACCATTTTCAAAAATAAAGCTTTGCACTTGGACTTCTCCATAACTCCTCAGGCCCTTTCAGCTCAAGCTAAGCATTCCATTAGCTTCCTGGGAACTTGAGGAAGCTAACCCAACCATTAGAACTCCTTGAAAGCTGCTCAAACTTCAAACCTGATACCCTCTTGCAAGGTAAGTTTTCTAACTTTATAACTTTCCATACAGGCATCATCAATGATTTATTTGTAAATGAAACATGTAGATATCATTGCCCTAAAGTTGACCATGTCCATAGTTTCCATTAATTTTGCTTGAGCTTAGAGAATTTTGAGACTGAAATTTCTGATATTTTTAGGGTTCAGTTTAGGGCCAATGAAATTCATGCTTATCTTTGATCTATAGTTTTAATGCTTTACATTTCGAAAACCGTGAGGAAATTTGTTACAAGTTTCATGTTTACAGTTTTCATTTTTGTTGAGAAATGAACAAGTTACAGTTGATCTGGATGGAGGTTGAAGATGAAGTGTAACTCAGGGCGCGCTTTGTATCATATATTTATTGTTTTGCTTATGTTAACGGATGTATAGACACCCCAGTGGTAGAAGCGCGCGCCTGTAACCTTTGGGGCCTGGGATCAATATGACACCTGCTCAGGTTCTCCCTCATCTGTTAAAGTTAAACCTTACAAACTTAAAAGAGGCGCTAAAAAAACCAAATACCTCTTCTCCTTACTATCATTCAAATGCAAAGTGTGCCTATCATTCGGACAGTGTGGGGCATGACACCAACAACTGTTGGGCCCTTAAAAATAAGATCCAGAATTTAATAGATGCCAAGGAGGTGGAGTTTGATGCCCCCGAAAAGCCTAATGTGATATCCGCTCCAATGAAAAAACATGGTCATAATGTCCATGTTGTTGTAGAAGATCTTTATGTTGTTGCCGTTGATGACGTAATGACTACATTGCCAATGATCAAGATGAATCTTTTGAAAGCCGGGATTTTCCTGGGCTGTGAAAAAGATTGTTACCTTTGTTCGACCTTGCAATCCGATTGTCCGCTTTTGAAGACAAGCATCCAACGCCTGATGGATAATCAAGAAATCCTCTTTAAGAAAACTTTTGTTACTCATGTTACTCCTGTTACTCCAATCAACGATGTTGCTATAATCACCATTTCCGACAATCTTTCCAAGGTCTCCAAAAGACCTGTAAATATTACACCCGATCCAAAGTTTGTACCTTTGAAGATGACAATGTCGGGGCCTATCCCATATAAGTCCAACAAGACAATACCGTGGAATTATGGAGGAGAGATCTTCTACCACGGTGTTAAGTAGATCGAATCAGTTGAAGAAAGTTCCGATGAAGAAACTCCTGACATAGGAAATATTGCGGGGACAAGTAAGATCACTCGTAGCGGAAGAATCTTCTCTCCGGAGATTGCTCCTCCAAAGGCCATCTTCGGACCCTCAAGTGCTCCTGTGCCAGTCAAGATATTTTTGCGAAGTCCAGTTATTGAAGAAATTGTTACTCCCGAAGCTATACCCTCTGTTGTTACTGCTGATAAAGGTAAGGGGATCCAAGAAGCGCCCGTCAGGACGAGGGCTCAGCCTTTGGTCATCCCCGAGACCACTCAAAAGGAGATGGAGGAGATTTTAAAAATAATTAAGAAAAGCGACTATGATGTCGTAGAACAACTGGGGCAAACCCCTTCAAAAATATCTATGCTGGCTCTATTGCTCTGCTCCGAGGCTCATGCCAAAGCCTTGATCAAATTCCTGAAGACGACGCACGTGCCTCAAGAAACTTCTGCGGATCAGTTTCAAGAGTGTGTAGCCAGCCTTACAGCCGACAATGGTCTTGGCTTCTCTGATGCCGATCTAACATCTAAGGGAAGAAAGCATAATGATGCGCTGCATGTCTCGGTGGAATGCAGAGGGACCACACTTTCTCACGTTCTGGTTGATATCGGGTCGTCTTTAAATATCCTACCAAAGAAAGCATTGGACAGATTGGACTGTGAAGGTTTGACCCTAAAGCCCAGCAACATCATCGTAAGAGCCTTTGATGGTTCTAAGCGGATGGTTCACGGGGAGGTGGACATCCCAATTAAAGTGGGTACTGAAACTTTCCACTCCACATTTTATGTCATGGATATCCGTCCCTCCTACTCCTGCTTGTTAGGAAGACCGTGGATTCATCATGTTGGGGCTGTTACATCTACCCTGCATCAGAAGCTTAAATACCCTGTCCAGGGGAAAATTGTGACAGTTCGTGGCGAGGAGGAGTATATGATAAGCCATCTGAATTCATTCCGCTATGTTGAATTAGATGGTGAATTCATTGAGACCCCCTTTCAGCACTTTAAAGAGGTTTCTCCTGAAGTTGCGGGAGCCAAGACAATGACTGATGTGCCCATCATTACCAAACCTGTGTCTCGGATGTCATCCCTTAAAGATATGAAGGTTGTGATAGAGGAAGGAGGAAGTACAGTGTGGGGTCAGCTACCAGATTTTCCTTTCAAGACAGATAAGTTCGGCTTGGGTTTCACTGCTTCTAGTCAGAAGGCTGTGCGTCACGCCCGGGCTGGAGGACCACCATTAAAGATCACTCATCATGGAGTTCATGCTTTGGAGGATGTTGAAGAAGAAAGCAATTTTGAAGACTAGATCTTTCCAACTATTGAAGGAGGACTGAACAACTGGGAGGCGAAAGACTTCGTTCCCATTACTTTCATCAATCAGTAATTTATCTTTTGAACATTTTCTGTTGGCCTGTAATAATTTTTAAACAATTCGTACACTTTTTTCCTTATGCCTTACCCGGGGCATATAGGTCCATTTGTAAGGGTTTTGATTCTTCATTTTCATATGCCATTTTTAATGAATCATGGACGTTTTCATATATAAACTTTTGTGTTCATTTTCTTTCTTTTTACATTTTATTTTTTTAAAGGTGGCTATCCCTTACACACACCCACACTCACAAAATGCAGGTACCCATCCACTCCGAATTCCATGGGTAACAATTCTGCTATGGCCTTCAGTAACTCTGAAGATCTGGTCAATCATGCTGAATACGAAGGTGATGAAGACTGTGAAGTGCTTGGAGAGTTGGCCAGACTTGTGCAACGGGAAGAGAGGGCTATTCTACCTCACGAGGAGTTATTAGAGACTATCAACTTGGGAACAGAGGAAGACAGAAAAGAGGTTAAAGTGGGTGCTAACCTAGAGCCAAGTGTCAAAGAGCGCTTAGTTCACCTGTTGAATGAATATGTTGAGATCTTCGCCTGGTCCTATGAAGACATGCCTGGACTTGATACAGATATTGTGGTTCAGCGTCTCCCTACAAGAGAAGACTGTCCACCAATCAAACAGAAAGTCCGCCGAATGAGGCCCGACAAGTCCGAAAAGATCAAAGCCGAAGTGATGAAGCAGTTCAATGCTGGATTTCTTGATGTTACTTCCTATCCATAATGGGTTGCTAACATTGTGCCCGTGCCTAAGAAGGACGGCAAAGTCAGAATGTTCGTGGATTACCGAGACTTAAACAGGGCTAGCCCTAAAGATGACTTTCCACTACCGCACATTGACATCTTGGTTGACAACACAGCTCAACACAAGGTATTTTCTTTCATGGATAGATTTTCAGGGTACAACCAGATCAAAATGGCCCCCGAAGAAATGGAGAAGACTACTTTTGTTACGCAGTGGGGTACCTTCTACTATAAAGTGATGCCATTCAGACTGAAGAATGCTGGGGCAACCTATCAGCGAGCCATGGTAGCTTTGTTTCATGACATGATACATCATGAGATTGAAGTCTACGTAGACGATATGATAGCCCGTTCACAGACAGAAGAAGAACACCTCGACCATCTGCAAAAGTTGTTTGTCAGATTGAAAGAGTACAAGCTCAGACTGAACCCTAACAAGTGCACTTTCGGAGTCAGGTCCGGTAAACTCTTGGGATTCATCGTCAGTAATAAAGGCATCAAGGTTGATCCTGCCAAAGTCAAATCTATACAAGAAATGCTTGCCCCTCGCACTGAGAAGGAGGTCAGAGGTTTCCTGGGACGCCTAAACTACATCGCAAGGTTCATTTCTCACCTAACATCTACCTGTAAACCAATCTTCAAGCTATTGAAGAAGGACCAGGTGGTTAAATGGAATGATGATTGTCAAGTTGCTTTCGATAAAATCAAGGAGTATTTGCTGGAACCTCCTATCTTGATGCCACCCATCGAAGGAAGGCCGTTAATCATGTATCTGACTGTCCTGAAGAATTCAATGGGGTGTGTACTGGGCCAACATGATGAGTCTGGCCGAAAAGAGCATGCCATTCATTACCTTAGCAAAAAGTTTACCGACTGTGAAACCCGATACTCACTGCTCGAGAAAACTTGATGTGCTTTGGTATGGGCTGCTTGCCGGCTGAGGCAATATATGTTGACACATACCACTTTATTGATCTCTAAGATTCATCCGATCAAGTATATCTTCGAGAAGCCTGCTTTATCCGGAAGAATCGCTAGATGGGATATGATCCTCACCGAATATGATATACAGTACACGACCCAAAAATCTATAAAGGGGAGTGTGCTAGCCGATCATCTGGCCCATCAAGCTGTCGAAGATTACCAATCTATGAGGTTCGACTTCCCCGACGAGGATATCATGACTTTGAGCAACATTGAAGAAAACAGACCGTATGACGGACCTGAACAAGGATCCTGATGGACTCTATACTTTGATGGTGCCTCTAACGCACTTGGAAACCGTATCGGCGCGGTACTTATCTCTCCAGAAGGTTTCCATACACCTTTCACTACTAGACTATGCTTCAGTTGCACCAACAACATGGCCGAGTATGAAGCTTGTATCTTTGGTCTCAAGGCTTCTATTGACTTAGGAATCAAATCTTTGATTGTATTTGGGGACTCAGTTTTGGTTATCAGTCAAATCAAAGGAGAGTGGGATACTAAGCACCCTAACCTCGTCCCTTACAAAGAACATGTCTTGACGTTGTTACCACATTTCGAGTAGATTACCTTCGAGCTCTTCCCGCGAGAAGAGAATCAGTTGGCAGATGCACTAGCTACAATGTCATCCATGTTTAAACTTAACTGGGATAATGAGGCTCCTCAAATCACCATTGAACGAATGGACGAACCTGCACATTGTCACGAGATTAATACCGAAGAAGTAGTGGACCGACCTTGGTTTCATGACGTCAAAAGGTATCTCGAAGCACAAGAATACCCTGAAAGAGCTTCAGTCAACGACAAAAAGTTCTTAAGGAGGTTCGCGGCCAAGTTCTTTCTAAGCAATGGTATCCTATACAAGCGCAATCCTGATTATGTTCTACTCCGTTGTATGGACAAAGTTGCAGCCGAGCAGATCATGGCTGAACTACATAATGGCACCTTTGGCACCCACTCAAGTGGTCATATGATGACTAAGAAGATTCTACGGGCAGGCTACTACTGGTCTACCATGGAATCTGATTGTCATCAACATTCCCTTACTTGTCACAAATAACAAATCTATGCTGACAAGGTACATATTCCTCCAGTTCCTCTTAATGTCTTAAGAGCTCCTTGGCCATTCGCGATGTGGGGAATCGACATGATTGGAGAGATCAGGCCTACAGCATCCAATGGACACCGTTTCATCCTGGTGGCCATTGATTACTTTACCAAGTGGGTCGAAGCAGCTTCCTTCGCCTCCGTTACAAAGAATATGGTTGCCCGCTTCATCAAGCAGAACCTCATATGCCGGTATGGTATCCCCGATAGGATCATCACTGACAACGGTACAAATTTGAACAATACTATGATCACCGCTCTGTGCGAGCAATTCAAGATTCAACATCACAATTCATCTCCCTATCGGCCTAAGATGAACGGTGTTGTCGAAGCTGCGAACAAAAAGATCAAAAAGATCATTCAAAAGATGACAGTCACCTACAAGGACTAGCATGAGATGTTACTGTTTGCTCTGCACGGGTACCGTACCACGGCACGCACTTCAACTGGGGCATTGCCCTATTCTTTGGTATATGGCATGGAAGCTGTTTTACCTATCGAGGTTCAGATTCCCTCCTTGAGAATCATGAAGGATGCTGGTTTGAGTGAAGATGATTGGATTCAGACCCGGCTTGATCAACTTAACTTGATTGATGAAAAGCGACTTACTGTTGTTTTCCATGGTCAGGCGTATCAGAAACGTATGATCAAGGCCTTCAATAAGAAAGTCAAGAGACAAGTATATCAAGTCAGGGACCTTGTAATCAAGCGGATCATCTTGCCGCAAAGTGATCCCAGGGGCAAATGGACTCCTACTTACGAAGGACCATTTGTGATCAAAAACATCTTTTCTGGTGGGGCAATGATCCTGACCACCATGGACGGCGATGACCTACCGCACCCTGCGAATGCAGACATAGTCAAAAGATACTGCGCATAAACGACCCGACAAGTTGAAAACCCGAAAGGGCGACTTGGGCAAAAATGGGCATCCCGATGAATCGAAAACCCGAAAGGGCGGTTCAGGAAAAAATTAGGGATAAATAAAAAAATTTGTACACCCGGCAAGTTGAAAACCCGAAAGGGCGACTTGGGCAAAAAAGGGTTTCCCGGTGGACTGAAAACCCGAAAGGGCGGTCCAGGAAAAAGTTAGGGAATTAAAGCATATGAATATGTCTCGTCGGATCACTTTAAGGACAATCTCTTCAACAGACAAGCTCCGGGCTTCTAATCAATCTAATCATCGTCGGACGAAGCAACGAATGGACAAGATACTCAGAGTTACGAAGGCTATAGCAGAATGGGGTCCCCATGGAATTATTACACATAGCCATCTTTCTTTGTATAATTTTTTCTCAATTTTATGACAACATTCTCTTATTAGGATGTTTGTCTCCTTTGTACAAAATACTTACACAAAGTTAATACAAAGATACTTCAAAGTGCAGAAAATTTTTGCCTTTTCTTTCCCTTTTTACACTTATGTTTTATTTGAAAACGTCCAATGATTTATTAAATGAGGATATGCATTTGAGTATAATCACTGCTTACAAATAAAACGAAATGAGAAAGAATAATTACTGACAGATTGAAAGTATGGGAAAACGTCTTTGGGCTATTCCAGGAGAAATCCTCAGCCAAGCTATAGCCTTGAAATACATATCCCCAGCGGAGTTAAGTTTCAAAATCCCCATCAGAACTAAGTTTCCAAACTCCCAATCCCCAGCGGAGCCAGCAAAAATTTGAACTACGGACCCTCAGTGAAGATGAAGCTTTCTTCCCCGACGGAGTCCAAAACTTCAACCCCTAAACCCCAGTGGAAGACCATCCAGTTTCCTCAAATTCCCCATAGATTTGTCTTAAAACCAGAAGATTCCCCTGCAAGTTGTCTTACTAATTAGACAACAACTTCGGGTAATTCCTCAATAGATTGGCATACAACCCAAACTCTTGAAAACTCTTCCACAAAATAAACATTCTCCCCACAAAGTTATTTCCTAGTAGATCGAAGATTCTCATTCTCACTTCTCCGGTGAAGCTTCCAAGGTTTCAATTCCCCAGTAGAGACCGTCAGAGTTTTCCTTATTCCCCAGGAAAGTCATGAAGGATTCTCACATCCCCACAAGTTGCCAAGGATTTTCTATCCCCGACAGTGGTCCAAGGATTTCTCATTCTCAGCAATCAAAGATTTTGAATCTCCAACAGCGATCAAGGGATTTATTTTCTCTGGCAGTAGTCAAAGATTTCATTATCTCCAGCTATCAAGGATTTATTTTCCTCAGCAAGACAGCTAATCAGCTTACATGCGCATCCATTACATTCATATATCATAAACATTGATAGAACACATTTTATTGCATCATGCATGTCATGCAACATAACTTTGTGTTTCAGCTAACATTTTACCCCTTTCCGGATGAGATTAAAAGCTATCTTTAACAACTATGCCAAGATTTCAGATACAGTACGGATACACTCCAAGACATGGAAGTCATTATGCTACTCATTTAAATCTCTTTTTCAGATACAGTATGGATACACCCCAAACACGGAGGTCATTCTACTACTCATTCAGAATTTCAAGTCAAGATACATTTCAGATACGCTCTAGAAACGGTAGCCATTCTGTCACTCATTAAGACTTCAGCAATCAGATACAGACTAGATACGCTCCAAACACGGAAGCCGTTCTATTTCTCATTCAGATTCAACTATCAACTTCAAGTTTAGATACACTCCAGAAACGGACGTCATTCTGTCACTTGCCCAGATCCCAGTTACAGTACACATACACTCCAGACACGAAAGTCGTTCTGCTACTCATACAAGATCTCAACTTCAGATACAGTCCAGATACGCTCTAGACACGGTTTCCATTCTGTCACTCATTCGGAATTTATCCCTAGCCCAGAGATGCTCCATACAAGGATGTTTCCCTGTCACCCATTCAGAATTCAGATACAATACAGATACACTCCAGACACGACAGTCATTCTGATATTCATTCAAAAAATAAAATACGGTTACAGCTCGGATACGCTCCAGACATGGAAGCCATTCCTTTGCTCATACAAATCCAATCTCCAGATACAACTCAGATACGTTCCAGATACGGATACCATTCTGGTGTTTATACTCCTGATTTTCAACAAACAGTCTTGGATGGAATCTCTAAGCCCATCTCCATCAATATTCTACCATCTCCAAATGGCATCTTTAATTCCATTCCCTCATTTACATTTTGAAGAGTGCAAATTTACGGACACTCTAGTGTCCAATCCTCTTTTACCTTTGAGTCACGAAAGGCAAACTCGTCAATCTAACTCTTCAGGTTCAAGAAGATTGAACAGGGGCAGCTGTTGTATCCCAAAATTTGCCCTCTCATTTTATCAAGATTTCCCCTCACAAGACTCTTTGTACTCAAGACCAAACAGGGTTTTGCTCTGCTCAAGACATTTCCTTACACTGATGACCTAAATTAGGGTTTGAGTTTGCACAAGGATTTTTGGACTTTCAATGTTCAAAATGACTTTTATACTTCATGTTGGACTTACAAGATTTCCTCTACCAAGTTTCAAGCCTTGAATCAAATTTTTGCCCATTCAACTAGACAGTTGACCTAGAAATCAGTTGTATTGGGGAAAGAGTCAACTGTGACCAATTTACAGTCAAAACTCATAATTTTTAATCCACATCAACATTATATGCTCCTAGACCATTTTATCAAGTTTGGACCATAACTCCTCAAGAAATTTGATCAGATCATCAAAATGGCAAAATGGTCATTTTTAGGGTTTTGACTGTATAAGGGCAATTTCTGATTTTTTTCACCTGGCCAATGGAAAATTGGGTTCAAGCATGGATTCAAGGACTCAATGGCATCATCTTTACCTATTCACAAGGTTCAAAAGATCTCAAATGCATTGGATTGACAGATGAATTTTTCAGTCAACTGATCAAAATTTGACTGTACACTGAAAAGTCAAACTTTGACTTTTTGGTCAAAATCAAGTGCCAAGGGTCATTTTTCATCAAGATGTGTCAAAACATGAAACTTGTTCATCAAGAAACCTAATTTTGCAAATTAGGGTTTAAGATTGAAAATTTTCATAACTTAGAATTTTTCTAAGTTATGAAATTTTCTTATTTTTTCCCAACTTTGCCCAACATTTTCACCATGATGCAATTAGATTCAAACAAAACTTCAAACATGAAAGTTGTAGTCCTCCAAAAAATCTACAGATTTTATTCACAAAGTTTTCTCAAAAGAATCTTGGATATCAAGTTATGATTTTTGGAACAAGGGTCCATGGAACTTTTAACTTTTTGAAATTTTGCCCTAGTTTAGGCAGGATTTTGACCTATCTTCATGACCATTTTTCACATAGTTCCACTTGGAATCTCAAAATTCATTTCAAAGATGGATTGTATATAATGTTATAAGCTTTCCAAAATGTCATATAACTCTCCAAAATAATTTATGGTTAGGGAGAATCGAAGGTTTGAATTTGGCAAAAACTCACTTTTGATCCATGGCATTTTCATGTTGATACAAGTTGCAAATTCCATCCAGCATTGTTTGTACTTGATTACAGTTCCCTAAACCCTTTCATACTCAATAATTAAATGCAAATCCATTAGTTTGAGCCTTTGTTCTGATCATGGGAGGATTACACAAGAGATTAATCCAAAAATAGCAAAAAGGCAACATTGCCATTTTTGTCAAATTTGCTTTATGTCAAATTGCATTCTTGGGCCTTGAGCAAAATCTTGTACAGCAAACAATATCCACAAACTGAGGGGGCCAAGATCATAAAGTGCAAGCTGGTAGATAGCCTGTACAGGCATGTCTTGCATCATTTCTTACTTTTGCTTAAAATACAAGAAACATGCCAAAATCACATAACTTGCATATTTGTTAGAACCAACTCTTGCAAGCATTAGAGACAAGTTTTATACATTACCTTGAGCCAGAAACACGAATTGTTGAACCCTCAAGCCTTCCAAAACACAAAATCACATTCTTCTTGCAAAACAGGACACTCCCTGCAGTTTCACTTCCATCTCACAAGTTACTCGTGTGTTTTTCCCCAAACTTGTTCCAATACATTCCATATAACCTATCCAAGCTATCCCAATCATTGGCCACTGACTGTAACTCCATTTGCAAGCTTCACCATTTCTGTTTTCAGCTTGTGCAGGTTGACTTCTATAAGCTTGTTCAAGCACATCCAAGGCAAACTAGGCATTGGGAAAGGTCAGAGGAAGTTCAAGCAAGCTCCCAAGCATCTCAGGCCTCACTGAAAATCTCCACATTGCCATACACGAGTTCATCTGAAACAGGTATTTGTCAACTTTCTATCTCTCTATTTAGGAATCATTAGGCTTAGGTTTGTGAATAAAAAATGTAGTACTCATAGCCCTGAAGCTGTACATATGCTCAGTTTTCATTTAAGTTAAACGTGTTAAGAGAATTTGATTCATGAACTTCCTGTAAAAGTTAGGTTAGAAATTAGGGCCAGAGAAATTCTCTTTGGTCTTTGAGAGTTAGATTAAGTTCTTTATATGGTTGAAATCGTCTTGACAAATGCTACAACTTTGGTGTTATGAGGTTTTGCATTAGAGCACGTATGCAGGTTTTCCATATTTGAGTCAGACGCGCGTATTTTTGGTTGACAAAGGTTGAAGATGAAGTTCAGTGGGCTGAGCTTGGTTCTGGCATTGTTTTTGGCACCCCCCTCTTTACTGATTGCACCCCCTGGCCCATTTCTTTATATTTTTGTATTTTTCTATTTATTTTTCATTTATGATTTTATTATATTTTTTCTAAACATAAAAAAATACTAAAAATATTTTCAAAAATATTCACATTTTATTTTTTTATTTTTTATTTTTAGACATAAAAATAATTATTAATTGGTATATACCTTTATTTTCTTTAATAAAAACTTATAAACATTATAGAAATATTATATATTTTATTTTTATTATTCATACATATAAAATAATATTTTTTTCATATGTTTTAATTTTTTAATATACTTGTATATATGTTTATATTTATTCTTGTACATAAAATAAATAATATAATATATATTATCTTAAAACAAAAAACTAGGGTTTCCACCCTTATTAAAAATAATATTTTTTTCTAATATATTTTATTTTTTGACACTTGAATATATTTTTATTTTTATTGTACATAAATAAATAATATTAATAAATATACTTTCTTAAAACAAAATTTAGGGTTTTTTTTCCTTAACAAAAAAACTTTTTATTTTCTTTCTTTTTAATACATTAAATATTTTATTCATACACAAAAATAAACAAAAACATTTTTTTGCATATTCATAATATTTTGCATGTTTATTTAATTGACCATTTAAATACTTGCCTATTTATTTATTTGTACCATTTATTCAATTTGGATGTAATAGTAAATATTAGGGTTTTATTTTCTTGTAAATCCCCCCATTCAAAAATTGTATCCCATTTCCCATATCAATATTGTAATAGTCGTAGATTTATTTTGCGAATTTATAACTTTCAAATATGCCATGATAGAAATTAGGGTTTGTATGCAAAATCCAAAATCAAAACAAATCGCTTGACTAATACAAAGACAAAAAAGCATGAAAATTGACAACACAATGCACACATGCACCCCTAGGGTTTCATCCACTTGTTGCCTTTAAAATGACCATGTTATGCATGTTGAGTATCTTGGCAAGACTAAAACAAAACAAAAGATCATAGTCCCTCGATAACGCTATCTTGGTTTCCTATACAAAAATGATCTATTCCCTCAAAAATTTGCTAAAGATACTTAGCACAATTGCTATCATGGTCCAACGATGACCCGCGCCTGTCCCGTTTAACATCCAAATACAAGGTTGTTTACCAAATGCAATGGTAAAACAACAATGTAGAAGAGTTAAAAATATAGGAAAGACTCTTGAGTAGATAGGGTAGACAACTCTTAGTTACTTGATCCAAAACTTGCAAAAACATCCTTGTTATTTTCAAACACACAATTTCAAAACATTTCCCAAAACAAACTTTCAAACATTGAAACATCTTTTCAAAAGACAATACACCTTTGTATACATTCAAACAAGAATCATTACAAAGGTTGCCATAACGATGGCCTCTTTTCAAAACATTTTCAAAAACCACACACAAAGCACCATTTCAAACAATTGCAAAAGCAAAGCAAGTGATCTAAACAAGTAACTAAGAGCCCATGGATAACCATGGATGAAAAGGGTGTTTGCACCTTCCCTTTTCATAATCTACCCCCCGAACCCAAGAAAACAACTCAAAGGTCTTTCCTGTGCTTTTTTACCTTTCCTTTAGATAAAATAAAAAGTCGGTGGCGACTCTTGCTAAACCGAAACATTTTCAAACACAAACGCAAAACCTCAAGTCATTTCTCCCACCGTATCACAACATCTACTCAAATGTGTAGTGTTTCCATTTGTTTTGGAAAATCACTCCATAAAAAATGCAAACATGCATTGGACTATGAGCCAATTCCATCTCCTTTTCCCTAGTGATTTCGTTCAGATTCCTAATGTACCTGATGATTTATTAAACTCTTTAGATATTTTGTGATATCCCTTACAAGTTTCCTCTGCGTCTAAATTTTATTAAGGTCAAGTCCATTACTTGTTACCTTTTTCAGAGTACAGTGTTCGGGTATTATGTAGATTCTAGTGGTTACTAGTCTTCCTCTGTCGAGTGGTCACTATTTGCCTTAATTTGATCCAGTTATTCCCTTGCGTAACATTTTAAGTTTGGTGGTCATTAGTTCCTTTTAAGGTCATGTCTGTCACTTGTCACCTGATTTCGAATATAAGGTTCTGGTATTCAGCGAGCATATTTCTGCTTGTTGGGTTGCCCTTGGATACACAAGGTCGGGGCAGTGACCTCAACTCTACACCAGAAAATCAAATATCTTGTGAGTGGCAAAATGGTAATAGTTTGTGGTTAAGAGGGGTATGTGGTGAGTCATATGACTTCATTTCATTCTGTTGAGGTGGATGGAGAAGTAGATGAAACCCCTTTTCAAGGTTTTGATACTGTGCATATGGTTAAGACTCCTTGCTTTGAGGAGAGGAAGAAACATGCAATGTCCACGACTTCTTTGAGATATGCATAGGTATTGGTTGAAACTGGTGACCTTAAAGGTTGGGGTAGTGTGGTGGATGTTATTCTGAAATTCAACAATTGAGCAATTGACCTAAAAATCAACTGTATTGGGGAAAAAGTCAACCATGGCCAATTTACAGTCAAACTTCATAATTTTTAATCCACATCAACATTTTAAACTCATATGTATCATTTAATCAAGTTTGGACCACAATTCCTCGAGAAATTTGATCAAATCTCCAAAAGGGCAAAATGGTCAAAATTAGGGTTTTGACTAGGAAAGGGCAATTTCTGATTTTTGACCTAGAAAATGGTCAATTGGTTTAAGGCATGATCTCAAGAGCTCAATTGCATAATTTTTACCTAATGACATGGTTCAAAACACTGCAAGTCCATTGGATTGACAGATGAATTTTTCAGTCAACTGATCAAAAGTCAACTATATACTGAAAAGTCAAACTTTGACTTTTTGGTCAAATTCAAATGCCAAAGATCACAATTCATCAAAACATGTCAAAATGTGAAAATTATTCATCAAGAAAACAAAAATTCAAGATTTCATTTTGAAAAGTCAAAATTTCTAAACTTAGAACTTTTTCTAAGTGTTGGAAATTTCATGTTTTTTCACAACTTTGAACAAAATTTTCATCATGATGCAAGATGATTCAAGAGAAACTTCCAACATGAAAGTTGTATATCTCCATGAAATCTACAACTTCTTCCAAAAGCGCTTGGATCTCAAGTTATAATTTTAAGAACATGTGGTCATGAAACAAAACACAGTGAAATTTTGCCCTAATTTGGTCAGGATTTTGACCTAACTTCATGGCACTTTTTCATATAGTTCCAATGGGAATCTTCCAAATCAATTCAAATATGGGTTGTATATCACATTACAAGATTTCCAAAATGTCCAAGTACTCCTTGAGATCATTCTTGAGTAGGGAGAATCGAAGAGATGAAGTTAGGGTTTTATCACTTGAATTACAAGTCATTTTGTGATGAACCAAATTGAAAATTCAAACTATGCTGCATAAACTCTACTTTTCAGGCCTCAAAATTGTTAGTCACTCCATAATTAATGGCTTGCACAGTTGTTAGAGGTATCATTTCAAGCATTCAATGCATGGACAAGCTTTATATCCATTTTTGGAAGAAAGTGCACATTGCCATTTTGATAAAGTGACTTTTTTCACAAAACTTGTTCTTGAGCCTTGAACTTGTTCTCTTATGATCACACAAGTACTATAACTCATGAGAAATTGTTTATACACTTACAATCAACCATCCCATGCTTGTACCTCACATTGAAACTTGGTTTCCCTCTTTTCTTGAAAATCAAGTAACCTAGCCAAAAGCTTGTAACTGGTACTTCTTATCGTCCAATGCACTCAAGACCTTTTATATATAGATATACAAACCATTTGTCACAAAGGAAACGAATGCTTAAGCCCTGAAAAGACCTAGAACTCATAATCACATCTCATACTTCCATTTTAACATAAACTGACCAAAAACTTGAAACTCATAACTCCCTCGTGCGTTTTCAAGCCTTTTGCTTCTTAAAGCTTCTAAACACCATTTAGAACTGATCCCACACCCTGTTATAGAACTGTAACACCATTAACACCATCCACCATTTTCAAAAACAGAGCTTTGCACTTGGACTTCTCCAGAACTCCTCAGGCCCTTTCAGCTCAAGCTAAGCATTCCATTAGCTTCCTGGGAACTTGAGGAAGCTAACCCAACCATTAGAACTCCTCGAAAGCTGCTCAAACTTCAAACCCGATACCCTCTTGCAAGGTAAGTTTTCTAACTTTGTAACTTTCCATACAGGCATCATCAATGATTTATTTGTGAATGAAACATGTAGATATCATTGCCCTAAAGTTGACCATGTCCATAGTTTCCATTAATTTTGCTTGAGCTTAGAGAATTTTGAGACTGAAATTTCTGATATTTTTAGGGTTCAGTTTAGGGCCTATGAAATTCATGCTTATCTTTTATATATAGTTTTAATGCTTTACATTTCGGAAACCGTAAGGAAATTTGTTACAAGTTTCATGTTTACAGTTTTCATTTTTGTTGAGAAATGAACAAGTTACAGTTGATCTGGATGGAGGTTGAAGATGAAGTGTAACTCAGGACGCACTTTGTATCATATATTTATTGTTTTGCTTATGTTAACGGATGTATAGACACCCCAGTGGTAGAAGCGCGCGCCTGTAACCTTTGGGACCTGGGTTCGAGTCCCAGTGGTACCCTTTTGTTTTTTTCCATAGTTTTTGCATTTTTCTGACCCTTTTTTGCAGGCGCTGGGCTCCAACTTTGGGCCTTTGTTTTTGTTTTTACTTTCTAACCCCCCAGTGGACTATTTGCACCCCTGGCCCAATTTTATTTTATTTTCTTATTTTTATTTCATTTTATTTTCTTAAATATTTTTCCTAATATTAAAAAATCATAAAAAATACAAAAATATTAGATTTTCATTTTGACATAGTTTATTTATTTTTTTCACCTAAAAATTATTTTTATTTAATAAATACTTTATTCATTTCACTAAATATCTTGTGAATTTAATTAAAAAATAGGTTTTATTTATTTTCTTTTTACACCAATTTAAATATATTATTTTTAATATAAAAAGGCCAAAAATATTTTATAATACTATAATTTATTTCCAAGACAAAAAACTACCAAAAATACTTTTCTTGTAAACTTAGTTTCTTATCAATTAATGAATTAGGGTTTTATTAATTTCTTTTCTTATTAAATTAGGTTTACTTTTATTATCTTAATTAATTGTTTTCTTTAATTAATTAGGTTAAAACAAATTCACTTTTCCTAAAAAATCCAAACAAAATTATCCATTTTCTTTATATTTGCATTCTTGCATATTTATTCATCTTGTACATTATTTATTGCAATAGTTGTACAAATTCAATTTGGTTGTAATAGATTAATTATGTTTATATTCTTGAAATCCCCATTTATACTTTGTACACCCCCTCCCACAAGTATTGTAATAGCGTAGTAACTTTAAATTCCGCAATTTATCGCTTTTATATACAAATGCTAGTAATTAGGGTTTGTATGGAAAGACTAAAATCAATACTTAGAAAAACCTAATTCAAGACAAAATCAAGCATGAAAACAATACACTTTCAGACAAGCACCCCCTAGGGTAATTCTACTTGGTTGCCTTTATAAAATGTCCATATTACGCATGTGAGGTATCTTAGCAAAAACAAGCAAATATAAGATCATAGTCCCTCGATGACGCTATCTAAGTTGCCTTTCAAATGATCTTAGTCCCTAAAAAGAATGCTAAGATACCTTGAAATATTGCTAATCATGGTTATACGATAACCCACGCTCGTCCCGTTTACATCCAAAGATAGGGTTACTTACCAAAACAATGGTAAGATAACAATGTCAAAGGAAAAGAAAATAAACAAGAAAGACTTTTGAGTAGGTAAAATGCTCTTAATTACTTGCTCCATTTCAAAACAAACAACCTTGCTATTTTCAAAACAAACACCTACACTTTCAAAACATCTTACAAACTTGAAAACATTTTCAAAAGATCAAACACTTTGTATATATTCTTACGAACGAGAATCATTACAAAGTTTGCCTAAACAATGGCCTCTTTACAAAATACTTTCAAAAACCACAAAAAGCACAATTTCAAACAAAAAGCAAGTGATCTAGCAAGTAACTAAGATCCCATGGAAAACCATGGATGAAAAGGGTGATAATACCTTCCCTTTTCATAATATACCCCCCGAACTCAAGAAATAATCTCAAAAGTCTTTCCTGTGCTTTTCACCTTTCCTTTTGGATAAAAGAAAAGTCGGTGGCGACTCTTGCTAACCGCAACATTTGCAATCAAACGCAAAACCTTCAAGTCAGTTCTCCCACCGTATCACACTGATGATTCATTAAACTCCACAGATATTCCCTGATAATCCTGAGAGGTTTCCTTAGTGTCTAAATTTTATTAAGGTTAAGTTTGTTACTTGTTACCTTTTTTAGAATACAATGTTATGGTACTCTGTAGAGTCTAGTGGTTACTAGCGTTCCTATGTCGAGTGGTCACTCATTTTCCTTGTTACAATCCAGTTATTCCCTGACGTAACGTTTTAGGTCTGGTGGTCATCAGTTCCTTTTAAGGTCAAGTCTGTCACTTATCACATGATTTTGAATACATGGTTCTGGTATTCTTTAGAGTCTAAGGGTCACTAGTTCCTCCTAAGTCAAATGGCCATTTGTCTCTTTTTGTCTCTCTAATTCGTTTGTTAGGTTTAGTGGTTACGGTTTCCCCTCAGTTTGAGGCTATCAGGTGTTCGCCTTATTTTGGATCCAATGGTCATTGGTATCCTGTGGAGAACTCTTAGGTCTAGTGGTCACTAGTCTCTTTTCAGCCGAGTGGTTACTTTTTGCTTCATTTGTGATCCAGTTCTTCCTAGCACATTCTTTGTAGTGCTCCTAAGGTCGAGTGGTCACTCGTTACCTTTACTCTTTTCCTGGTGTTTTGTCAATGTTCTAATGGTTTTGGTTTAGAAGACATTGTTCCAATTTGATTGAGACCAGTATGTACTGATGTTCTTCTCTTAGATCCAATAGTCATTGGTATCTTCTCGATACTAGTGGTTACTAGTCTTCTTAGGTTGAATTCAATGGTCATTGACCTCAATTTCCGTGTCTAGTGGTTACTAGTTTTTTTTAGGTTGAGTTTAGTGTTCACTATCCTTCTCTGCTCTCAAACTAGATTTCTTTGGTTCGATACCATAAAGCTACCAAATACAATTATTAGTGTTAATACACCTTGTCCTAATTCATCGCGCAAATTTTTTGGTTCAATTTTATATTCAATCCTCTTCTACCTTG
Organism: Vicia faba; assembly: GCA_948472305.1. Classification (NCBI taxonomy): domain Eukaryota; kingdom Viridiplantae; phylum Streptophyta; class Magnoliopsida; order Fabales; family Fabaceae; genus Vicia; species Vicia faba. The sequence continues at coordinate 173,222 of CATIWC010000431.1, forward strand.
TTGCTCGAAAGGCTGGTGCCAATCTCGCTTTAGGTTTAAGAAGATTGAATAGGGGAAGTTGTTATACCCTAAAATTTACCCTATTCAGTTCAACCCTATTTGTCTTATATTTCATTATCATATGCATACATACATATCATTGGTTCTATGGGATCAAGGCATTTCTGTTAAGCTTCATCAGGTTACAGAAGACGTTTATTTCATCAATCAATGCGCTCAAAGCATTCTCCAAGTTGTTTAATCAATGGAGAATCAAATCATCATCATTACAAGTTCCCATGTGTTCCATCATGCCTTGAATTGCAGAGAAAATCAAACGCTTCAGTCAATTTGGAATGATTTTTAGTAGAAGAGCGTTATTTCACAATGTGACTTCAAAAATTCATATCTTCCATCCAGATAAGTATTTTGGAGTGATTATTAGGCGTAAGAACCGTCTTGACATTTTCTACAGTACATATGTTCAGGTCCAGAACCAATTCTTTGAGGAGGATCTCTGAATATGAAAATATGCTGATGTTTGGATTTGCTGCTTCACTATTTCTTAGACTTCACTCTCTTATCCTCTCCAAAGCGCAGCAGACTCACCCTTTTTTACACACCTAACGCACAACACCATTACATGCTTCACTTTTTATCAAATTGGACAAAATAGCCCTCCAACAGCTCTAAGGCTCAAATGTCCACTTTACCCTCTATTTCCCACTCTATATAACTAGATCAAGCCCTCACAAACTTCTCACGCACTCTTCATTGCTCACAAATTAGATCTGAGTTTTCACTCTCTTCTTCAGGTTTTTTTTCGAATTGCTCGAATTCTTGGCTCTAGCTCTTAACTATCCTACATTTCTTCATCATTCAAGCTTAAAGATCTAGATATTTGGGTTTCTAAAGATCTATAATCAAAGGAATTGTGAATTTATTTTTCACATGCAAGGTAAGCTTCTTTGAATGTTGATTATTTGCTCAAGCTTGAATTAATGCTTTGAATCATGTTCATAAGGTTGTTAGATGGTCGGACTATAGGTCTGATGTATACATGTGTGTGAATTAAATCTTGATTGGTGTTTTATACAAATTGTATGATCTTCATGTTTTAGTGACTTCGTGTTCAAATTTCTCTATGAGCTTGCATCATTTGAAAAATCCATGAGCATCACATGAATCCTTGTTATTTTGTGAATAATTTTTATGTTTGGATCGTGTTAATTGGCTGAGTATCAAGAGAGAAATCTGGATCTAAAGTTTGGATGTTAGATCTGTATGTTTGAACTTTTTTTCATGCAGTCGTTTTCGTGCCTTATTTTCTCTTTGATCCTTGCTTCATTTCTAAAAATTCTTGATGCTATCATGTTCTTCATACTTTGATCTTGATTTTTGGTTTTGATTTCATCTTATTTCATTTAGAATTAAGAGAGATATCGTGCTCTGAACATTGCCTTTTGAAACTGAAAAAACGTGCTAGGGATTGTCTACACGACATGGACGATGAGGTGGTTCCCTCTAATCGAACATGTTTGATGGCTTTTCGTAGCGCTTTTCTGAAATATTAGGTGTTATAGATTTGCTTCATATTTGAATTTTATTTTATTTTAATTGTTTTGTCAAATTTATTTTTATTAGTTTCACCTATCTAAAAAAATCACAAAAAACATGTTAGACTTTATTTTTAGTCTACCTTTTGATTTTGAATTTTATTTCATCTATTTATCATTTTTGAATGATTAAAAAATTCATGGAGTTTAATTAGGTTTTTTAATTACTTTTTGGCATTTTTTATTTATTTTCTATTTTTCATAGATTTAAAAATTCACCAAAAATATTTTTCTAAGTCCCTGTTGATAGGATGATTTAGATATTTTTATCTCATTTTTAAAAAAAATTGTTGGCATTTAATTCTAAAAGTGACAAGTTTGAGTATTTTTTTGTTAAATCACTTGCTTAGACTAGAAATTAGATTTAATTTTGAATGTTGCATTGAGATAAAAAATGTGAAAAAATATGTTTTGCATACTTTTTTATGTTGTGAGTCCATGATATTTTTTAATCATTTTTTTTTGTTTTGCTATTTTTATCCATTTTATGATGTAGTGTTTCTAGTTTGATCTTGTTTCTAGCTAGTCTTTCTATTTGATTTTTATTTTCAACTTTTTCCTGATATAAAAAGTATGAAAAAATATGTTGATGTTCATCAATTATTTTTTATTCTTTGATAATTTTTCCCATTTATCTTGATCAATTTTTTTGAATTTGAAAATTATTTGTTAAGTGTGCTTGTATGGATTCTTTGTGGAGCTAGTTTCAATTTTTCAATCCCATTTTCTATTTCCCTTCCTTTTTGAATGTATGGTGACACTTAATTCTGACTTGAGATGTTCTTAGCTTGATTGAAATATTTTTGTTTGATTTTATTGATCCTTTTCCTATTTTTCTTTGATTTAATTATTTTATGTGATCATTATTTGTCTTGGTTAACATTTGGGGCCATATTGTTGAATTCCTTGTGGATTAATCCAAGATTGGAGAAGGATAAGTTCAAGGATAACCCCTTTGGGGTTTTAGAATCAAATGACCTTATTAGATCAATCCTTATCCATGATTTTCATATTGAACTTTTTTCCTTACGTTTTGATCTACTTCTTGTAGCTTGAGATATAAGGTATGTGTAATACAGTGGGAGAACTGACTTGGTGTTTTGCATTTTATCTCAAATGTTGCAGATAGAAAGAGTCTTCACCGACTTTTCTTTTATCCAATAAAGGAAAGGGTGAAAATAAAAGGAAAGATCTTTTGATAATTTTCTTGAGTTCGGGGGGTAGGTTATGAAAAGGGAAGGTGTTAGCACCCTTTTCATCCGTAGTTATCTACGGGCTCTTAATTGCTAGCTCACTTTGAAATGCTTTGTGTTTGTGTATGTTTTGAAAATATTTTGAAAACTCCTAAGTTTGGAAAACTTTGTAATGATTCTCATATCGTTGAGAATGTATACAAAGTGTTGGTTTTGAAAATATTTGTTGAAAGGGAATGTTTGGAAAGATGTTTTAAAAATGCCAATGTAAGGCAATTTTGTAATGATTCTCGTATCGTTGAGAATGTATACAAAAATTTTGTTTGAAAAGTGTTTTGAAAGTGTGAAGTGTGGAAATGTTTTGTTTTGTGAGCAAGCAATTACGAGCAACCTACCTACTCAAAAAGTCTTTATTCTTTTCCTCCTCCTTTAGGTAGTGTTATTTTACCATTGGTTGGTAAGGAGCCATATCATTGGATGTGAGGGACGGGGTGGATCATCGTACAATCATAGAAGGCAACTTGAAAGATGTTTTAGCAATTGTCACAAAGGACTAAGATTGTTTACTGAAAGAAACATTGAAGGGTCATCGAGGGACTACGATCTTTTAATTGAGGGTCTTTACTAAAACATCCCACATTCGAGGGACATGTCTGTCTTAATCCGAGGCAACAAGTGAGGTTAACCCTAGAGGTGAATGTGTGCAAGGTATTTTTATTTTCATGTATTTTATCTTGAATTAGGGTTTGTCTAATATTTGATTTTAAATCTTTTCATGCAAACCCTAATTACTAATGATAATAAGCAAAGCAATAGATTGCGGAATTTAAATGTCCTATGTTATTACAACGCTTTGGGGATGAGGGGTACAAGTTTGTGAAATAGGGAGGAAAGCAATAAACCCTAATTATCTATTACAAACCATTGAATATGAATAATAATAGAATGTATAAAATGTAAAGATGAATAAGAAAAAGAAATGTTTTTGTGGTTTTTTTATGGAAAAAGATTTAGTAATTAACCTAATTTAAACTAATTAATTTTAATTACAAGAGAAATGAATATACTTTTAACAAAACCTAAAATATATGTTAATTGAATTTAAGAAGAAAATAAAACCTAAGTCTAAATAATTTTTTTAGAAAATAATTTGAATGTTAATGTTAATTTGGAATGAAGATGTTTTTATAATGCAAAAAAAAAAAGTTAATAAAATCTAATTTAATTAAAAAATGAAATAAAATGTTTAAATTAAAATATTTTTAATTTTAATTTATTTAAGAAAATATATTTTTCTACTTTTTGGTTAAATGAAAATAATAAAGAAATACAAATAAGAAAATATGAAGAATGTAAAAATATTGGGCATGGGTGTTAAAAATTAGCAAAAAGCCCAAATATAAATTTGTTTGAAATCAGAAATAAATAAATAAAAAGGAAAATGGGCATGTGTTGTTTTAGTAAAAGGGGGTGAGAAATCAAAAAAAGAAGAAGAAGGAGGCCCAAGTTAAGGAGTCCAGCTCCTGTTTTGGGATTCCATGTGGCTGGCTTTTTGGAGGTGTATCATGTACATTTATTTTGGGATGCTTGATCTGATTGTCTAATGATCAGATGGTGTCGATGAGAGACGCATGGTTCGTGTATATGCTTGACTTGTATTGAATCTATAGAGGAATGTTAGAAAATAAAAATGCACCACGCCTGGATCGAACCCAGGACAAAGCAGAAGAATGACTTATACACGCGCGATCTGCCACTTGGGTAGTTGTTAGATCTAGTCAAAACACAACTTGTACTATTTAAAATAAACTCGTTTCTAAACATACTTCATCTTCTTCCTCATGCCAGCATCTTCAACACCATTTTTGAATTTTCAAAACTTGCTCATTTCTCAACCATTTTCAAAAGTGTAAACATGAAACTTGTTCCATTTTTCATCACGGATTCAACCATGTAAATAATAAAAGCTAACATTCAAAGATGAACATGAATTTCTGTTGGTACCAAAATAAACCCTAATTTTTCATAAAGTTAAACTTCAAAATTCGCATCACTCAGGCAACATAAATGAAAACTAAAGGCATGGTTAGCTTCAGGGCAATGATGTCTATATTTTTCATTCACAAAGTAACCATTAATGGTGCTTGTATAAGGAGTTCAAAGTTGAGAAAACTTACCTCAAAACTGGAAATTGTGTTTGGAGTTTGAGCACTCCTGGAGATGTTGTGATGATCTGGATAGCTTCATTGAACTCCTAGGAAGCCAAAGCAGTGCTTACTTTGGATTGAGAGTGGTTGGATTCTTCTAGAGAAGTCAAGTTGCATAGCTAAGTTTTGAAAATGGTGGATGGTGATGGAGGGATTATAGAAGTGGTTCAAGTGTTTGGATCACTTTTATATGATGTATATATGATGTTTGATTGATTAAGATGAAAAACGCACGAGTGGACTTTGAATTTGGTGTTCAAAATCAGAAATGGGAAGCAATGGTTGTTTTGATGCAAATTCTGGTTTTAGGGAGTATGGAAGTGTTACAAGGCTTGTGAATTCGTGTTATGGCTTGCAAAAAACATCTCTATTTATATAGAAATGGTTTTGAAGGCTCTAGCAATCAGAAATCAAAGATCACATGTTATGGTTATGTGACTTGATTTTGAAGCAAACTTGAAACATATTGTTCCAATGCATAGTACAAGGGCTTGTATGGTGGTTAACAGGTTGTAGATATGTTGCTTCTGGCTTTGAGATTATATATGATAAAAAACAAGTGCAAGGCTCAAGGAGAGTGGACTTTGTGATTAAAGCCACTTTTCCAAAGTGGAAGTCTTGGTTTTCTTCCCTAAATGGCAAACCCAGAGTGGATGCCCAACTTCTTCTCTTTGAAACTCCTAGCTTAAAAATGATCTCTTCAATTTATTTAACATTTTTGAAAGCTTGAAACACTTTCTTCAACCTTCATGTTAACCACTTTAGCTAAATCATCTTGGAACTTGGTAAAAAAATTCCAAGAAGTTGGGACAAAAATCTGACCAAACTTGTTGAAATTTTCATTAAGTGTTTTATTAAAAATGTCATGACTTCATCGGCCTATATCTCCAAATATAAGAATTTTTTGGACATCAACCGTCAAATACAAAGTTGTAGAATTCATCAAGATCTAAAACTTTCATGTTGAAAGTTTTTCTTGAAACATCTTGCATCTTGGTGAAAAATTGTCATGAAGTAATGAAATTATCAAGGTTAAAAACACTTAGAGTTTTTCTAAGTATTGAAATTATTGACATTTTCTTTTACTTTCCTGATTCTTGATGATCAATTTTTATATTTTTGAATGTCTTGATGAATCTTTATCTTTGAAATTCAATGTTGACCAAAAAGTCAAAGTTTGACTTTTTGTGTGTCAATTGACTTTTCATTAGTTGATCCAAATTTCAACTATCAATCCTTTGATCTTGAGAAATGATTTGAGTCATTAAATTAGGTAAATTTGTTGTGTTTGAATCCTTAAGGACATGCTTCAAGCCATTAGGTCATGTACTAGGTCAAAAGTCAATGATCAGTCATTCTCAGTAAAAACCCTAATTTTGATAATTTTGCCCCTTTGGTGATTTAAGTGTTTTTATTGAGTAATCATGATCAACACTTGATCAATTGATGAATATGACTTTAAAATGTTGAAGGGGACCAAAAATCATGAAGTTTGACTGTAGGTTAACCACAGCTGACTTTTTACCCAATAAAGTTGATTTTCAGTCATCTGAGTAATTGACTGGGTAAATTTGTGGTACAAGACTTTAAACTTGGTATGAGAAATCTTGGAGACCTATAGTTAACCATGAAAGTCATTTGAGGCATCAAAAGTCCAATTGTCCTTGAGAAAACCAAAATCCTAATTTGTGGACTCAGTGCTTAGGAGGTGAGCTTGTGTGATCAAATCTTGAGAACCTTTGAGCATTTGAGATCTTTGATGAGAAATATCTAGAGAAAAGAGAGGGAAAATTTTGGGGTACAAAAGTATGCACTTGTGAAACCTATAAGGAACCAATATCTTTATTCTTTCTCTTATTCTCATTAGAATTTTTAGAGCCTTGAGTTCATGTCTATTAACCATTCAAGTACTCTAACATCTTACCTTTGTTTAGAGGTCACTTACTTATATTTTATGATCATGGTTTAAGAGAGTGTGTTTTTACATTTCCAATTGAGTATCATTGATCCTATAATATTGGTATCACTTTGCCTATACTTATGACTTCATGTTTTATGACCTATAAATCAATGCTCCTTTGATTCTTTGATTGACATTTCATTGTCAATTCATCATGATGACAAGTTTTGTTAATTCATTGCCACATGCATAGTTTTGACCTAGTTTATGCTTGAATCTTATTGAGCACTTCGAGTCCAATATTTCCATGTTAAATTTTTGATCTTGACCTCTCTTCTCATATCATTTCTCATGCTTCCTTGATCCTTGGATAAGAACTTCCTTGATAACCAACATGATGATACATAAGAAGATATATTCTCCTTCCTACTTGTGTTTTGAGCATCATTGTCTAATGATTTCCTCATGAGATTTTATGCCATGTCCCATGAATGCATCTTGATGTTAGCTACTGCTCATAACACCTAATTACATTGACTTTGATTTATTTAGATTATATTTCTTTTATGCATCAATGGGACTATAATTTTCCATATATCATGACACTTAAGTATGTTATCTTGTTGACATTTCTTGAGTCTTTAAGTTCATTATTGATATCTTGTGAGGGATTAATTATCATCCTATGATATATAATATGTCATTTGACTCTTACTTGAGCTTTATCAACCTCATTTGATTTAAGACAAGTATTATCCATCATTAGATGATTTTGTTTATTAACTAGGTGACTTTTCTTATGTAAGAATTTTCATATTATTACTTGGTTACTCTTGAATATTATCTTGATCTAACTTACTATACAAGTCACACATTGCACAATCCTTCAATTATTTTATCTTCCTTTTGATCTTTAATTCTTAAATTGAATATTATTTGCTTCCTCCTTTAATTATTTTCTTTGTGTAATAAGTATGCAATACTTTCTCTATGCTTGTGATGTTTGAATATGTGATCTTAGAGATCATTATCTACTGACTTGTGTGTTTCATCACCCTCTAAACATGTTCTCTCTTCATATATACCTTTCTTGTACTTTACTTGCCTTTAGGGACATGTTATGGTTTGGTTTAGACCTAGTTTTGATTTAACCTTTGATATGCTTAGGTAATGATCCTTTAGGGTTGTCAAAGGTCTTTAATATGTGTTATCCTTGAGTTTATTCTTTTGAATTTATTCTTACTTGACATGTCTTGCCATGTTCACTTGATCATACACTTGATTTCATTTCACTTCACAACTTTGTTTTGACCTAGTTTGTGTGCATTTGTGTTTGATCCATGTTTTCAATGATTAATTGAGTTTTATCTTGATTATTTGGTATGTGCTGAGTGTATAACATGTCAATGTTTGCTTTCTCTTTTTCACATTACCTCTTTCATCTTACATGATTCCTTGTTAGTATTGCATGATTACATAAGTCTTCTTAGGGTTCTTAAACCAACTTTTCTTGTATGATTTGATTGTGAATCTTTCTCAAGTTTTTTTATGTGATGATGATGATTACTTGATATGTTTGCTTCTGACTTGAACACTATTTCATCTCTTTCACCTAGTTTCACCTTCTTATACCATGTTTGGTTAAACACTTGACACATGAATGATCTTATGCTAGTGTACTTTCCTTTATACCTTCTCTTGTGATATTTAGGAATTTACCTATTATGCATCACCCTTGGAAATACATATACATCTCTCTTTCCTTCTTAATGCTATAGTATTTCCTATCCATGATTTACCACTTACTTGAGATGCAAGTTTTGTCTTGTCACTTGTTTGAGTTTTATATCTTTTCATCATGTCAACTTGTTTTGATTAGGTGATGTTTATTAACATTTATTTCCTTAATGATAGTTTGTTATATCTTAAACCATGTTTATACTTAGGTATCTACCTCGTGTATCATCCATGATTGCATGCTTTATCATGTGTTGAAGTTTTGTATTCTAATTGCACACTTGCACTTCTACTTGCTTAGTTAGGTAATAGTTTATTATTCTTGACCTTTGTTTCCATGCTTAGGATATTATAAAGTGTTTACCATGATAGGGTCAGAATATAGATGATATCTTGATGTGCTTTTATGCCATGCCTTTTGATTTCACATCTTTGCCTTCATGCTTCTTCTGCACTTCTTTAAGTTTGTTTGTGAGATCTTTATCTCTTTTGTGTTTCATCATCGTGTCTTGTGTGATTGTGGATGTGTATCATCTTACTTGTGTGATGTTTTGTCATACTTACATTATTTTTTATCATCCATGCTTGATGTTGTGTCATCCCCCTCTTTATGTGATGTTTAATCATCTCTTCACCTATGTGTTTTATCCCATTTCTTTATGTGCTTGATGTGTTACCATATTTGCTTAACTTGATGTTTTATCATCTCACTATGCTAGATGTTTTGTCATCTCCTCTTACTTGATGTTTTACCATTCCTTCTATACTTGTTACTTGATGTTTTATCATCTTTTCTTCTTATATGCTTAGATATTTATCCTAATTGCATGTGTGTTTATGTGATACATGCTTTCTCTTTTATCTAAGTATGCTTGCCTATTTCTTCTTCATATTATTCTCTTTTATGAGATTTCTATGTTCCCCATAGGATTTTTACTTTATTCTTCTATAAGTTTGAACTAAATAGACCTTAGGATCTTTATCCATGCATGACAACCTTAGGATCTTTAGGACTATTTTGCTAGTCTCCCTTAGACTTTTTCTTTCCCCTTTTGCATCTCATTAAAACTAAAACTTTTTTTCTACCAAACTTCAAATCACTTAATAATAATTGATGAGAGTCACACTTTTTACTAATTATGGAAAATGATAAGCGGGTTTCTTCTCGATCTTATCGTTCTTTCATTCATAGTATTTTGTGTGGTTCAAACCTAAAAATCCTTTTTAAAGGTAAAAATTACCAACCAATGCAACCCTTTTTTTTCTTAGTACTTTTTCTTTTAAAACCTTTTCAAAAAGGACATGCTTCACTAGCATCGTCTATAAAAAAACACACAACAAACATAAACTATTAAGCTGAACTATGGCGCTCTGATTCCTTAAAAAGGAATACGTAGGCATCGAGTGGCGGGGCTCAGCTGAGGAAAACTTTGTATATATTTCCTTCTTTTCCTTGTGTTTTCTTATGCATACATTCCCTATAAGCTTTAGACTTAGCCTTTTACACACCCTTAGATTAGAACAAACTTATGGATTCGATGGAGTACCACAAATGTGAGGGGTGTTATTAACTTCCCATCGCGTAAACAACTTCCTTACCCTTTCTTCTCTTGGTCGTGAGACCGTGTTCTTTCCTTCCCTGAGGTTTACCTAGTGTTTCCTTTCCCCCTCTTGGGATAAATAACATTGATGGCGACTCCTCTATCTTTCGCCTTCGTTCGCGCTTCGGTGAAAATCCCAGACACGACAGCTGGCGACTCTGCTGGGGAAAGGTTGACCAATTGTTGGTCCATCCTTATCCAAGTCAGTCCTGAAGAAGTGAAAAACACAATAAGGGGGGGTTAAATTGAAACTTAAAATCAAAAGCGCAGTAGACACGATATTTTTATCCTGATTTGTTTGATCTCAAACTACTCTAGTCCACACGCCAAGGTGATTTCGCCTCTCTCCAACGAGGACTTAATTTACTAATCAAAAACTGATTACAACACTACTTTGACAACTGCCAAAGCCTTCTTGAGCATAACCACAACCTGGTTTATCTCAAGGAAAACTAGCTTAATCAAGATAAAAGAATATACTGTGTATTGTTGTTTTTATTTACAAAAACGGTATCACACCTGTGATATTTCACACAATTTGAGCGTATATATGATGAGATGTTGCAGCGTTTTTGAGGAATATTGCAATAGTATGTCAAAAATCATAAACGATTTTTCCTCTAAACTTATTTATATAGGTGTGGAAATCTTGTCCAACATAAAGCGTGATAATGGATGTTCAATGCTATTTCCATATTGAGAAGATTCTTGTCTGAATGAAGCCGTTGCATATGATATTGTCTTAATTGAAAAGTAACGCTTCAGAACTTAGAATCTTGCATGCTGCAATTGCTTCAGAATATTGATGACTCAGAGATGTGAGGATCTGATGGTATATTGAACTTCTGTTCAGAATTAGAGTATTCTACACTTCAGCGCAGATTCTGATCATCATTCTTCAGAACATCCTGATTACCTCAGCTTAAAAGCTTCTGTAGCTTAATTTATGGTGTTGTTTCAGTCAGAACTTCTGCATACAAAATAACACAAATTTAGAGTGCATATTTGTTCTTTGTGTTTGTTATCATCAAAACTCTAAGTAAGGGTTGTAGAATCAAACTATGTTCTAACAATCTCCCCCTTTTTGATGATGACAAAAAGTAGGATTTTCAATGAAAAATATAGAACAAAAAGCTTAAGAGAGTCTCCCCCTGAGTTGATTACTCAGATAGAGATATGAGTTACTTCCCTGAAGTTCCTTTTCGTTAGAGCTTTTGATGCACCTTCTTCTGTCCTTATCAGAATATGTTCCTGTTCAAGCTTTTCAGAAAAACATAGAGGTTAAGATATTCAGAATGTTTGAGACTTTGTCCCGGTATACTGTTATTGAAAATATCTTACTTTCTCCCCCTTTTTGTCAGGTATCAAAAAGTAATATAATCAGAGTCAAAAAGATGAATTATATTGAAAACAGAATGCAATGACATTTTTCAGAAACAAGGAGGATAAGATAAAAAAATACAGATAAATATTTAAAGAAAATCTAAGAATGAGGGGGAAGTCGTGTGAACAACGCTTCCAACAAGCTCTTAATCTGAGTGCTTGATTCTTCCTGCTTTCCCAGAATGTCTTTGATTTCTTTTGTAGTGTCTTCTTGTTTATCCAATATACCCTTGATCTCTTTGTTGGTGTCTTCTTGCTTATCCAATCTGGCATGGATTAAGGCGTTCTCCTTCTTCAACTCTTCCAGAGTTTGCATCACTATAGATGAATTTGGTGTATCTTCAGGGGTTGCATGTCGTTCAGAACACTCTACAGCCTCTTCTGATTGAACAAATTCTTCTGTTGCAATCACCTTTTCTGGAGCAGTAGTCAGAGGGTGACTATCAGAATCTGGTCAGTGGCTTCTGAAGGTTTGTGCTCTTTCCAGGGAGCATTATCCAACAGAAGAATTTCTTTCTTGTACCATTGGCTCAGAACTTGATCTTGGAAGGCTTTCAGCTGATCACTGAAGTTCTGTTGAGCCCTTTCATAGCTCAATTCTTTCGGCTTCCGGGTTTCAGAGTTGAGCCATTTTCTGAATCTTTCCCATAGTGAATCAGAAGCAGCAGGATTAGAAATTTCTTGACTTGCTTGCTTCAAAGAAGTAATCAATTCATGTATTTCTGTCTCAAAAATCAACAGATTCTTACCAACATCTGATTTGGTTGAGGTTGGTTTAGGTTTGGTAGTGGCAATTTTGTTTGAGGTGGAAGCTAGTCGGTCCAGCTCTTATGGATCAATGGCAAGTCTAAGGTTGTCAGCTGGACGGTTGATAGGTGAGGAAGTGGAAGAGTCAGAAATCAGGATTGGTGAGTGAGGGGTGTTTGGTGGAGTGGATTCATATGGTGAAGGTATTTATGGAATATCATGAATGGTGAGAGGTAAACGAATCGTAAGAGGTTCTGTTATCCCAGGAATTGGGGTAATGGTATCAGAGTCTGAAAGGGAGTCTTCTGATTGTTTTTCGGTAGCGTGTTAAATTTTTGGTTCAGGTATTTCAGAAGATGGATTTTCAGATTGAGGAGTGAGAGGGTTTTCATTTTTTGGTTGGGCTGAGTTGAGGTTTTGATGTTCTGGTTGAGGAGAGTGTGGTTGTGGATTTTCTGGTTGTTGAGATTGAGTATTTTCTGGTTGTTGAGGTTGAGTGTTTGGATGTTCTGGTTGAGGAGAGTGTGGTTGTGGATTTTCTGGGAGTGGTGAGAAAAAGTCTTGATCAAACAGTTCAATATCAAAGAGAACTCTAGCAAGTTCTGGTTGATGTTGTTCTGGATTTGAATTGGGGGAGTGAGGTTCATTCAAGAAATTTCCAAGAGTTACAGATGGGTCAAACTCTATGTCAAAATCCTCAAATGTTTGGGGTGAAGGATTTTTTGTTGGTTGAGGGGGAATGGTTTCAGATGTTGGAATAGCTATTGATTCTACAACAGAAACAAAAGATGGGTTACCTTTCTTTTTCGCAGCCTTGGGTGTCCTCTGAGAGGATCCTTCTCCTGCTGCCTTCATCTTTTTGGATTTCTTTAGCACAACCTCTGGAGTTGGCTTGTGCAGATCTTGGATGTTGATTTCTGGAATAGTCCCATCAGCCTTGTAAGCTTCAAGGTATCTGACTATGATCTCTGGAGAGGCATCTATCTCAGAAAATAGTGGAAAATCCTCAAGAGGGATTCTCCTAGAAGTGATGACCTCATGAGAAGCAATGGTTGGTTCCTTCTTAATGTTTTCAATAATATTCATTTTCTTCAGATTCTTGGCATTCAAAGGTTTCCCAGCAGTTGCTTCTAGAGTACTGATTTCTTGAGCCTCTGTCAGATGTTCTATCAGCTTGTTTTCTGTTAGAATATCTGAAATCAATCTACCTAGAGGAATCCAACCCCTCTTAGTTTTTTCTTCTTCTCTTGTCTCTTTCACACTAGTTTTGAGATGGTTGAAGAGCAAGTGTGGAAGATTTATCTTGGTCTTCTTTGCAATGAAGTAAATCAGAAACTGCTGATCAATATTGATGCAATCAGAGGAGCTTGTAGGCTTCCTGTGATTGATACATCCCAAAATTATTCTATCCCAGATTCTGTAATGATCCTTCAAGTCTCTGATCTTGCTGGATGGCTGTCCAGAAGTGAAGATTCCCCTAGCAATGGATTTTAGTTTAGAGCATCTATCAGCCATATCAATGCATCTGACTCCATCTCCATTGTATCCAATGAGTTTCCCAATCAAATATTTTGTAATCACTATCTTCTTCCCCATAACATATGATGTGACCTGGTGCTTGGATGTAGTAGCATGAATCCAAAACTCTTTAACAAGAATGGGAAAGGTTGGACCCAACAGACGATCAAAGTATATGTTCCATCCCCGTGCAGTTATATCTTCATAAAAATTAAACCCATTTTCTTGTAAGCTTTCAAAATCAACGATCAATTCGCAGAGAACTTTGAGGCTGTCAACTGGAGTGAGTAGCATTCTAATGGGATCTTCATATTGTTCAGTAGATGAAGATTCATGAGCACTATTGAGATTCTTGAGACTTGATGAAGATGCCATTGTTCACACGGATTCTTCGAAGAAAATTGATGAAAAGGGTTTTTGAAAAAGAAACTAGAACAAGAGAGAATATTGAAGATGGTAAAACGTGAATGAATGAAATAGTAAATTGAGTTTATATAGGTTTTTTGAAAACGTAATCAGTAAGAGAGAGAAAATAAGTAATGATTATATGCATTAATGACACCTGAAATTAGGGGATTTAGAGAGATATTGAACAGTTACCAATGACAAGTGTCTCAATGCATCCAATCAGAGCCTTGGACCCTTCATAATTTGAACGCGTGTTCATCCTTAGAAGGTAGCTTGTGATAGGATGACAAATGTTTGATGGTGTGAACTGCACGCCTCTGTCCTTGAAATGAAACATTAAGATCTTCATAGATAGATTCTAAGGCAACTGTACTTCTAACTTCTGAAGACAAGTTGATCAGATGTTCACAGAAAACAATAAAGTTCTGAGGGTTAGAATATGCAAATAAAACATTTTATTCTTGACACAATTTCATGCTGAGATGTTTCAGAATGAAATTGAATCTATCTTCAGAAAGGGGTTTTGTAAATACATCAGCCCATTGATGGTCTGTGTCAATAAATTTCAAAGTAAGAATTCCTTTCTGAATATAGTCCCTAATAAAGTGATGTTTTATTTCTATATTCTTAGCCCTAGAATGCAAAATAGGATTTCTAAATAGACATATGGTAGAAGTGTTATCACAGAAGATAAGAATGTTACTCTCAAATATGTTGAAGTCTTCAAGTTGAATTTTCATCCAGAGCATTTGAGTGTTACATCCAACAGTTTCTATGTATTTAGCTTCTGCAGTTGACAATGCTATTGTGGATTGTCTCTTGCTGGTCCATGAGATCAGGTTATCTCCCAGAAACTGGCAGCTTCCAGAAGTGCTTTTACGCTCTACTCTATCTCCAGCAAAGTCAGCATCACAATATCCTACTAAGCTGCATTCATTGGATTTTCTATAAAACAAACCCAGATTAGTAGTACCTTTCAGATACTTGAAAATTCACCTAACTACTGTTAAGTGAGATTCTCTAAGATCTGATTGGAATCTAGCACATAAGCAAACATTGAATAAAATATCAGGCCTTGAAGTCGTCATATAAAGGAGAGATTCAATCATACCTCTGTAAATTTTCTGTTTTACCTTTTTACTTACCTCTTCCTTTTCCAGAATGCACGTGAGATGCATTGGAGTCTTTGAGGGCTTACATTCTGAGAGGTTAAATTTCTTCAGAAGTTCTCTGACATATTTTTTCTGATGAATGTAAGTTCCTTCTGGAGTTTGGTTTATCTAAATGCCCAGAAAGAATTTGAGTTCCCCCATTAAGCTCATCTCAAACTCTGCCTGCATGCACTTAGTGAATTCTCTTCCTAGAGAAGGTTTAGTGGATCCAAAAATGATATCATCTACATAAATCTGACAAACTAGAATGTCATTCTTAAATTTCTTACAGAACAAGGTTGTGTCCACTTTCCCTCTGGTGAATTCCTTTTCTAACAGGAAGTTACTTATTCTTTCATACCAAGCTCTGGGAGCTTGTTTCAGACCATAGAGTGACTTCTTTAGTTTGAAAACATATTATTGGTGTTTGGAATTTTCAAACCCAGGGGTTTGGTGCACATATACCTCTTCATCTATGTAACCATTTAAGAATGCACTTTTGACATCTATTTGATACAGAGTGATGCCATTATTGACAACAAAGGAGATTAAGAGTCTGATAGATTCTAACCTGGCGATTGGAGCAAAGGTTTCTGTGTAGTTTATCCCCTCTTTCTGACTATAACCTTGTGCCACCAGTCGTGCTTTATTTCTGATGACTTCTCCTTGTTCATTTAGTTTGTTTCTGAACACCCACTTTGTTCCAATGACGTTGAATCCTTTTGGTTTGGAAACCAGATCCCATACGTCATTTATGGTGAACTGGTTTAATTCCTCATGCATTTCCAGAATCCAGTCATTGTCCAGAAGAGCTTCATCAATAGTTATTGGTTCAATCAGAGAGACCAGTCCCACAAGGGATTCTTCATAGTTTCTGAATGTTGATCTTGTTCTGATTGGATCATCCTTCTTTCCTAAGATCTTATCTTCTGGGTGAGCTATGCTGCTTCTGGATAATCTTTTATGGAGTTGATCAACAGAAGGCACTGGATCACTTGTAACATTTCTTTCTGAAGTTGTTGGAGCATCTATGTTAGGAACTTATGATGAGTTGTCTTCAATACCTGTGAATTCAACTTCTATATCTGCAAGAGATTCATTCTGCTTTGACTTTTGAGGGTCAAGCTTATCATCAAATCTAACACTGATTGACTCTTCAACAATCTGTGTTTCTGTATTATATACTCTGTACCCTCTTGAGCGTTCAGAGTATCCTAACATAATACACTTTTGTGCTTTAGAGTCAAACTTGTTCAGATGATCTTTAGTATTCAGAATAAAACAGGTGCATCCAAAAGGATGGAAATAAGAAATGTTGGGCTTTCTGTTCTTCCACAATTCATATGGAGTCTTTTCCAAAATAGGTCTTATAGAGATTCTATTCTGAATGTAACATGCTGTGTTAATTGCTTCTGCCCAGAAGATCTTAGCAATGTTAGTCTCATTGATCATGGTTCTGGCCATTTCTTGCAATGTTCTGTTCTTTCGTTCTACAACTCCATTTTTGGGGGAGTTCTAGGACAAGAGAAGTCATGCAAGATGCCTTTTTCATTAAAAAATGTTTCAAATTTTTTATTTTCAAATTCTCCACCATGATCACTTCTGACTTTGACAATTCTAAGATCCTTTTCATTCTGAACTTGGTTACAGAATGCAACAAACACAGAATGTAACTCATCCTTGTGTCTTAAGAACTTTACCCATGTCCATCTACTATAGTCATCTACAATCACTAACCCATACTTCTTGCCACTAACAGACGCAATTTTCACTGGTCCAAATAAGTCTATGTGCAGAAGTTCTAATTGCTTAGAGGTGGAAAAAACATTTTTAGATTTAAAAGCAGGTTTTGCAAATTTTCCTTTCTGACATGCTTCACAAGAGCATCTGAGCTGAACTTCAGATTAGGAAGTCCTTTGACCAGATTGAGTTTGTTAATCTGAGATATTCTTCTCATACTAACATGCCCCAATCTTCTGTGCCAGACTCATTGCTCATTGTTAACAGAGAGAAGACATTTTACATTCTGACTTTTTAGTTCAGAAAGTTTTATCTTATAAATGTTGTTTTTCCTCTTTCCATTAAAAAGGATAGTTCCATATTTCTGACTAACAACTTTGCATGAATTTTGATTAAAGATTATATCATAACCGTTATCACTTAATTGACTTATGGATAACAGGTTATGCATTAATACATCAACTAAAAGCACATTATTAATAGAAGGAAGATTACCATTACCTATTGTTCCAGAGCCAATGATCTTCCCTCTTTTGTTGCCTCCAAAGCCCGCGTAGCCTCCAGGTTTAAGTTCCAGACTTTGGAACATATGCTTTCTTCCTGTCATTGTCGAGAGCATCCAGAGTCCAGGTACCATGACTGATGTTTTAGCCTTGCTGTTAAAGATATCTGCTACATATATAATTTTATCCTTAGGTACCCATATCTTTTTGGGTCCTGGTTTGTTAGTTTTACCAAAATTCTGGTTGAATTTTGGTTTGACAGAGTAATCATTACTAGTGTTTTTAGGTCATGTGTGTGCCCATATGTGAAGTGTGATTTTAGTGGTGTGCGTTTTATAACAAGGTCCATGACTTTCTTAGGTGGAGATATCTTACCTTGGTATCCTATTCCTTTTCTGTCATTCCTGTTAACTCCATAGATCATTAAAGCCATCTTGCTTCTATCTATGTTTTTAGCCAGAAACTTCTGAGAGCCGTGATCATATTCTTTGATGATCTTATCAGCATTACTGGGAGTCTCTGAGATTATTTCTTTCTAAGAGTTTTGTAAATAATTTTCTAATTTTAAAAAATCTTTTCTTTTAACTCAAAATTCTCTAATCTAAGACTCTCGGTTCTTTCAGAGTCATAGACAAGTTCCCTTTTCAGGTTCTTGAATTTGACTCTGATCTGCTGATACCTTTCCAGAATTTCATTCAGACTTTCTGCAAGTTCAACCTTAGTAAAATTGACAGTGAAATCAGGGAATACCTCTTTTGTGTCTGATTCTGAGTCTGAACAAGAAGCTTCACTATCTTCTAACACATTTTCCATGAGAGCTATGTTGTCTCTTTCATCATCTGACTCTGAGTCAGCATCAGAAGTGTATGAATCGTCCCATGTTGCCATGAGGCTTTTCTTCTTCTCCTTGAAGAACTTCTTTTTGGGCTTCTCCTTCTGAAGCCTTGGACAGACACTTTTGTAGTGCCCTTGCTCATTGAACTCATAGCAGATGATGTCCTTGTTATTTGACTTTCTGTTTCCTGAAGAAGCTTCAGATCTTCTGTGTCCAGAGGAGGACTCATACTTTCTGTATCTGGAGGAGGATTCATTTTGATTCTCTGATCTTTTCGGGTTTCTGAATTTCCTTTGTCTCTGATTCCATAGTTGATTGACTCTTCTGGAGAGAAGAGACAATTCATCTTCTTCTGATGAGGATCCATCAGAGGTTTCTTCCATAGCCTGCAAAACCTTATAATCAGATTTTTTGTTAGATTTTAGTGCTAGAGGCTTACCTTGCTTTTGAGGCTCATCTTCTTCTAGCTCTATCTCATGACTTCAGAGGGAGCTGACAAGTTCCTCTAGAGATATCTTGTTGAGATATATAGCTAGCTTAAGTGCAGTTACCATTGGCCTCCATTTCTTGGGTAGACTTCTGATGATCTTCTTTACGTGATCAGCAGTAGAATATCCTTTGTCAAGAACTTTAAGCCCAACAACAAGAATCTGAAATCTTGAGAACATTGCTTATATGGATTCACTGTCTTCCATCTTGAATGCTTCATATTTCTGAATGAGCACAAGGGCCTTGGTTTCTTTGACTTGTATGTTGCCTTCATGCGTCATTCTCATAGAGTCAAACATGTTTTTGGTTGTCTCTCTGTTTGAGATTTTCTCATATTCTGAGTATGAGATAGCACTGAGAAGTATTGTTCTGGCTTTATGATGTTTCTGAAATCACGTTTTTGCTGGTCAGACATCCTTTTTCTGTCTATCTTCTGACCACTTTCATCCACTGGATGTGTGTATCCATCAATTACCATGTCCCATAGATCAGCATCATGAGCCAGAAAGAAGCTCTAAATTTTGTCTTTCCAGTAGTCAAAATTTTCTCCATCAAAGACTGGAGGTTTGCCGCTGATTCTGTCCCTGTCCTCATGATAGTCATTGCTGATGTTTTGGCTTGGTCCCACCATAGTGTTTTTCTAAATCTTGGATCTTGTACTGACACGGTTAAGTGTATGAACTCAGAACCAGGCGCTCGGATGCCAATTGAAGAAGTGAAAAACACAAGAAGGGGGGGTTGAATTGTAACTTAAAATCAAAAGCGCAGTAGACACAATATTTTTATCCTGGTTCGTTTGATCTCAAACTACTCTAGTCCACCCGCCAAGGTGATTTCGCCTCTCTCCAATGAGGACTTAATTCACTAATCAAAAACTGATTACAACACTACTTTGACAACTGCCAAAGTCTTCTTGAGCACAACCACAACCCGGTTTATCTCAAGGAAAACTAGTTTAATTAAGATAAAAGAATATATTGTGTATTGTTGTTTTTCTTTACAAAAATTGTATCACACCTGTGATATTTTATACAATTTGAGCGTATATATGAATATGAGATGTTGCAGCGTTTTTGAGGAATATTGCAATAGTATGTTAAAAATCATAAATGATTTATCCTCTAAGCTTGTTTGTATAGGCGTGGAAATCTTGTCCAACATAAAGCGTGATAATGGATGTTCAATGTTATTTCCATATTGAGAAGATTCTTGTCTGAATGAAGCCATTGCATATGATACTGCCTTAATTGAAAAGTAATGCTTCAGAACTTAGAATCTTGCATGCTGCAATTGTTTCAGAATATTGATAACTCAGAGATGTGAGGATCTGATGGTATATTGAACTTCTGTTCAGAATCAGAGTATTCTACACTTCAGTGCAGATTCTGATCATCATTCTTCAGAACATCCTGATTACCTCAGCTTGAAAGCTTCTGTAGCTTAATTTCTGGTGTTGTTTCAGTCAGAACTTCTGCATACAAAATAACACAAATTTAGAGTGCATATTTGTTCTTTGTGTTTTTATCATCAAAACTCTAAGTAAGGGTTGTAGAATCAAACTATGTTCTAACAAGTCCTAGATTTCATTCATTTTCTTTTCTTTGGGTGTTTGTTTGTTCATTTCTTTATTGTTTCATATGTTTTTATGCTTTCGTGCATTGCATTTTATTTACACGATTTCCTATACTCTAGATATTGATGTTGTGTTGTTTCTTTGTTGGGATGTGATGACACTATTGAGGTAAAAGGCCCAAGACACAGGCCAGAGTTGTAAACTATTAAGAACCCTAGGACTAGAGTGGGGACATGAAGGCTATTGGACGAGGTCCTACTAGTGCGGTCATGTGTACCATGCTCAGTTGAAGTACAAATGGGGCATGTTCATCATACACGTCTGTGTTGTAATGACACTACTTTCAGGCAGACTTATGATTTTGAGTCACCATTGTCTTAACCTTGACCTAGACTTCACCCGTGAGTGGGGATGGATGATTCTTATAGGTACCGTTGGTGACTTTGGTTCTGTTGGTGATTGTTTGGTTCTTATCGGTGAGTGTGCCAAACTTTTGATCTTGTAACTTGTGACTCTGTACAACACTTCAGCAGTGTCCAGTGTTACAGAAACCTTGATCCTGTCATGTTGCATCATAGCATATTTAATTTTAAAAAAATGATGTAAAAAAATGTTAACCTGCATATGCATTGTCATTTCCATGATACTCTCGAGTTTTCATCACCTCCGAGAATGGCAAACAACACTGACACTGTCAAGAAGACTACGAGAGATAAGTTCAGTTACAAGTTTTGTCCTAGTGTTTCGCCTTTTCTTGAAGAGCTTAGGGACCATATGGATTACACGAAGATGGGGTTTTTTGGAAAAAGACACGGGAATCTCATGTCTTTATTGGAGGCACAAGTTCATGATGTTAATCTACACACTTTGCTGGAGTTTTATGATCCAGAGTTGCACTGCTTCATGTTCCCAGGATTACCAACTAGCACCCACACTTGAAGAGTACTCTCACCTTCTTAATATTATAGTTACATATCATGTTCCGTTTGTCCAAGTTCCTGATGAGCCCAATTTTGCTAAGGTTCTTTATTTGAGCCTTAGTTATGTGAAGGGGAAGTGGAGGCAGAATAAGGTTACATGTGGGCTTCCTATGGATTTCTTGGTGGAAAAAGCTAAAGAGATGGCAGACAAAGAATGTTGGGATGCTTTCTATGCCTTATTGGCTGTTATTACTTAAGGTGTGATGGTCTTTCTTGAAATCAAAGAAATAGTGGATTTGTATTCTCTTTGTGTTTTCATGAACAAAAATCCAGTACCCACCCTGTTAGTTGACACTTACCATGCTATTAATTCAAGGCATAGGAAGAAAGGAGTCGTAATTTTTTCATACCAATGCTCTACAAATGGTTCATGGCACAAATACCTATAAATGGATCGTTTGTGAATTTCAAGGACACTCTTACATGGGCATCAAGGCTAATGGCACTCACTTTTTTTGATATCTGATGGTATAGACTCAAGGTTGATAGTTTCGAGGTTATTTCCAATTGCGTAGGCTTCTCTAATGTCCCACTCATAGGAACAAAGGGGATAATTAGCTACAACTATGTTCTTGCTCTACGCTAACTAGGTTATGCAATGAGGTGCCCGCTTACAGCAAAGGAAGTTAAGTCTATGTCTTGCAAGAAGGGAGAAGATCTTGAGTTGCTGAAGAAGGTGTGTTATACCCCAATTTTTACCCCTAAGATCTCTCATTATCTCATATTATCAATACATCAAGATCACACATTAGGGTTGGTTATCCCTTTCTACTTCATCATATCTTTAAGTTTGCTCTTTAGGGATCACCAAGCACCGTGAAATGTGTATCTTGTACATGTGTTCTTTTAACTAACATTAAGATATGTGTATATGTTTCTTTGGATGTTCATATTGTAGGTGATGGCACAACTACATCCATTTCACCATCTAACCTAGGGTTTTGAGGGATGGTCTTCAGTTAAATGATTTTACAATGGATTACAAGAGCTTAAGCTTCAAGGCTATGTCTATGATATCAAAGTTTTTGGTTCAAAGAGCTCTCTATCTTTATTTAGGTCAAGTTTTCCTCAAAGTTGGTTGTGGAATTTATTGGACCCCAAAATTTTCCCTCCCATTTTCTTTAAATCATTCTTTCAAGTCTCTACAAATGGTCAAGGCACCCAAGGGTTGACTAGTCAAGATGCACCTCCTAGACCAAAAGCCCACAACTAGGGTTTGGAGTTTCTCAAGGAAATTTGGTCTGAAAAAGTCTCAATTTGCTCCCATGTTTGTTCATAGGTCCTCAACAAGGCTCATGTCAAGTTTCAAGCCCTATATCATCAATTTGCTCAGTCAATGGTTCAAATGCTTGAAAATCAACAGTATTGGTCCAAAAGTCAACTATGGTCAACAAATAGTCAAACTTCAAGATTTTTGGTCAAAATTAACATTTTGAAGTAATATTAATCATTTTATCAAGGGTTGTTCATGATTCATCAAGGAAAGTCCTCAGATCATCAAAAGTCAGGAATTGCCAAACTAGGGTTTCCCTAGGAGAAGTCAACTGAACTTTGACAAGGCATAACCTTCTCATGCTTCATCAAATTTTCCCCAACCAAATCCCATTTTGAAGAAAAATATATTCTCTACAACTTTTTTTATTCTCAAGTCCAAGAAATGCTTCATTTGGAAGATATGATCTCATATGTTATAGGTTATTTTCAAAAAGTCAACAAAAAATACTTTTTGTCAAGGCAACTTACATCAAGATAGGGTCTCCAAATGTAAAAATTATTAAAATAGAAAGTGTATAGGACATCTTGGGCTTTCTAAAAAGTCAAAGATCATCTTCAAAAAATGAAAATTGAGCAAGTTATGAGTTGCACAAGTTGGACAATTTTCAAGAAATGCATGAAATATCAATTGAGCAGATTTGTGATTTTAAGTTATTAGGCCTAACTTTTTAGAGTTAAAAATACTCATGACATATCCAAGAGCCTCTAAAACTATCCATGCATTATTTTTATTTTTATTTCTATTTATTTGATTTTTTCATTTAAATATAAAAGAAATCAAGTAAAATATCAAACAAATGGATCAAGGCTTAAGTGGGCCTCATTTGGATCGTTCAAGAGGCCCAAATTCATGCAAGGTACATGAAAAATGACCATGTTCATGCAACAAACAAAAATGGCAAGGGATCATAAAGTTTGGAAACTTTTCAAAACTTGATTTTTGTTTTAAACCATGGTTTAATGGTGTGATTCATTGCCATGTTGGTGACTTAAATGGTGTGATTCTTTACCATATTGATCTAGCCTCTTACACCTCTATAAATACACAATATTTCAAGCCTAAAGGGGATGGAAAAATCATTTCCTAAGACCACAAAATTCTTACACACATACATTGCCTAGAGAAGCTCTACAAAATTTTCACAAATTATTCAAAGTTGCAAAAATCCATAAGTGCAGTTAAAACCCTTTTCACTCCAAATTCTTGACTCCATTCATTCCTTGGAACACTAAAGGTTAGGTGTGGATCCATTTCTGTGATTCTAAGCATACGAAACCATGTTGCATAGCATGTCCGGTTTACTGTTATTTTGAAATTCGTATCTTTCTTTTTCCTATGTTTTGAACTAACATAATGCTTCTAACGTGTTTATGAGACAAGTCTGAACAGGTTTAGACCCTTTACATAATCTCATGCACGCATATATGATAGATGCCATTTTCACTTCGTTTGGTGCAGATGTGTTCGAATCACACAATGCAGTGTTTATTTGTTTGTTTCGAGCCTAGATTCAAACTCAGGACATATTTTTACATAGGATAGAGCATTTCATTAGCTTTATTTCATCCTTTTTTCTTTTTTTCCTCTAACTTTTTGTTTATGCGGGATTAGCAAGCGCCTGGGCCTTCCCATCTCTGGGCCTGAGAATTTTAGATTCTCACCCCCTATTCACTCTTTGCAGCAAGGCCCATTCTTTTTCTAGTTTATTTTTTGTTTAATTCATTTTCTTTTTTTTAACTAATTTCATTAAAACCATAAAATCAAAATCACAAAAAATGATTAGACTTAAATTTTCATTAATTAAATTATTTTTAATTAATTAGTTTTAATCACTTTTTTTTTAATAAATAACCACCTTCTTTTTTGATTAATTAATCAATTAGAATTAGGTTTCTATTATTTAATTTAATTATTTTTCCTAATAAAATAAAAACAACAAAAAAATTTCTTTTATCACTTAGAAATTTTTCTTAGGTTTTTTCTCCATCCTTTCATTTTTATTTCTTCCCCCGCGCGTCTATTTATTTATTCGCATTATTTTTCATAATTATGTAACTATATAAAGGATGTAATAGTTTAACTAGGACCGTTTACTTTTTATTTCCCCATTTTGGTTTGTAATTCCCCCACCCCGAAGCCATGTAATAACGTAGATTCAAATTCCGCACTTTATTTTTTGTACTGATATTAACTATTAGATGAATGCTAATAGGATTGTATGAAAAGACTAAAAGAAAACTCTAGAAAAACCAACATCCAAGAAAAATAACTCAAACACAACACACTCGCACACACGCACCTCTAAGGTACCTCCACTTGTTTCCTTCGAAAAAACAAACAGTCACGACTCTCGAACGTAAGAGATTTTAGTGGTAACCTTTTGGTTTAAATATCATAAGTCCCTCGATGACCCTTTCGATGTTGCCTCGGTATATGATCTTAAAACCTTAGGTTAATTACTAAAGTATCTTACTAGTTGCTTTCGTGACTGTACGATGACCATCGCTCGTCCCTCAAACATCCAACGATAGGGCTACCTACTGACTAATAGTAGGATAGCACTGTCTAAAGGAAATTAAAAAAAGAACGAAAATCTTTCGAGTAGGTAGATAGCTCATAGTTGCTTGCTCATACAAATAAAATAATTTTTTACACACATACACAAACTCTTTTCTACATATTTTCAAAGACAAAAAATACTTTGTACACGTTCTTGCCGAAACGAGAAACATTACAAAGTTCGCCACACCAAGGCGCCTTTCCAAAATATCTTCAAAACACACTTACACAAAAAAAAAATTTCAAAATGAGCTAGCAACTAAGAGCCCATAGATAACTACGGATGGAAATGGTGCTAACACCTTCCCTTTCCATAACCCACCCTCTTACTCAGAAAATAATCTTGAAAGGTTTTTCCTGTTCTTTTCACCCTTTCCTTTGTTGGATAAAAGAAAAGTCGGTGGCGACTCTTGCTAACTGCAACATTGCGATAAAATGTAAAACCAGTAAAGTCAGTTCTCCCATCGTATTACAACGTTAATCAAGAAGATTCATAGGTTAATATGTTTATTTCCATGCCTTCTTCAACAAGTTTCATTGAGACTTAAGCTCCATCTTTGAGTGAGCTGCAAGATAAAACCATTTCAAGGTCTAATGTGATCCATCATGCTCTAATTTGTATAGAAAGTTCAAAAGATTCAAGGTTGGTTCAACAAGTTTGACCTAATTGGGCAAGTGTTTGATTCAGTGATCAAAAGTGCATTACTCTGTCAATTTTAAATATTTTGAGATGGTTCTTTTTGCTATGGGTTCTTATCATCATCTACAACAACTTCTTTTCACATGACAAGATCCAATTGTGCAAGGAAAATCATCAAAAGTTGAAATGGGTTCCAAGTCATTTTGATACTCTTTTCCAAGGACCATATCTTGCTTATTTTTTTATATTTTTGATTCATTCCAAAGCTATGATTCTCTTTAAAGGGTCCTTAACAAGTTATCTCCAAGCGTTTAAGGCTAATTTTGGGTGGAAGATCACTAATGGTTAAAGAAGATTACAAGTCCTTTGAAAAGGCTATCAAATTCTCTTGTGTGACTTCAAAGGATCATAACTTAGTCAATTTTTATCTCCTTGAGCTCATTATTTTTATAAAATAATCTTTGGGATGTCTACTAGAACTTTGTTTCAATATGCAAGACTTTGTGAATTTCCCCAATTATGTTCATAATCTTCCAAAGACCGTAACTCTTTCAACTTTTATGATTTTTGAGTGATCTCAATTCCACAATTTAATTCAAGAGGTCTACGTCATTTCATCTTCAAATATCAAGATCTAATTGTGAATGGAAGGACATGTAATTTTGAATAACATTATAGGTCATTTTGAATCTCAACACTTAGAAGTTTTCTAAGTATAAAAATCTGTGTGTTTTCTTGATTTCAAAGTTGAATAACTTTTTGCTCAAACATCCAAATGAAAACTTTAAAAGCACATTGTCAAGATTAATCATTCATATTTCCAAAGAATCCAAGATTGAATCATAAAGGTCCCTGAGTAGTGAGTTGAGGATTATTGAGGTTGGCTCCATGGAATCTACTTTTTTGCTTCGAGTCAGAATTTTTCCCATGAGTAAACTTGGATTTCAGGTCGAATTACTCAATGTTTAGATGCTAATCATGTTTAACTAATTTTCCAGATGCATTTTGATAAGCATTGCACTTGGTATGAGGTTGTTTTGATGTATTTCTAGTCTCACAGTTGGCATGATCACAGTTAGCTTGGCTTGCACGGTTTTCTCACAATTCCTCTCACTTCTCATTATCATTCACTTACCTATAAATAGAGGATGCTATTTCATTCATTTCCTCAAGCTTGGATAGTCAAAGAAGCTTTTCCCGAACCTCACAAAACCTCTGAAATTTTTTAATTCATTTTCTCCCTTAGAGGCTCTTTCATTCCTTTATTTTGACTCATATAGCTTCATTAAACTTCTCTGAAGCTAACCATACTCTTTCCACCAAGAATCGAGCAATGAATCAAGCTCACTAAGTCCAGTTTCAGAGCTCTGAAATTGAGTATCAACAGGTAAATTCCTCCATCAATTCTCTTCAAACTTGTTACTACCATGTAGCTCCCATCACTCTGATACTAATAACATCGTTGGTTTTTAACTAGAAATGAGTTTTTCTAATGAATTTTCAAATCCCTTTTCATCTTTTTCTTCTGGTTTTTTTCAAATCGACTAAGTTGTGATTAATATAAATTTTTCACGAGGGTACCATTAGAATCGTCTTGAATAGACGAAGAGAATGATGCTGGTCTGAGCTCTTAATTTTACCATTTGTGGAATCACGATTTGGAGGTGGCTGGAGGTTGAAGCCGATTACATGTCATCTCTCAGCCAATGACATTTTGTCGCATTTTTTATTCAAATATGTTTTAAATAAATGATCGAGTGTGATGTTCACTAATGACCATATCATACACAGCGCATCAGATCTCTTGGATCTTCTTATTAACGCATTTTGACAATGATCTAGCGGTCCACATTTTTTTAGTTTTATTTTTATTTTATGATTTTTGTTTTAATTGTTTTAAACTTCAAAATTTCATAAAAAATTCATTTCATCTTCTAAAATTGTTAAAAAAATTATCAAAAATACTTTTGATTTTTCTCTTATTGATTTTTATTTTTTCATAATTTTATTTTGTGATTTGGTATTTTTATGATTTTTCACTTCATTTGACTTGTTTTAATTGTTTAAAAATACTTTTCTTGATTTTAAAAGTCTGAAAAAATTATGGAAGGATCCAATGACCTCTTGACAAATATTGGTGACCTCATTTTATTTTTATTTATGATTTATTTTTCACAAATGTTGGCTTATTTTGCTTATTTCTTTATATTTTAAAAATAGTTTCAGACTTTAAAAAATTCTAAAAAAATTTGTCAACACTTGTTGACTCATGTTTGACTTCTGATATTTTTTAGGATTTTTATTTGATATTTTAATACATGTTGTGCATTTTACCAATTATTTCCTTTTCAAATCATTTAAATTTTGTTTATATTAAATATATTTTATTGTTTTTTGATTGGTCCTGATTTGGAGACACTTGAGTGTTATTTTGAGACAAGTTCTTCAACCTCATTGGATCCTGGGTGTTGATAGGTTGATAAACCAAACCCACCAAAATGGATGAATGATGTTGATGATATTTGAAACCCTAATTTCATCTGATACATTGGTTACACTATCATTCTGTCCCTCTTCATCTTATCCCTTTCTTGTTTTTACATGTGCTACATGTTTTTGGAGAATGACCTAAATATCATTTCTCTAACATGTTTGGTGCATAGATTGCTATTGACCAACCTCAAAATAGGTGTGGCTTCTACATAAGTCCATTATGATTGCTTAACATAGCGCTAAATTTGTCCTGATTCTAAAAATGATCATTCGAGGCCCAAACTTATGTTTGCAAGTTCAAGTATGTTTAATTTGAATCCTTGGATCCAATAACTTCGAAGTTCATTGTTAGGAGGATTTGATTCTATCAATCCTCTAATGGACTTCATGAATTTTGGTCTAAGTGAATCATTTGAACATCGTTGATCATATGTGGTTGTTTTGTGCACTTGAAATGAATGATATACTTGATAAAAAGCAAATGAAACTTGTTGTTGAGAAGCTTTGATGTTATCAATCTTCTAATGAGTTTTCAAAAGCAAGCTTCAAGATGGTCAGTCAACTAACCTTTTGTTATACTTGAGATCTAACATCTAATTCACTAACAATTAATTTTACTTTATGCCTTTATTTTTTTCCTTTACTTTTATGTACCATTTATTTTTTTAGCATTTACATCTCATGCTATTTTCCTTTTATCACTTGAGCATTTATCTTTATGTTATTTTTTTCTTTGCTCACTTGAGCTTTCTTTTCTTTTAAAGACACTTAATAATCAACTTGAACCTTAAAAGACTTATTTCTCTATGGACTACTTGGTTACTATCCTTGGCAATATGGAGTTGTGGATCTCTCAGACTTAGGATTAGAAGCCTTGATACTTGGAGACCTTATTACTTTGTTGTTATTTTGTCTGAAGTTCTCGGGGTTTACTCCAAGGCATTGGATGGTTTTTTTCTGTGTGCAGGTTATTCTGATTTTATGCTTTGTCTGTGATTGAGAATTCCTATGTATACAACTGTTTCTCTGCCCAATTTTTCTGAAGAATTGATTCATCTGAAGCTTGGTGTTCCTCAGAGATTTAATATTTTTGCTTGCTTAGTTTTAATCCAAAGGATGAGAATTCTACATTAACTTCTTATGTCAGGTGTTGGCTTCTTGTTGGTTAGGTCGTTCTTTTCTTTGGCTTTTACTTTATGCTTTAGGATAGTCCCTTCATCTCCTCATATCTTTTTTAATTTCAAAAATTTTCTCCCTTCTTTTCAAAACTCTTCTTGCTTTCTAACTTTAACTACTTTTATAACAAACTTAGACTTAGGTCCATGCATTTTTAAAATCTTTTCTTAATCAAACTTTAATCAATTTAACCATACTTTGACATCTTTTTTTAAAGACTAAAAGTCATTAACCCCATTAAAACCATTTTGCCACTTTGGCTTTTTACTTTAAATCTTTTCTCAAAATATTAGACTCTTGTCGATTCTTGTAGTGATGCAAGCTACTATACTTCTATGATATGTAGGGAAGAGAGTTATTTTCCACTTGAGTATTGAGTGAAGGATTTCAAATCCAGGTTATATCTTCCACTTTGAGATGACGCAAATGCCTCTTTCTCGTAATTGTGGGTAATAAGTATGTTTTCCACTCAGATGTAACGATGATGTCTCTTCTCTTAAAATTAACCAACACACATGTGTTTTAAAAAAATTTATGCACGAAAGGTGGTACGTAGGCACTAAAGGTTCGCAACTGCGGAGGGTGCCAAAATTGTAAATAAATATTTCTTTTCTCGTCTCCACCATCTTATTTTTGTATACACATTTTATAGCGAAATTACACAGATTTTCAAAGAGGTTCCTATGGGGTACCATAGATGTTTAAGATGCTAATACCTTTGTAATAACCAGCTGAAAATTATAGAGTCGCCACCATTACCTTTTATCCTAAGGAAGGGAATATAACATATAACCCTAATTTGGACCAGAGACTCTAAGTTGTTGAGTCGCTTTAGACGAAGGGAAAGTGTTAGGAAACTCTCATATACCTTATTCACAAGGATACTAGGGTTTAGGATAAAGGTTTAGGATAAAGGTTTAGGAATAAGGTTTTAGTTTTAATTAGGGGAAATTGCCACGATTTTAAGTCGTATGCCTATGTATCCCCTTATGAGGAATTTGAGTCCCAATTCTTAGGTTGTAGCGTTGGTTTATGTTTTTTTATAGGATTGCATAGAATTGATTTCAAATTATCCTTGAACCTAACCTGAGTTTTGTAAAAGAGTGATTGTAGACGCAGTTCAGAGTTACTTTTGAAAGCAATCCTATTTAATCCTTTTTATGAAAATATCTTGGATTTTGTTAAGTAAGTGAAGAAATGTTTTTGTTGGTTAGTTGTTTTATGTTTTGATGTTGAATAGTTAATTGATAAGGCGTTGAAAATTTAACTTAAATAATTTAGAGGATATAAATAAATAAAATAATTTATTAAATTAAAAAAAACTAAATAAATTATGTTCTAACAAATGGGTGCAAATATACCATGAAAGTGATATAGAATAATTCGGGAAAAAATTAAATAAAATTAAGATAGTAATTCCGAAAAAGGAGACATGAGATCCCTCACTCAGAGGAGGCCCCTTTGACTATAGTATTTGTTTATCAAGCAATCGGGAAGACATTGTTGCTTTTGACCTGGGTACCTGCAAAGCTGAGAATTCGTAGAACCATTAACCCGTCTTTGCCTTTTAGGTGTAGTGCGGAGACTATGACAGAGCAATTCAGAAGTAATTGTCACGCGATGCGGCACTCAGACAGGTTTTTCCTGAGAATATTGTTAATTACCGAGCTAATCGGGGCGTTGGTAATATCTGAAGGAAGAATGTAGACTTTGGTATTTCCTTACAACCTTGTTGAGCAGGTGATAAACCATTATTCCTTACCTTGTGGGTAGTACCTTTGACTTCATGCTCGTGACGTTGAACCTATGAAACCCCAAGTTTTTGATCTTGTGTGTGATTGTTGTATCAACATACATTCATGCACCCATGAGCTTTCTTTAAACAGTTTTTCAAGGAACTTAAGGTTGACTTTTGCAAATATCTCAGGTACTTTTTTTACCATGGATTTTGGAAGGAGAAAGACTCAGAAGTACAATTTCAAGGATCCTAAGATAGGGTATTTGATGAGTTTGATTCTTGAGATTGAGAGTCTTACATATTTCTGGAAGAAGTATGAAGCCATTGTGCCTCTTATGAAGATCATGATGAAGGAGGGTATTCTTTTTAAATTGATCCAGTTCTATGATCTGTTATATCGGTGTTTTACTTTTCTTGATTATGAGCTGATGCCCATATTGGAGGAGTACTCTTACTTACTTGGTTTACGTATTACTGAATTTTTTTCTATAACCGGCTTAGAAAGAGAGTCCAAGTCTCATGAGAATTCCACCATAACTCACTTGAGGAAGTCCTAGATTGAGGCTAACATGACTACCAAAGGAGGAATCATAGGTTTACCTGCTCAGTTTCTAATGGAGAAAGCTCGTTACTTCTACAAGATGAAGAGTATAACTGCTTTTGAGGCTATCTTTAATTTGCTTGCCTGTGGGTTGTTCTTGTTTCCTAACTTTGAAAAATTTATGGATGTTAATTCCATTAGGATCTTTCTGATCATTTGTTGCACACCATTATTGTATTAGTGGTT
This sequence comes from Vicia faba, assembly GCA_948472305.1. Taxonomy (NCBI): domain Eukaryota; kingdom Viridiplantae; phylum Streptophyta; class Magnoliopsida; order Fabales; family Fabaceae; genus Vicia; species Vicia faba. The sequence continues at coordinate 205,451 of CATIWC010000431.1, forward strand.
TATTTCTCACTTACTCCAGTCTGCTGCTTTTTGGGATATCAAGAAGGAACACCGTTGGGCACTGAAGATTATGACTCTCACTCATTCTGACATTGATTGATATCATAAAGCTTATTATGATGTAAAGATTATTGATAGTTGTGGAGTTTTTCTAAATGTGGCTCTTCTTGGTACAAATGCAAGAATTAACTACAACCATGTTCGTTCACGACACCAACTTTGATATCCAATGAGAGACAAGCCAAACACCATTCATCTGAGTGGTTTCTTTCTCAAAGAATGAGAAGATCAAAAGACAGCTAAGGAAGAGTATTTAAAAGCATTAAAGAGTATATGCTTGAGTCTCATATCTTGCTCCCTCCTATTGAAGGAAGACCATTGATTATGTATCTGACTATGTTGGATAACTCGATGGACTATATTTTTGGACAAGAAGATAAAGCAAGAAGAAAAGAATATGCCATTTATTATTTGAGCAAAAAATTCACTGACTTTGAGTCACGTTGTGCTAGAAAAAACAAGTAAAGGAAATACAGTTGAACATGCCTTATTCTCGTGAAGAACCTATATCTGATATGTTTATGAGGACTACTCCTCCTCTCTTAGTTAATGTGGAAGAACTTCAACTTGCCTTAGTTAGGATGGTGCTTGAATTTATGTACAACGGTAATTGATCAAGGAATAACTTAAAAATTAACTCTTTAACTTAAATAATTTAGAGGAGATTAATAAATAAACTAATTTATTAAATTATAAAAAAAAACCAAATAAATTAAGTTTTAACAGATGGGTGCAAATATACAATGAAAATGATATAGAATAAAATGATTAAAGAGTAAAAGGCCCAACGTCAAAATTCTAAATATATCAAAAAATATAAAAAGAATAACAAAATAAAATAATAAAATAAATAAAGAAAAATGAGAACAATTTTTTTTGCCCTTTTTTTACAAAGCGCTTTTAAAGGCAAAAAATTGCTTCTAAACATATTACTTTTAATTCAATAATAGAAAGAGGTGGAATAAAAATGAGAAACTTGAACAATAGAGATTTATCAATATATTTATAATTACCTCAGGAAATTTATTCTGACGGTTGATACTAGCGTTGTCACTAGTTTCTTTCGCCATTGCCGCATTGCCCTTTTCCCTCATTAATACCTCTTTATCTCTTTCCAATGCATTGACTTTTGCTTGTAATTCCATAAGTACATTCATCACTTCTGCATTGGTAGGATTTCTTTTCCGATGATGCTGGTAGAAAGAGGTTGGAGTCACACCATGACCTTTACCCCTCACCCGACCGGAATACTCAGGAACATTCAGTGCTTTACTAAGTACGCTCCTCGTATCCTGGTCGTCACCGGTGGACTCCGTTTGTGACAATGTCTCCTGAAAATAATGGAGATAAAAAAATCAATTAAATAGTCATAAAAATTTGATTTAATTAAAGACACAATGTTATACTTACGCATTCATCATAAATTCTTAGAACACTTGGATCAACAGCTTGATTCTTGCCCACACGGGCTTCCTTCCACAGCAAATGTGCTGGAAGTGAGGTTTCATCACTTTTCGTCTCCTCTAACTATGCATAGAAACAAACGGTTAGATCGTCAAATACAACACATTTAGACAATTAATAAGAACATATCATTTCTATTTATTACTTACAATTTTTTCCTCTAAGCGCGCATATCCCAAACGCCCTTTTTTGTATGGATACGCGGGCTTTGATGCTCTCTCACTATTTTTGGCACTCTTTTGCCGGAATTTGTCATCTCTTTGTCTAATAAACTCAGTCCAATCTTCTTGTTTAATGAAAAGATTATACTTTTCTGGCCTTCCGGCCGGGAACTCTTCCAGCCACTTTCCTTTGTCATCCTTAAGATAGGTGTTCGTCAACAGATTTTTCCACCCTCTAAATCTTTTCCCGGCCAACCCAAGTACGAAGCCTTTACGCTCATTTGGAACGTTAAAAGACCGCTGCGTATAAACCATATAAACATATAAGTAATTTAAAAACCATATAAACCATATAAACATATAAGTAGTTTAAAAACCATATACACCATATAAACTTATAAACTTATAAACATATAACCATATAAACCATATAACATACATACCTTAACATCTTCCCAAAACATTTCTTTTCCTTGCTTCAATGCTTCACATTGTTTCGCATTCCATCTAGATATGGAGATTGGCACATGCATACGAACAAGTGTACCAACGTAGCTTGTGAATTTTGAAGCATTAACCCCAACTACTTGATTTGAATGATTCCAATCTACATTATATATCACTCCCTTATCTCTAGCACGAATGATTTCGCGCATTATGGTGATGCCTCGTGCAACATCATTTGCTGAAGTATCATCCGCTGCATGATTTGTTTCTTGTGAGATTTCATGATCTTGTTGGTTTCCTGGTGGGTTTTCTTGTTGGTTTCCTTGCGGGTTTTCTTCATTGCTAGCCATTAGACCTGTAACAAAAGTCAAACAAGCACATTAGTACACTACATGAAAATGGATAGTCGAAAAAGATATGAATAGCACTAAAGGAACTCAAAATTGAATAAAATGCTAAAAAACCAAACTTGCAAGAAATAAACCTCACCATCAGCTCCGGAAACATTGTTCTACTAAATAAACACTAGTCACATTCGCAAAAATTCAAAACGGTTCAAAAGATATGCCAAAAATTCAAAACATTATTCACATATTACTTACAATATTAGGCTATAATTATAATAATACCTTTTTCACTAACGTCTCTTTCTTTTCTTGGTAGCAATATATTTTACGCTTCTGTTAACAACTCGGATGGTTGGATTGATCCAAATACCCTCATTATGATCATCTCTAGTACAAGGTTCATTCTCATTTTGATCGTTTCTTGTACAAGATTCAATGCCAACGCCAATATCACCTTGATCTCCAATGTTTTCATCAATTACTTTGTTAGACAAAAGCACTATAGACCATTTCGTACTTGTCGGATCATTGACATAGAACACTTGTTTAGCCTGAGAGGCTAGAATAAAGGGTTCATCTTTGTACCCCACCCTATTGAGATCCACTTGCAAAAATCCTGACTTATCCATTCGTACGCCATTATTATTTTCAACCCACTTGCAATCAAATACAGGAATCTGAAACTTCCCGTAATCAAACAACAAAATGCGCTCGATAACCCCAAAATATGACAGATTTGCAAATTTCGGGTTTAAGTCATTCGCACTTGATATGTGCATCGCTTCAGCTACCAAGGTAACACCACTATTCTGCATAGTACTTTTATCATCCTGTTCTTTGGTATAAAATGTGTATCCATTAATTGCGTATGCGCTATAAGAAAACACAATCATACTTGGACCATATGCTAAACATCTCAACCTTTCTGTTACTGAAGCAGGATCCGAACGATACTTTGAATAAATTTGTTCCTTAAACCACGGTATGAAACTTCGATTGTGCTCTCGTACTATCCAATTCTCATTTCTATTCAGATTTAAACCTCGAAGAACACCCTTGTGCATTTCAGCATACGGCTCAACCTCAATCTCATTGTGCAGAACATACAAATGCACCTGATCCCGTTCGACCATTGACACTGTCACAACTTTATTTCCAATTAGTCTTTTTCCTTCTTTTTTCTCGACAATATGAGATTTGGGGAGTCCAATTGATTGAACATTTGACAGATATTCAGTGCAAAACTCAACCGCTTCTTCAACAATGTATCGTTCCGCAATACAACCCTCCGGTCGACTTCGGTTTTTCACGTACCCTTTTAAAATTTTCATATAACGTTCAGCAGGGTACATCCATCTCATATAAGCTGGTCCGCACAACTGTGTCTCTTTGACAAGATGAACGACTAGATGAACCATTATGTCAAAAAACAAGGGAGGAAAATACATTTCAAGCTCACATAAAGTAACAACCACCTCTTTTTGCAATGTTGGTAAGATCGCATGATCGATCACCTTGCTGCAAATTGACTTGAAGAAAAAACACAACTTAGTTATTGCGCTCCTTACTTTTTCTGGCAGAATAGAACGTATACCTATTGGTAGAAAATGTTCCATTATAACATGGCAATCATGAGTCTTTAAACTCTTTAACTTTAGGTCTTTCATTGACACAAGTCTTCTAATATCTGATGAGTAGCCTTCTGGAACTTTAACTTCACTGAGGAACTTACACAATATTTTCTTCTCCTTTCTAGATAGAGTGTAAACAGCAGGTGGTAGATATGTGCGTCTTCCTTTCATCACGGGTGCCAATTCAGTTCTAATTCCCATGTTTAACATGTCCTTCCTTATGTTAATGCCATCCTTAGACTTTCCTTGTATATTGAGTAACGTACCAATAACACTATCAAATACATTTTTTTCAATATGCATAACATCGAGGAAATGTCTTACGTACAACGACTTCCAATATGGAAGTTCAAAAAAAATCGACCTCTTCTTCCACCCACTCGTGACAAGTCTATGTGCAAAAGGCTTGCCAAACTCAGTACTCACATCTTTCACCTTTTCAAAAATCTGATCACCTGTCAACATATGTGGAGCTCTACCGTGTTCTGCCTCTCCATTGAATGCCTTTCTCCACCCACGATAGTGATGATTAGAATTTAAGAATCTACGATGACCGAGAAAAACATTCTTCTGACAAAAGTTCAATCGCATCGTATCGGTTTCATCTTCACAAACAGGACACGTTTTTTGACCCTTAATGTTGTACCCTGATAGATTTCCGTACGCCGGAAAATCATTAATTGTTCCAAACAACATCGCCCTCAAGTTGAAACTTTCTTTCCTATACCCATCGTAAACCTCCACACCGGTCTCCCACAAAAACTTCAAATCTTCGACTAAGGGTGCCAAGTACACGTCTATGTCATTCCCTGGTTGTTTGGGCCCAGAAATTAACATAGATAGCATCATGTACTTACGCTTCATACATAGCCACGGAGGTAGGTTATATATCATAAGAATCACAGGCCAGGTGCTATGCGAGATACTTTGAATACCATGCGGGTTCATTCCATCAGTAGACTACGACAAGCGAAGATTTCTTGCTTCTTTTCCAAATTCAGGATAATCAATATCAACTTTCGTCCACTGTGGTGAGTCTGCCGGATGTCGCAACTTCCCATCAATAATTCTTTCATCTGCATGCCAAGTCAAGTGTCTTGAATCGGTCTCACTACGATACATGCGCCTAAATCTCGGAATTATAGGAAAATACCATAACACCTTTTCCGGAGACAACTTTTCCTTATATCGAGGGGCACCGCATTTAGGACACTCATTTAACACTGCGTACTCGTTTCGAAATAAAACGCAATCTTTTGGACATGCATGTATCTTTTCATAGCTCATGCCAATAGAGGACCACATCTTTTTGGCCTCATACGTTCGATTGGGAAGAACATTATCCTCTGGTAGCATTTCTTTCACGAGGGCTAATAACTGTGTGAAACTTTTATCCGACCATCCGTTGTCCGCCTTTAAGTTGTACAACTTTAACACCGCAGACAATCTTGTGAATTTTGTACAACCATCATACAACGGTTTCTCTGCATCGCTTACCAACCTCTCGAACATTTTGGGACAATCCTCAAGATCTTCTTCAAGCGCTTCTGCAATCTCTTCGACTCGATCATAATCGTATGCGTCTGCGAAATCCTCATTTGAAGCATACGTCGTATTATAACTCGATTCAACATTCCCGCTACTTTTCTCACCATGCAAATTCCAACATGCATAACTTCTATCAATTCCATGCATCAGTAAATGCGATTCCAACTGAACCGCGTCAACCCGTCTTCCATAACAGCATCTCAAGCAAGGACATATCATTCCATTGGGTTCTCTGGCGTGCGCAACGGCAAACTTAACGAATTCTGATACCCCATCCTCATACTCTTTCGACAATCAATTGGCAGTCATCCATTTTTTATCCATGGTTTGACTATAGCAACTAATTAGTCACGCAACTATAGCAAAATAATAATTAATTACCTGTAAAGAAATTCAACATATCAGGTAATCAAATTCATAGTTATTCTTGCCTCACCTTAAGCATGTGCTAAACAACTCATAACTAATTACTAACTAGTGAAGTCGGATAATCATTAGAAATTCACACTGAGCCGGAAAATAAAAGTAAAAATAATCAGTTATTCAAGTCAGTTCAAGAATAGGATAGAAACCTTTGAAAATGTTGAGAGCGTCCCGCGTACACTACGATCAAGGACAGTTCGAATTTCTACAATATTAATTTGTGTTCGGTGAGATGTGATTTACCAACTTCAGAGACAACTTTAACTCACCATCTAGTACTTTTCTTTTACAGTAAATTGTTTTTAATATCCTTTATTGCCCAAGATTTCATCATGCTATCATCAAGACTTATTTCATCAAACCAGATTCACACTCATCTACAAGTTTATTCTTTAAGGGCAAGCACATTTATATTTTGTTTGGATGGCAAAATAAAGTGGAAGGATAGAAAGTAGGAGGAAATAATGGTGAAGAAAAGAAAGTGAGTAAAAAGTAACATAACTACCCTTATGTAAACATAAAATAAATAACCTATGCAAACTAATTAAAGCAAGGGCATGAGTAACTTTTTGTAAAAACAGATAACTTTTCCTACTCTGTTGAAATTGCAAAGTGTTTTTTGGACCAGGTTTCCATGCATTTATAGTAGTTCCTACATTCACGTATTCGGTCCAGTCGTTGGATGCAAATCGGACAGTTTAATATTTAAAACACAATATTTCGTTTTAAAATAAATTAAAAACTGCATTAAAATTTGGACCGTATAATCTTGATCGAATGATTGCAAATGCGTCAAATGTGTGAATGTGGCAAAACAATGACAGCTGGGGATTTGATTTCGTGTTTTTTGTGTAGGCCGCCCTCTGAAAACCGGCCTTTCATTTCTATTTCTTAGGAAACCTACTCTATTTCTTGACATGTAACTGGAGACTATCATAAGTTTGAAACTACAAAAGCATGTGTAAATTTCAGTATATTCTAAAAGTTTCCAATCAGCATCTTTAACATGTCTATGTACAACCTACTTGGTTAGTTTGTGCTTTAAAAGGTAGAACTGCCACAAGCAATTCTTAGTTTATCAAGCAGTGATTCATGTGGATGCACTCTAGCAGCTTTCATCTGATACACAAACTTAACAGCTTCAATGTACAAACCATTATGTATGTAACCCATAAGCATGGCATTCCAACTATCGACATTTCTTTCATTTCGGGTCGTTTCAAACACCAGTCTTGCATCTTGTAGTAACCCACTTCTTCCATACATGGCTATCAGACTACACTGCACATAGCTATCCGAGTCGAATCCTAATTTGATGGTATCAGCATGAACCTGTTCACCGCAGCTTCCATGATTCTGCATCCTTCCACATGCCTTGAGAACACTGGAAAATGTAAAACTGTCCTTCTTTACCCCTACCCTTCCCATCTCCTTAAAATCACCAAGAGCCTCAGAGAAATGCCTTTCTTTACAACCACTAACAATTTTAGCAGTCCAAGTCAACGTGTTATGCCGCGACGCTTTATTAAAAATAACGTGTGCATCTTCCGAACACTTGAATCTCCCATAAAATCTGATCAAAGAGCTACTTATAAGCACATGGTCACATGCCCCCAACTTTAATAAACATCCATGAACTTGCAATCCTAGAGAGACATTCACAGTGCTAGCACAAACCGTGAGAAGACAAGACCAAATCCATGGAGGAAAAGGAAACCCCATCACATTCACAGTGCTAGCACAAACCGTGAGAAGACAAGACCAACTTTAATAAACATCCATGATATTTTGTGTTTACTCTTCTCCCAGAAAACTACAGGCATCTGGAGCCACTGATCTAGCATCAAAGGGGCAGGGTGCTTCAGACAGAACTAATGCGAGAATTAAAGGTGAAGTTGATGATTCCTTTCTAGCAGATATGAAGGTTCGCTGTCTCTGTGGGAGTTCAATGGAAACAGATCTACTGATCAAGGTGTAATATTCAATATATTTCTTCTATCCTCATGATACATCAAAGTATATGCTTCTTTACATTTGTATATGATTTCATTGATCATTTCCATTGTTTTCCTTGATGTCATGTGATTTTAGTTAAGAACTCTACTGACAGCTTATATTTGCTAACTATGACATTGTTTACAGTGTGAAGATACAAAATGCCCCGTCTCTCAGCATCTCAACTGCGTTGTTATTCCGGATAGACCTTATAGAACTAAAACTTTTCCCAAAATAGGTCCTTCATTTAGCGAAAAACAACTATCTCTAAGTGAGATCTTATTGGGCATAATATTTTCTCACTAAGCGAGTATACTAGAACTTTCAGGATTCATAACACAGAAGTCACAATCATGAATACATTAAACATGTCAAGGAAGGAAATAATCATATATACACCAAGGTCATACCATCATGGCATTATTCTAACCCCAATCCACCACCCATCCATCCCTAACCTATACTAACATGCTTGGGGAACAAAAAAACATAAAATCGATACATGCATACTCAATAATCATACCATTGTCATGAATTTCAGGCATTAGCACAAGACCACACATGAACATACAACCCTAAGCTTCTAACCCCAAGTTCTAACTAAGAACTTACCTTGAAGAGAATATTTTGAGTTGGGTGTTTGAGAGATGAAGAAAATGATGATGACTTATACACTTGATCACTGCCCTTCTTCCAAATGATGATGAAGACGAAGACTTGCGACGACGGCCGGAGGACGGACGAAGACGGAGGAAGAAGAGTTGCGTTTGAAGAAGAGAAAAGAATGAATAATGTTATTTTGATGTTTTAATTTATTAAATTAAAAATAATATAAGCTATAACAGCGCTTTTGAAAGCGCTTTCATAGGGGGGCTTTTACCAACGCTTTTTAGGGTAAAAGCGCTTTCATAGGTCCAGCTATGCCAGCGCTTTTGAAAGCGCTTTCAAAGGCCAATCTTCCACAGCGCTTTTTAAAAAGCGCTTTCGTATCCCCCACCTATGCCAGCGCTTTTTAAAAAGCGCTTTCGTATCCCCCACCTATGTCAGCGCTTTTAAAAAAGCGCCTTCGTAGGTTTCCCTTTTTTTTAATTTTGTTTTTTGTGAAGGCTATGGCAACGCTTTTTCAATAAGCGCTTTAGTAGAGGCGCTGCAAAAAGCAGTTTTTGGCGTAGTGAAAGGGATGCACCTCATGGACTCCCATGTTCTTGCTAGTGTTTTATTTATTTATTTATAATAACAACAAGAATACACCACATAAAAGTTAATTTAAGAGAGACATTTTCAAACTTTAAATTATAACCAATGGCTGCATAATACTTGCCCTTTTATTTTGTTAAAAAAACAAGAAAAAACATTAAAACAAAATATTAAACCTTATACCATCAGTAACATTAGAAAGAGGAAAAAAATGGTACTTCCTCGTCCTTTGAATTCTGTCTCCACATGCTGCTGTTTCAATTCGATGATGGCTTTTGTTTTTGGTTTGTTTTATAATCGAAGGTTTCTTGTCACAGGTTGTGAAATTGGTTATTGTTTATAGATTTATATGAAGTTGTGGTATTTTTTTTGGTTTGATAAAAAATAGAGGTGATGCGGTTATTATTGTTGTTTGGTTGAATTGTTAATGGTGATGAGACTGGGGTGGAGTATTTACTATAAAAAATACTATACGTGTGTGAAAGATGGATAGGTTTTATTTGTAAGTAGTGGTGATGATAAATTGTGGCTTGTAAGAGTGGCAGATGAAAAAAAGGTTTATGGGAGAATTGGTGTAAGAATGAATGTGAGCATATGTTAGAATGAGTGAAATTGTTGATTGTTTGTGTTGGAAGTGAACAAGAGGTTTGTGAATGTACCGTATGATGATAAGGGTTTATGAAAAAATTGGCCTCCAAAAAAGTATGAAATTGAGATATTATTTATAAAAAAGAATTAGGTTAAATAAATATAAAAAATAATCAAAATAAAAATCAATAACGATAGCAAAATTAACATAAAATATATTTATTTTATATATTTTTTTAATATAAAATAAATTAAATCCAAAATTTTAATGTTAATTGCCTTCAATCCAAAGTTAAATGAAAACTTATCTTTTATATATATATATATATATATATATATATATATATATATATATATATATATATATATATATATATATATATATATATATATATATATATATATATATATATATATATATATATATATATATATATATATATATATATATATATTGGTTTTTGACCTTTTTTTTACTTAGAAATGCGTAAAATGAAATAAAATATTAATATTTAAAAAATGCTTTAAATAAAAAACGAAAATTAAAAACAAAAATATAAAAAATACTATTTTTGATTAATTTTTAGAATAAAAATTAAAATAAGGTTAGAATTCTATAAAATTGAAAAATGCAAAAAAGTGAAAAAAGCGTGATTTGAACTCAGGACGAATTGTGCTATGTCATTCTATTCAAGATAAAAATGCACATGGAAGCATATAAAGGGTGTGAACATATTTTTCTATTTTTAAAATACAAATAATTTAAAGTAAAATATTATATATTTTAAATAAGTAAAATAAATTACCATTAAAACCAAATGTTAGTAAAACCCAAAAAAAATTATGAAACCAAGTTTTAAAAATAATTTAAATATTTTAAAAATTGGTCGGACAAATTTGGGGTATGACAACCTTCGCTTTGCATAACCAACCCGTGTACCTAGATTCTCCCCCTCTTTTTTTTGGGTTTATACGCTCTTTCTCATTTCCTTTGGAAACAATAAAGCGCAGTGACATTTTTTATTTGATTTGTACGAGTTAAGCCAATTCAATGGCTTAGTCTCAACATTTCTACCGCAACAGAAAACTGGAGACTTCACGGGGGACCAAATTTCTAAGTGGGTTGAGTCCATCTTTGTTTATCTATGTATGTGTTTTTATTTGTTGTATATATGTATGTCTGGATTTTTCTGGTTTTCAGGATGCTTGGTGATCTCTTATAAGTCCTATACCCGAACTTGAGCAAACATAAGATATGACGGGCAATATAGTCATGTTAACTTTATATGAGTAATTCTGAAAAAGGGGACATGTGATCCCCTATTTAGTGGAGACCCCTTTTACTGTAGTATTTGTTTATCGAGCAATTGGGAAGACATTGCTGCTTTCGACCTAGGAGCCTGCGAAGCTGAGAAACCGTAGAATCCTTAACCCATCTTGGCCATTTACGTGTAGTGTGGAGACTATAAAAGAGAAATCCATAAGTAGTTGTCAAGCAATGCTGCACTTAGACGGGTTTTTCCTAAGAATATTGTTAATTACCGAACTAATTGAGACGTTGGTAGTATCCGAAGGAAGAATGTAGAATCTGGGATTTCCTCATAACCTTGTTAAGACGGTGATAAACCATTAGTCCTTACCTTGTGGATAGTACCTTTGACTTCATACTCGTGACGTTGAACCTATGAACTCCCATATTTGTGATGTTGTGTGTGATTGTTGTATCACCATGCATTCATGCACCCATGAGGTTTACTTAAACAGTTTTTCAAGGAATTTAAGATTGACTTTTTTCAAATATCTCAAGTACTTTTTTCACCATGGATTTTGGAAGGAGAAAGACTCGGAAGTATACATTTCAAGGATCCTAAGATAGAGGAACTGATTAGTTTGATTCTTGAGATTGAGAGTCTTACATATTTCCGGAAGAAGTATGGAGTCATTGTGTCTCTTATGATTATCAAGATGAAGGAGGGTATTCTTTCTACATTGATCTAGTTCTATGATCCGTTATACCAGTGTTTTACTTTTCCTGATTATCAGCTGATGCCCACATTGGAGGAGTACTCTTACTTACTTAATTTACCTATTATTGAATGTGTTTTGTTCACCGACTTAGAAGGAGAGTCCAAGTCTCATCAGATTGCAACCATAACTCACTTGAGGAAGTCCGAGATTGAGGCTAACATGACTACCAAATGAGGAATCAGAGGTTTACCTGCTCAGTTTCTAATGGAGAAAGCTCGTTACTTCTTCAAGATGAAGAGTACATTTACTTTTGAGGCTATCTTTAATTTGCTTGCCTATGGGTTGGTCTTGTTTACTAACATCGACAAACTTGTGGATGTTAATGCCATTGGGATCTTTCTGATTGGGAACCCAGTCCCTAAGCTGCTAGGAGATACTTATTATTCCATCCATCAACAAAATTTATATCAAGAAGGGATGATCATTTGTTGCACACCGTTGTTATATCAAGGGTTTATTTCCCACTAAACCCGGGTTGTTGCTTTTTGGGATATCAAGAAGGAACACCGTTGAGCACTGAAGATTATGCCTCTCACTCATTCTGATATTGATTGGTATCATAAAGCTTATTATGATGTGATGATTATTGATAGTTGTGTAGTTTTCCAAATGTTGCTCTTCTTGGTACAAAGAGAAGAATTAACTACAACCCTGTTCTTGCACGCCGCTACCTTGGATATCCAATGAGAGACAAGCCAAGCACCATTTATCTGAGTGGTTTCTTTCTCAAAGAAGGAGAAGATCACATGGCCGCTAAGGAAGAGTATTTGAAAGCATTAAAGAGTATATGCTTGAGCCTCCTATCTTGCTCCCTCCTGTTGAAGTAAGACCAATGATTATGTATCTGACTGTGTTGGATAACTCCATGGACTGTATTTTTGGAAAAACAAAATGAAACAAGAAGAAAAGAATATTTCATTTATTATTTGATCAAGAAGTTCACTGACTGTGAGTCACAATATTCTATGCTAGAAAGTACATGTTGTGCTAGAAAAAACAAGCAACGACCGTTCAATTGAAGATGCCTTATTCTCGTGAATAACTTATATCTGATATGTTTATGAGGACTCCTCCTCCTCTCTTAGATGATGTGGAAGAATTTCAACTTGCCTTATTAGGATGCAGCAAGAGAAGGAAGCATGGAAGAACAAGCACCAGACTTTAGAGGTATCCTACTCAACAAAATTGAAAGAGAAGGATGACTTGATTGAGATTCTTGAGAGTCACGATGAAGAGATATTGGAGAAGCAAGAGGATTTATTTTTCTCTAAAGCCCAGCCAGGTACCGATCACCTATTTTATGATTCTGGTGGATGAAAAGAAGTCGCCGACAAATATGTAGAAGATATCTTTGATTTTGTTAAGTTAATGGAAAAATGTTTTTGTTGATTAATTATTTTATGTTTTGATGTTGAACAGTTAATTGATAAGGCGTTGAGCTAATCAAAGAATATGACAGATCTGTATCTATCAATCTTATTATTTGTAACATGTATGAATTAAATAAATTAAAGAAGAGTGTTTGAATTAATTAAACTGATCAGGGAATAACCTAGAAAATTAATTCATTAACTTAAATAATTTAGAGGAGATTAATAAATAAAATAATTTATTAAATTAAAAAAAAACTAAATAAATTAAGTTCTAATAAATAGGTGCAAATATACAATGAAATGAATATAGAATAAAATGGTTAAGGAGTAAAAGGTCCAAAGTCAAAATTCTAAGTATATCCAAAAATATAAAATAGAATGACAAAATAAAATAATGAAATAAATAAAGAAAAAATTTGTTCTTACGAAAAGGATGTACCTCATGGACTTCCACGTTCTTGCTACTGTTTTTTATTTATTTATAATAACAACAATAATATACCACATAAAAGTTAATTTAAGTGAGACATTTTCAAACTTTAAATTATAACCAATGGCTGCACAACACTTGCCCTTTTATTTTGTTAAAAAAACAAGAAAAAAATATTAAAACAAAATATTAAACGTTATACAATCAGTAACCATAGAAAGAGGAAAAAATGGCACTTCCTCGCCCTTCTTTCTTTGAATTTTATCTCCACAGGTTGCTGTATCGATTCGATGATGGCTTTTGTTTTTGGTTTGATTTATAATCGAAAGTTTTTTGTCACGGGTTGTGAAATTGGTTATTGTTTATAGATTTATATGAAGTTGTGGTAGTTTGTTTTGGTTTGATAAAAAATAGAGGTGATGTGGTTAATTATGTCGTTTGGTTGAATTGTTAAAGGTGATGAAATTGGAGTGGAGTATTGAGTATAAATATCCATCAATTATACTCACTCAATTGTTTTATTTGGATTAGTTAGACTTTTTTATGTTACATACACGTATTAAGTTGGGTTCATGATACTCCCTCACATGAGATTCATTAGATTTGTTGGTGTGTATAAGTGAGTTAGATCCAACACTTGTGGATTTTTCTGAATTATTTTATTTTATAAAATTATTTTTAAAATTTCTTTATCTATAAAAATTTATAACTCTCTTGTTTTTTATCCAAAACTTATGAAAATAATATAGAAAAATACTTTCATTTATTTCTGACTTTATGAATATTTTTTCATATTTTTATTTTGATGTTTGATATTTTTCATATTTTTTTGTTTTGTTTGTCTTATTTTAATTATTTTAAAAATGTTTTATGGTCTTTTTAAATTCTGAAAAAATTATGGTAGGATTCAATGATCTCTTGACAAATATTGGTGATCTCAGCTTATTTTTATTTCTGATTTTAATTTTTTTTACAAATTTTGATTTATTTTGCTTAATTCTTTAAATTTTAAAAAATAGCTTTTGACTTTAAAAAACTCAGAATTTTTTTGTCAACTATTACTGAATCATGTTTGACCTCTGACTATTTTTTAGGATTTTTATTTGGTATTTTAATATACTTTGTGTATTTTACCAATTATTTTCCTTTTTTCTTAACCATTTAAATATTGTTTTATTAAATATTATTTTATTATTTTTGATTTGGTCCTGACTTGGATTTCATTTGGTGACGAATTCCTCAACTTCATTAGATCTTGGGTGTTGATAGGTTGAAAAACTAAATCCACCAAAATAGATGAATGATGTTGACAATATTTGAAACCCTAACTTCATTTAATACATCCCCTCCATTTTCATCTTATCCAATTCTTACTTGTACTACATATTGTTAGAGAATAATCTACATATTATTTCTCTAAACATATGGTGCTTAGATTGTTATTGACCGGTCTCAAAATAGGTGTGACTTCTACATTAGTCCACTTACGATTGCTTAACATAGCGCTAAATTTTGTTCCGATTTAAGAAATGATCATTCGTGGGCTAAATCTATGTTTGCAAGCCTAAGTATGTTTAATTTGAAACCTTTGATCCAATAACCTTGAGGTTCATTGTTAGGAGGCTTTGGTCTTATCAATCCTCTAATGAATTATTATAAATTTTGGTCTAAGTGAATCATTTAAACATCGTTGATAATTGGTTGTTGCATCGAGAATTTGAAATAAATGATATACTTGACAAAAAGCAAATGAAACTTGTTGTTGAGAGGCTTTGATTTTATCAATCTTCTAATGAGTTTTCAAATGCATGATTCAAGATGGTCATTCAACTAACCTCTAATTTCTAACCCATTAACAATTGACTTTTATTTTTGTGTTTTTACTTTACGCCTTTACTTTTACGCGCCATTTATTTAAGCATTTACATTTCTTGCTATTTTTATCTTTGTTCACTTGAGCATTTATCTTTATGTCATTTTTATTTTGCTCACTTGAGCTTTCATTTTCTTTTTGAAGATAGCTAATAACCAACTTGAACAACAAAAAGATTTAAGGTTACTTAGACTATTTGGTTACTATCCTTGGCATGATAGAGTTATAGACTTCTTGGACATAGGAGTAGAGACCTTGACTACCCTTGAGACCTTGGTGACTTCTATTATTATTTTTTCTGGAGTTCTTGGGATTTACCCCAATAAATTGGGTTGATTTTATTTGTGTGCAGGTTATTTTGATTATATGTTTTGTCTGTGATTGGGAATTCATTTGTATACAGCTGTTACTCAGTCCACTTTTTGTGAATACTTAATGCATTTGAAGATTAGTATTCTTAAGAAGTTTAATATCTTTGCTTGTTTGGTTTCAATCTAAAGGATGATAATTCTACATTGACTCATTGTGTTAAGTGTTGACTTCTTGTTGGTTAGACGGTTCTTTTCCCTAGATTTTACCTTATGCTTTAGGATAGTCCCTTCATATCCTACCATCTTCTTTAATTTCAAAAATCTTCTCCCTCCTTTTCAAAACTCTTCTTGTTTTCTAACTTGAACTGCTTTCTCAAAAAACTTGGACTTAGGTCCATGCATTTTCAAAAATCATTTTCTTAATCAAAATTTAAACAACTTAATAATACTTTGACATATTTTGTGAAAATACTAAAACTCAATCAATCTCATTCAAACTATTTTGCCACTTCAGCTGTTTACTTTAAACTTTTCTCAAAAGATTAGGCTCTTATCAATCCATGTAATGATGCAAGCTACTATACTTCTATGATATGTAGTGAAGTGATATATTTTCCACTTAGGTGTTGAGTGAGGCTTTGTTGATTTTAAAATCTAAGTCATATCCTCCACTTTGAGATGATGCAAATTCTCCTTTCTCATAATTGTGGATAGTATGTATGTTTTTCACTCGGATACGACAATGATGTCTTGTCTCTTAAAATTAACCAACACACTTGTGTTTTAAAATTTTAAAGGTGAACTAAGAGTACCCTGATCCCCTATTGCACGGAAGATGGTATGTAGGCACTAAAAGTTCGCAACCGCGGCGGATGCAAAAATTTGTAAAAACATATTTCTTTTCTCAACTCCACCATCTATTTTTGTATACAACACTTATAGCCAAAATACTCAAATTTACAAAGAGGTTCCTGCAGAGTACCCTAGCTGTTTAGGGTCCTAATACCTTCCCTTTGCATAACCATCCCCCATACCCAGATTATCTCCCCTTTTTTTCGGTTATTCTCTCTTTTCTAATTCATCTGGAAGCAATAAAGCATGGTGGTGATTTTTATTCTTATTTGTGTGAGTCAAGTCAATCCAATGACTTAGTCTCAACATTTCTATCGCTACATCATGCTTTATTTTTCATTCCTATCTTTCCCAGGTGTTTTACTTGTTTCTCTTTCTCATTTAGTCGTCAAGATATCTCATCTCTACAATACCCGTGCTAATTCTAGAAAGAAGATGGAAAACCTTGAACAAGAGAATCATGAGTTGCGCGAACAAGTTACTCCTTTGAGAGCTGGTATGGCCAACCTGACTGCTTTGGTAGAATCATTTGTGGATGCTCAGAATCATCCACCACCTCCTCCTCCTCCTCTATTTCCTCATGCTACTCAACCACAACAAACAACCGTTATTTCAGAGGTTTAGTCAATTCCCATCTTTGTTACTCCAGTTACTTCTACTCAATATTGTATGCCTCGTGGTTACCATTCGGGGATGCCTAAGAATTTCATGCCAGAAGTTTACATTCCTGCTTCTCAAGTTGCTCCATTTGTTCAAACTGCTACTTTTTCTACGCCTCATGTGGTGCATGTTGTCCCTATTGCTAATAATGAGATTTATCATGTTGCACCTCCTGCGTTGAATGCTATGCCTATTATTAATGAAAAAGTTTATCATCCTGCTCATCCACCAAGTGAAAGTTTAGGATTTTATGATCGAATAAATGACTTTCAAGATCAATTAAATGAAATGCAGAAAGAAGTGAAAGCTATCCAAGGGAAAGTGTTATTTACACAAAATGTCAGTGACCTATGTTTAGTTCCTAATGTGAAAGTGCCAACAGAGTTTAAGGTTCCAGAATTTGAGAAGTACAAGGGAATCTCTTGTCCTTGTGACCACCCGTTGATGTATATCAGAAGGATGTCCATGCATACGGATGACCAATGTTTGCTTATTCATTTCTTCAAGGATAGTTTAACTGGTACTGCCTTGAAATGGTATATGGGATTAGACAATACCAATATCCATATATTCAATGACTTGGGGTAAGCTTTTGTGAAGCGGTATAAGTACAACATGTTTATGGCACCTGACCGTGACCAGTTGAGAATAATGGCTCAGCAAGATAAGGAATCATTCAAGGAGTATGCGCAATATTGGCGTAAAATGGAAGCCCAAGTGGTACCCCCAATGTGAAAGCAAGAAATGAATAATGTATTCCTAAAAACCCTTGGTTCATTTTACTATGAAAGAATGGTTGCAAGTGCACCAAGTGATTTCACTGAGATGGTAAGTATGGGTGTTTGTCTATAGGAAGTTGTTAGGGAAGGACGATTGTTAAAAGATGAAGGTTCTAGTGGAACAAAGAAATCATCGTATGGGTTTTATAAGACGAAAAAGGAGAAACAAATGTCGTTGTTCAAGAAAGAAAGGTTAGATCTCCAAGAAGACATCATCAACATCAACAACAAGTTACTTCAGTAACTTTGTTCGTCAATGTAGCTCCGACTGTTGTTGCATATAAGAGAGAACCTCAACAAGGTAATCAAGGGTAAGGTCATATGACAGAAGCTTTTGATCTTATTCCGATGAGTTATGCAGAATAGTTACTGGCTTTGATTCAGAAGAATCTGGTGCAGACTAGGCCTTCTCCTGCTATACGTTCAACTTTGCTATGCTATTATAAAGTTGATCATATTTGTGCTTTTCATCAAGGATCCCTAGGGCACAACATTAAAAATTGTTATCCATTGAAGTCTGAAGTGTAGAAGATGGTAAGATCTGGTCTTTTGTCTTTTAAAGACATTGGTCCTAATGTGAAAGATAATCCACTACCCAAATATAGAGGTGGAGGTGCTATAAATATGGTTGTTGGTTATCTTGGGGACTTTAGTATTTTTTTATATCAACCTAGTTAGAGGTGATTTAGTGAAGATGCATGCTGATCTCTGTGAGTTTAGCTATTATACACATGATCATGCCGTTTGTAGTGTTTGTACTACAGACGTTCATGGATGTGATAAGGTGAGAGGTGATCTTCAAGAGATGTTGGATGAAGGTCTTATTCATATAATCAGACCAAGGGTTGAATATGAAGATATTAACGTAATTGAAGACTATGATGATGCATACGTTTCTGCTGATGAGTCAGAGTCTGTGAAGAGGGTGTTTTGTCTCACAATGATTACGTGACTCCTGAGTATTCGTAAGAAATAAGGGTGAATGTTATTTTGCCAAATTTTTGGGTTCCCGCTCCTGTAGAGATTACATATTGCAGCAAACCTGTTGTTTCTCCCGTAGTTATTTGTCTGTCTGGTCCATCCCATATGAATCAGATACGGCTGTGCCTTATAATTAAAATGCAACTATCCTGAAAGATGGTGTGGAAATTCCTACCCAACCTTTGTCCCATGTTGAGAATATTGTTGAAGCTAGTCAGGTAACTCGTAGTGGTCGTATCTTCGCCCCTACCTTTCGAGGAGATGTTAATTCTTGTAAGAGGGTTGATGAGAATGCTGAACCTAAGAAAGTGGTAGGAGAATCTATTGGCGTCACCTTGGAAATGGATGTTGATGATCTGTTGAAAATCATCGAGATGAGTGATTACAAGATTGTGGATCATTTGTTGTAAACTCCATCTAAGATTTACATTTTATCCTTGTTGATGAACTCTTCTGCTCATCGATAATCTTTGATGAGGGTCTTGGATCAGGCTTTTGTTGAAAGAGATGTGTCTCTGGATCAGTTCAACGGTGTTGTGGGGAATATTACGTCTTGTAACAATATGAGTTTTTATGATGATAAATTTCCTAATGAAGGGAGAAATTATAACCTGGCTCTGCATATATCTATGGATTGTAAGAATTACACTTTGTCCAATGTGCTAATGGACAATGGACCTGCTTTGAATGTCATACTAAGAAGCACTCTCATGAAACTCAAATACAAGGGAACTCCTATGTGCCCTAGTGGATTTATAGTAAAAGCTTTTGATGGTTTGACAAAATATGTCATTGGAGAGGTGGATTTACCTATTCATATAGGTCCTCACTTATTCAAAATCACATTTCAGGTTATGGATATTGTCCCTGCCTATAGTTGTTTATTGGGACGACCATGGATTCATAAATCAGGAGCTGTTACTTCAACCTTGCATCAGAAACTAAAATTTTTCCGTGAAGGGAAGGTAGTTTTTGTGAATGGAGAGCAAGCTCTGTTGATATCTCATTTGTATTCCTTTAGCATTGTAGAAGCTGCTATTGGAGTAAAAAATGAAGTAGTGAAGCCAAAGTCCACTTTGAGTAAATAATAAGACATCTTTCACAGTGCAAGATATCTCTATGCGACTACTCCAAAGATCAACTCTATTCTCGAAGATGATCCAGAGAAAGAGATTCCGAACTTTGTGAAACATGGAGTCAAAATCAAGAATTGGATCACGTTGATGTTCCTTCTTGCATTCACTTTTCAAAGTAATTTGTTTTTTGTTTGTCTTTTCAAAAGTCTTTCGCTCTTCCCAAGGTGAAAGTGATGTTGTATGGGCCTGTCTTTTGTTTTGAATTTTAAAATCATTAATAAAATTTGTTTTTGATTTCTAAATTGTGTCTTTATTTTCTGCTCTTTCTTGGAAAATGGTAATCAGAAAAAACCTTTTGAAATAAATAGTAGCT
The DNA here is from genome assembly GCA_948472305.1 of Vicia faba. Taxonomy (NCBI): domain Eukaryota; kingdom Viridiplantae; phylum Streptophyta; class Magnoliopsida; order Fabales; family Fabaceae; genus Vicia; species Vicia faba. Next base: position 226,048 of record CATIWC010000431.1, read on the forward strand.
GCAAATAAATATGCATAATCACTTGTTACATGTGTCAGTTTCTAAAATCAATTGATCAGTGCATTTTGATGCACATCCTTCCACGATTGTACTAATGCATTTCTTTAGTTTATTGTGTTTATTTTTATGTTTTAATATGTTTTGCTAATTTATTTTATTTTTGCATTTAATTAATTTTCGTATTTTATTTTCAGCAACTGCAGCTTTCGCAGAAAAATTCATAACTAGAGCTACGGGAATCAGATTGAGGCGTTCTAATATTGGTTGGAAAGCTAAGAAAAAGACCTACAACTTTCTAGTTATGGCCAGATGCTGATTCGGGTTGTAGAAAGGTTGAAAAAGTCGTTGAAGTTGCAGCATTTTATATTTAAGTTTGGGTCATTTGTTTTAGGCCTGAGTTTTGTATCCGACCGAGTTGGGTTGTTTCTTTTTAGTTTTTACCTAGATGCTACAAAATTTTCGGCAGCCATTCACTTTTCACGAAAAAAAGAGAAAGCTTTGTACGAATCAATGGAGAACTAAAACCTTTCTGACGGATTTACTGTACTCAGGTTCCAACTTTGAGATTGTTATAGCATTTGCAATTTAATTTCGATTCCTTTCAACTATGTTATGAGATTGTTGTTTGCTTAATTCGATTTTCATATAACATTGTTGATTTAATTTGATTGATAAATGTTCCCAAATTTTAATCGCGATTGACTTTGCTTAAGGGTTAATTTGCGTCACTTTTAACCGTATGTTTAATCCGGCCATAGGAACATGTATCTCATAGTGTCAATCACGCTTGTTAATTGATACTGTAATCAAATAGGATAGAAACTTCGCTTAGGAGATTGTAATGTTAGCAGTCGATGATAGGTATGAACCGAGGCAGTGAATCCGTTTTTTATAATCACTCATATAAAAAACAACGTATTTTATAATAACTTTTCATAATCGCTATATTACCGTTTTACAAAATACTACAGTTTTGAAAGCGTTGCGTAAAAACACTCATTTTTGATCCGCGCGCGACAACGGATCACAATCATAAATTATATGTGTAGATTAATTAAAAAACCGTTAAGTGCAATGACCCTGCGCCCTCTCCCAACTTTGAATATCTTGTGTATGTGGCTGAAGAAGAAGAATGTGATGAAATCCCATAATAAGTTTCATGGTTACTTGAGCGCGAGGAAAATACCATTCAGCCTTTACAAAAAGCCGTTGGAGACAACTAACTTGGGTTGAGAGGAAGATCTAAAAGAAGCCGAGATAGAGGAATTGCTTCATCCCGATGTGAAGAGCAGGTTGATTGAGTTGCTGAAAGAGTATGTGGATATCTTTGCTTGGTATTACCAAGACATGTCTGGTTTGGACACCGATATTGTGGAACATTATCTACTGTTAAAGCCAGAATGTTCACCAATCAAGTAGAAGCTGCGAAGAACTCATCTTGACATGGCAGTAAAGATTAACAAAAAGGTTTTGAAGCAGATTGATGGTGGTTTTTTTGTGACATCAGTGTACCCTCAGTGGATTGCAAATATTGTTCCAATACCAAAGAAAGATGGAAAAGTCTACATGTCTGTTGATTATAGAGATTTAAATAAAGCAAGTCCAAAAAATGATTTCCCATTCCCAAATATTGATATGTTGGTTGATACCACAACAAAATTCAAAGTGTTATCATTCATGGGCGGATTTTCCGGATACAATCAAATTAGGATGGCTCCTAAGGATATGGAAAAACAACGTTTATCACACCCTGAGGAACATTCTGTTACAGAGTGATTCCTTTCAGGTTAAAGAATGTTAGTGCAATGTACCAGAGGGCTATGAAAACCCTATTTCATGATCTGATGCATAAGGAAATCGAAGTATATGTTGATGATATTATCGCCAAATCTCAGACAGAGGAAGGGCATATAGAAGACTTGTTGAAATTGTTTCAGCATTTGAGGAAGTATCTTCTCCTCTTGAATCCAAATAAGTGTACTTTTGGTGTTCGTTCAGGAAAGTTGCTAGGTTTCATTGTCTGCCAAAAAGGAATTGAAGTTGATCCTGATAAAGTTAAGGCAATTCAAGAAATTCCTGCACCAAGGACTTAAAAGCAAGTTAGATGCTTCCTTGGATGTTTAAATTACATTTCCAGATTTATTTATCATATGACTGCAACATGTGAACACTTCTTTAAGCTGTTAAAGAAAGATCAAGGTTGTGTGTGGATGGATGATTTCCAAATTGCGTTTGAAAGGATTAAAGCGTATATGTTTGAACCTCCTATCTTGCTATTTTATGTTGAATGAAAACCATTGATTATTGTAATACGGTGGGAGAACTGACTTTTTGGTTTTATCCAAATGTGCGGATCGCTAGAGTCGTCGTCGACATTTCTTTTATTCAATATTTAGGAAAGGTGAAAAGAACAGGAAAGACCTTTGATAGATTTTGAGTTCGGGGGGTAAGTTATGAAAAGGGAATGTGTTAGAACTCTTTTCATCTGTAGTTATCTACGTGCTCTTAATTGCTTAATTCACTTTTGAAAATCTTGCTTTATGTGTGTGATTTGTTTGAAAATATTTTGAAATCGCCAATGTAAGACTGACTTTGTAATGATTCTTGTATCAGTCCTCAAGAATGTATACAAAGTGTTATTTTTGAAAATATTTGTTTGAAAGTGTAGTGTGAGAAAAAGTTTTGAGAAAAGTTGTGAGCAAGCAATTAAGAGTTTCTTTCCCACTAAAGTCTTTCTTATTCTTTTCCTTCTCCTTTAGAGATAGTACTATCCATACCATTAGTTGGTAGGTAGCCCTATCTATTGGATATGAAGGGATAAGCGTAGGGTCATCGTATGGTCATCAAAGGAAACAAGTAAGGATACTTTAGCAATTGTATCGAAGGGACTATCATCATTTTGTAGGCAACTCGAAGGGACTAGATCATTTTGTAGGAAGCTCGAAGGGTCATCGAGGGATTATGATATTTATTCGAAAGGGACATGATGATTTGCTCGAGGGTATTTTGTTAAAGTATCCCCGCTTTCGAGGGACGTGACCAATATCATAAGGCAACAATAGAGGTTACCCTAGAGGTGCAAGTGTGCGAATTTTATTGATTCTATTATTTATCTTGAATATTAGGGTTTTCTAGATTGTTTTTAGTCTTTCCATGCGAACCCTAGTTACTAGTAGTTAAATATGTTCAGAAAAATAAAGTGCGGAATGTAAAGTCCTAAGATATTACATGGCTTTGGGAGAGGTACATAAGTATAAAAATTCGCGAGAAAGTAAATATACGCTATTACATCCTGTGTGCAGTTACATAATTAGGAAAAAATGCAAGAAAAGAAATTTACGCTATTACAATTAAAGAATGCAACCTATACAAATTTATATGAAAACTAAATAGCAAGAAGAAAGAAAAATAGAAAAAGAATGTTAAAATGTTTTATGATTTTTTTATAGAAAATAATTTAAGCTAATAATAGTAATTAAAACCTAAATCCTAATTTATTTTAATGTTAAGAAAAAAAGCTAATTTAATTAATTAGTAAATAAAAAATATAAGAAAAAAATTAATTACTAACTAAAACCCTAATCCTAATTTGTTATTTATTAAGAAAATAGGTTAGGTTAGTTAATTGTTAATTAAAAAATAATTAAGGAATAATTAAGAAATAAAATAAAAAAATTAGGTTAGAAAAATAGGGTAAAAAAAACTGCACGGCGTGGACGTTGAACCCACGCCCCCTGGCTTCACAAACTGCACTGCTTGCCACTAGGCCAAGCGCCTGTTGGTGTTTAATAAAAAGCCATTGATTAATATATATATATATATATATATATATATATATATATATATATATATATATATATATATATATATATATATATATATATATATAACTTGCGCGCTAGTTTGAAAAATAACAAAAAATAATTGTAAGACGCAGTGATCGAACCCATGCTCTTCATGTTACATGCCTTCGTCTCAACCAATTGTGTCGCGCTTCGTTTCTGTTATTAAAATATAAACAAACAAATATATAATAAAGAAAGTGAACCAGGGAAGCACCGAAGCCCTAGCTCCGGTCGTCTTCTCCGGTGAGAGGATTTTCAAACCTGCAAAATAATATGTGTTAGACCATAAAAGGGACCTTATCCCCCTAATTCGATCCTTGTGAATCCAATGGTGGTGTTTGTTTGGCCTAAAACACTTGTATCATGAGTTTTGAAGAAGACATCTCAAATTTCCCTAGCCATGGAAAAACATGATTCTCACGTTAGAGCTTTTATTTTATGATTCAAACATGTTCTAAGTAACAACAGGAACTCATTTGGGCAGTTAATAAACATTAACAATGCATGAAATTAATTATATGAATGTTTAAAAGAAAAGAAAATTGGAGAAGATGAGTAAGCTTGTTTCAAGCATCAATAGCCATGACTTTCGATCTATTCTTATCCTTAGATACCTCAGGAATGATTAGCAATGGATGGCTTGGACTGAAAGTGGTTGGATCTTTGTTTTGACTTTGCCCTAATTTTGACAAAAATTGAGATTTTTTGAGAGGGTGTTCTTAAGGCAATTTTCGTGTGTCCCTTGGTCTGAATGTGTTCTCTATTTATAATGGAAGATCTAGGTCAACAAAAGTCGAATTAATCTTTTGTATTTCATGATCAAATATTTGATTGAAGTTTTTCTTGAAATCTTTCTTTTTTAGGCCAATCATGTATCAATCAATCTTTACACGTTTTTTGCAAGTTGTCACAAGCTTTTTAGACTTATGATTTAATTGAAAAATAGATCTTCATGCCTTGATTCATTCACTTGGTATTTTATTTGATTTATTTTGGTTTTAATTGAATACAATAAAAAATAAAAGAAATAAAATCATATCTCACGTTTGGAGGTCAGGAACACGTTTGGACCTTAAAAGATAGGCCTATTAGCCCAAAATTCAAATTTGCTTAATTTGGATTTCATGCATTTTCTCAAAATTTTCCAACTTGCAAAAATCATATCTCACTCAATTTTTATCATATGAAGGTGATCTTTAAATCTTTATAAAGCTTAAGATATTCCCTACAATCTTCATGTTGGTCATTGTTTCATTTGAAGCCTTTATCTTGATGTAAATTGCTTTGACAAAAAGTGTCTTTTTGTTGACTTTTAAAATGACATGTAATGTTTTGGCCCATATCTCTCAAATGAAACATTTTGGCCTTGAGCTTAGAGAGACAAAGTTGTAGAGAGTTGAATTTCCTTCAAAATGAGCTTTGGTTGATAAATTTCTGATGATGTATGTGAAAGTTATGCTTGGTCAAAGTTCAGTTGACCTCTCCTTAAGAAAACCCTAACTTAGTAACTTTTGACTTTTTATGAATCTTGAGTTTTATTGATGAATCATGATCAACCCTTGATCAAATGATGAATGCGATTTTAAAAAGTTGATGTTGACCAAAAATCTTGAAGTTTAACATTAAATTGGTCAAAGTTGACTTTTTCCCCAATACAGTTGATTTTCAATCATCTGACTAATTGACTGAGCAAACTTGTGCTGCAAGTCTTGGAATTTGGCATGAGGATTCTTTGAGACATATGAGAAACCATGAAATCCAATTGAGGCATTAGAAGTCCAATTTTCCTTGAGAGAAGCAAAACTCTAGTTGTAGGTCAATTGCTTAGGAGAAGGGTTTGTCTGATTAATCCTTTAGTAGTCTTGAGCAATTGAGAATCCTAGGAGCATGGGGATACGTATTGAAATAATTTGTCTTGAATAATGGGAGGGAAATTTTTGGGGTACAACAATTATGTATCTAACTGTGTTGGATAACTCCATGGGCTGTATTTTGGGACAACAAGATGAAAGAGGAAGAAAAGAGTATGCCATTTATTATTTGCGCAATAAGTTCACCGACTGTGGGTTACAGTATCCTATGCTAGAAAAAACATGTTACGCGTTGGCCTGGGCGGTAAAATAGCCATCCAACGGCTCATAGGCTCAAATGTCCACTTTACCGTCTCTTCCTCACTCTATATAACAAGCCCAATCCCTCACAAACTTTTCACGCACTCTTCATTACTCACCAATTAGATATGAGTTTTCACTTTCTTCTTTAAGTTTTCTTTGAATTGCTTGAATTCTTGGATCTAGATCTCAACTCTCCTTCATTTCTTCATCATTGAAGAATAAATATCAAGATATTTGGTTTTCTAGAGATATTTTTCACACGCAAGATAAGCTTCTTTGAACTTTTATTCTTCGTTTTATCTTGAATTAATGCTTTGAATCATGTTCATAAGGTTGTTAGTTATACAAACTATAGGTCTGATGTATACATGTGTGTGAATTGAAGCTTGATTGGTGTTTTGTACAAATTGTATGAACTTCATTTTTCAGTGACTTCATGTTCAAATTCCTCTATGAGCTTGCATTATTTGAAAAATACATGAGCATCACATGAATCCTTGTTATTTTGTGAATAATTTTGATGTTTGGATCGTGTTAATTGGTTGAGTATCAAGAGAGAAATCTGGATCTGAAGTTTGGATGTTATATCTGTATGTTTGAACTTGTTTTCATGGAGAGGTTTTCGTGTCTTATTTTCTCCATGATCCATGCTTCATTTTTAAAAACTCTTGATGTTATCATGTTCTTCATACTTTGATCTTGATTTTTGGTTTTGATTTCATCTAATTTCATTGAGAATTAAGAGTGATATCACGCTCTGAATATTGCCTTTTTAAACTGAAAAAATGCGCTATGTTTTTTCTACAGGACAAGGACGTTGAGGTGGCACTCTCTGTTTGAGCATGTTTGATTACTTTTCATAGCGCTTTTCTGAAATATTAGGTGTTATAGATCTGCTTCATATTTAAATTTTATTTTATTTTAATTGTTTTGTCAAATTTATTTTTAATAATTTCACCTATCTAAAAATTTTACAAATAATATGTTATACTTTATTTTTAGTCTACTTTTTTATTTTGAATTTTATTTCATCTTTTTTTTAATCATTTTTGACATATTAAAAATTCATGGAGTTTAATTAGGTGTTTTAATTACTTTTTGACATTCTTTATTTTATTTTCTATTTTTCATAGATCTAAAAAATCACCAAATTTTTTTATAACTTCCTTATGTTGATAGGTTGATTTAGAGAGTTTTATCTCATTTTTTAATAATTGAGTAATTTTTTGTTAAATTCACTTGGTTAGACTAGAAGTTAGATTTAATTTTGAATGTTGTAGTGACATAAAAATATGAAAAAAATATTTTTTGCAAACTTCTGTATTTTATGAGTCCATGATATTTTTTACTCATTTTTATTTTCTATTTTGGTATTTTTTATCCATTTTATGATGTAGTGTGTCTAGTTTGATCTTATTTCTAGCTAGTCTTGCTATTTGATTTTTATTTTCAACTTTTCCTTAATATAAAAAATATACAAAAAATATGTTGATGTTCATAAATGTTTTATGATGATTTTCTAATTTTTCCCATTTATCTAGATCAATTTTCTTGCATTTGAAAATTATTTGTTAAGTATGTTTGTATGGAGTCCTTGTGGAGCTACTTTCCATTTTTCAATCTCATTTTCTATTTCCCTTCAACTTTAAATGTACTGTGACACCTGATTCTCACTTGTGATGGTCTTAGCTTGCTTGAAATATTTTTGTTTGAGTTTATTGATACTTTTCCTATTTTCCTTTGATTTAATCATTGTATGTGATCATTGTTTGTCTTGGCTAACATTTGGGGCCATATTGTTGAATTTTTTGTGAATTGATCCATGATTGGGGAAGGATAAGTTCAAGGATTACCCATTTGGCGTTTGAGAATCAATTGACCTCATTAGATCAATCTTTATCCATGATTTTCATATTGAACTTTTTGCCTTACGTTTTGATTCTACTTCTTGTTGCTTGAGATATAAGGTATGCACTTGTGCAACCTATAAGGAACCAAGTTCCTTCTTATTTCTCTTATTCCCATTAGAATGTTTAGAGCCTTGAGTTCATATCTATGAACCATTCAAGTTCTCTAACATCTCACCTTTGTTTAGAGGTCATTTACTTATCTTTTGTGATCATGGTTTAAGAGAGTGTGTTTGTACATTTCCAATTGAGTATCATTGATCTAAGAAGATTTATATCCCTTTGCTTATACTTCTGAATTCATATTTTATGACCTATAAATCAATTCTCCTTTGATTCTTTGATTGACATTTAATTTTCAGTTCATCATGATGACAAGTTAGGATCCACATGTAAAGTTTTGACCTAGTTTATGTTTGAATATTCTTGAGGACTTTGAGTCCAATATTTCAATGTTTAAGTTTTGATATTGACCTCTCTTCTCATCTCATTTCTCATGCTTCCTTGATTATGAACTTCCTTGCTAACCAACATGGTGATACATAAGAAGCTATAATCTAATTCCTACTTGTGTTTTGAGCATCATTGTCTAATAATTGCCTCATGAGATTTTGTGCCATGTCCCATGAATGTAACTTTATGTTGTCTACTTCCCATAACACCTAAGAACATTGACTTTGATTTATTTAGATCATATTTCTTTTATGCATCAAAGGGACTATAATTTTCCATATATCATGACACTTAAGTATATTATCTTGTTGACATTTTTTGAGTCTTTAAGTTCATGGTTAATATCTTGTGAGGGATTAATTATCACCCTATAATTTACAATATTTCATTGCACTCTTACTTGAGCTTTATCAACCTCATTTTATTTAAGACAAGTATTATCCAACATTAGATGATTTTGTTCATCAACTAGGCGACTTTTCTTGTGTAAGCAGTTTCATCTTCTTAGTTGGTTACTCTTGAATATCATCTTGATCTAACTTACTATACAAGTCACACATTTCATAATCCTTCAATTATGCTCTCTTCCTTTTGATCTTTATTTCGCAAATTGAACATTGCTTGCTTGCCTCCTTTGACTATTCTCTTTATATGATTTATATGAATTCATTTCTCCATGCTTGTGATGTTTGAATATGTGACATTAGAGATCATTAGCTACTGACTTGTGTGTTTCATCACCCTCTAAACATGTTCCCTCTTCATCTATCCCTTTCTTGTGCTTTACTCACCTATAGGGACATGTTAGGGTTTGGTTTTGACCTAGTTTTACTTTAACCTTTGATATGCTTAGGTAATGATACTTTAGGGTTGTTAAAGGTATTTAATATGTGTTATCCTTGAGTGTATGCTTATTAATTTATTATTACTTGACATGTCTTGCCATGTTCAATTGATCATACACTTGCTTTCATTTCACTTCACAACTTTGTTTTGACCTAGTTTGTGTGCATTGGTGTTTGATCCATGTTTTCAATGACTAATTGAGTTTTATCTTGATTATTTGGTATGTGTTAAGTGTATAACATGTCAATGTTTTCTTATTTTTCACATTACCTCTTTCATCTTACATGATTGCTTGTTAGCATTGCATGAGGACATAAGTCCACTTAGGGTTCTTAAACCTACTTTCCTTGTATGATTTGATTGTGAATCTTTCTCAAGTACGTTTATGTGATGATGATGAGTACTTGATACGTTTGCTTCTGACTAGAACACTATTTCATCTCTTTCACCTCATTTCACCTTCTTATACCATGTTTGGTTAAGCACTTGACACATGAATGCTCTTATGCTAGTGTACTTGCTTTTATACCTTGTCTTGTGATCTTTAGGTCTTTACCTCTTATGCATGACCCTTAGGAATGAATCTACATATATAATTCGTTATTAATTCTATATTATTTCCTATCCATTATTTACCACTTACTTGATATGCATGTTTTGTCTTGTCACTTGTTTGAGTTTTATCTCTTTTCATCATGTGAACTTGTTTTGATTAGGTGATGTTTGTTAACATGTATTTCATTAATGACTATTTGTGATAACTTAAACCATTTTTATACATAGGTATCTACCTCTTGTCTCATCCACTCTTGCACGCTTTATCATGTGTTGAGTTTTTTTCTTCTAATTGCACACTTGCACTTCTACTTGTTTAGTTAGGTAATAGTTCATTCTTGTTGACCTTTGTTTCCATGCTTAGGATAGTCTAAGGTGTTTAAAATGATAGGGTCAAAATAAATATGATATCTTGATGTGCTTTTATTCCACTCTTTTTGATTTCTATCTTTTCCCTCATGCTTCTTCTTCACTTCTTTAAGTTTGTTTGTGAAATATCTATCTCTTTTGTGTTTCACAATCATGTCTTGTGTGATTGTTGATGCGTTATCATCTTACTTGTGTGATGTTTTTCATCCATACTTGATGTTTTGTAATCCTTACATGATGCTTTGTCATCCATTCTTGATTTTTTGTCATCCCCCTCTTTATGTGATGTGTTATCATCTCTTCTCCTATGTGTTTTATCACATTGTTGTATGTGCTTGATATGTTACCATCTTTGCTTAACTTGATGTTTTATCGTCTCACTATGCTTGATGTTTTGTCATATCCTCTTGCTTGATGTTTTACCATCCCTTCTATACTTGTTACTTTATGTTTTATCATCTTTTATTTTATATGCTTTGGTATATATCCTAATTACATGTGTGTTTATGCAATACTTGATTTCTCTTTTATCTAAGTGTAATTGCTTGTTTCTTCTTCCTCTTCTTCTCTTTTATGAGATTGTCATGTTCCCCATAGGATCTTTGGTTCATTTTTCACTAAGTTTGAACTAAATATACTTTAGGATCTTTATCCATGCATGCCAACATTAGGTAGATGTTTCCCTCCTATCCCACCTATAGGATTAATATTACATGATAACTTTAGGACTATTTTGCTAGTCTCCCTTAGGCTTTTTCTTTCCCCTTTCGCATATAATTAAAACTAGAACTTTTTTTCTTCCAAACTTAAAAACACTTAATAATAATTGATGAGAATCACACTTTTTACTAGGAAATGATAATGGGGTGTCTTCTCGATCTTATTGTTCTTTCATTCTTAGGCTTTTGTGTGGTTCAAATCTCAAATCCTTTTTCAAGGTAAAAAACACCAACCATTGCAAACCTTTCTTGTCCTTGGAATTTTAAAAAAAAAAACTTTTCAAAAAGGACATGCTTCGCTAGCATCGACTATGAAAAACACACAACAAACAAAAACTATTGAGCCGAACTACAACGCTCGGATTCCTTAAAAGGGATATATAGGAATATGGTCGCGAGGCTTAGCCGAGCGAAACTTTGTAAATATTTCCTTCTTTTCCCTGTGTTTTATTTTGCATGCATTCTCTTATTTCATTTTCCCTTTTAGCATTAAGATTTAGACTTATAATTTTACACACCCTTAGATTAGAACAAACTTGTGGATCCTGTGGAGTACCACAGACGTGAGGGGTGCTAATACCTTCCCCTCGCGTAACCGACTTCCTTACCCTTTCTTCTCTTGGTCGTGAGATCATATTCTTTCCTTCCCTCAGGTTTACTCAGTGTATCCTTTCCCTCTATTGGGATAAATAACATTGATGGCGACTCTTCTGTCTTTCGTCCCTATCCGCGCTTCGATAAAAATACCAGACAGAACACCTGTACCCTCTCCCAACTTTTAATTCCCTATGTATGAAGTTGAAGAATAGTCGTTTATTAAAAATCCAGAAGAGTTTTCTTTTGAGCACAAGGAAAATGTCATTCATCCGTATAAAGAGTTGTTGGAAGTGATCAACTTAGGTTCTAAACAAAACAAGAAAGAAGTCAAGATTGGGGCACTACTTCATCCAGATGTGAATATTAGATTGACGTATTTGTTGAAATAATATGTATATATCTTTGCTTGGTCTTATCAAGACATGCCTAGGTTGGATACAAATATTGGGGTGCATTATTTTTTGTTGAAGCCAGAATGCCCACCCATCAAATAGAAGTTAAGAAGAACTCATCCCGACACGACAATTTAGATTAAAGAAGAAGTTTTGAAGAAGATTGATGTTGGTCCTAAAGAAAGATGGAAAAGTCTGTATGTGTGTTGATTATAGAGACCTGAACAAGGTCAGTCTGAAAGATGATTTTCCATTACTAGACACTGATATGTAAGTAGATAATACAATAAAGTACAATTTTTTCTCCTTTAGTGATTGCTTTTCCAGTTATAATCATATAAAGATGGCACCTGAGAACATGGAAAAAACAACGTTTTCTATAAATAAAGACTCATCCTACCTCATTTCATAAGCTTTTGAGAGCCAGAAAAGCCCTGCCAAACTCACTCTAAATCTCAAAATTCTCTCACTTTGTTTTCATATTTCCCAAACTTTCAAATCTAAATTTTTGACCCAAACACCTTCTCTGATATTCTCTAAAGGTAGCACAATCGTAACCAATCCTTGAGGTGCACTACAACTCTTCATCCAAGTCCAGTTTCAGAAGCTTTTCACCTTACTTTGTTCAGGTAGATTCTAGCACTAGATTGATTCAAAAAAGTTGCTAAGATATAGTCCTTGATCTCCTGAAGCTCATGCTTATTTTAGATTGTGGTTAGCTCAGTTTGAATAAATTTCAATGGTTTCTATGGTTGAGATGGCAATGAAGAGACAAATTTATTGATGTAAGTCTTAGCCTCTCCGATTTCCATTTTTTAGTCATGATTTTGAACAAAAGTTGTTGAGGATGGAGGTTGAATACGATGAGCTGGCTCATCCAACCAATGATAGTGTAACATTTGTTTTTATTTAATTGGTTTTCTCAAATGGAACATGGTGTGATGCGTTTCAGTGAGGATCACCATGGACAAAAACTCCAGTGCCTTCAGATCAGCCACATCAATTAATGAGTGTGGATCTGACGCTTATTGTTTTTCCAGATTTTATTTCTTTTATCTTTTTTTCACTTAAATTTTTCTAACTTAAAAAATCATTTTAAAATTCATTTTAAATAAAAAAATATCAAAATAATTTTAAAATTCTCTTTAATTTTTCTTCATCTGATTTTTATTTTTATTTTTTCATAATTTTATCTTTAGTTTTATTATTTTCCATTGATTTTAGTTTATTTTCTACAATTTAATTATTTTAAATTTATTTTTATGTTTTCAAATATTACCAAAAGTTTTATAAAAATATTAGAGATCATTTCTGATTTTTATATGTCTCCTTTTGAATTTATTCAATCATTTAAGTATACTTTGCATTTTTAGCTTTATTTTCCTTTTAAAAAGAATTTTAAAAATAGTTTTATATTTGATTTTTGTTTTATTTTTGATCCATTAATTTATGTATATTATGGTGGCTTGGTTCGTGACTTGTTGGATGAAAAGTCTCATCAATATTAATGGATTTTGAGTGTTGATTTAGTTTATAACCTAAATCCACCAAGAGAGGTGATTTATCTTGATGATAATTTGATCTAATTCATGATCCAATTTAGTTTTTATTTTTGTTTTTGTTATCTCTACTGTATTTCATTCTTTCTTCTTCATATTTCTTTTTTGGGATCAATTGGATGATGATGATGATGCATCTTTGTTCTATCAAAAATTTAATGATGTTTGGTGAACTTTGGTCATTTTAAATCTACCTCTAAGTGGTCATTTAATCACTCAAGGTACTTTAGATTGGTGTAAAGCTTGTCTCAATGTATCATGAAATATTTGGTTGATGTAATAATCTCATCTCCTCGACTTAGATCTTGATCCATGTTTTGTTTTTACTTGTCCTACATATTTTAGAAGTATGATTTCTATCATATCTCTAACATGTATGATAGATATACTTTTATTTACTGGCCTCATATAGTATTGAATTCTACACAAGTCCGTCTGTGATTGCTTAACATAGCGCTAAATTTGTCCCGAATCGGAAAACTAACATACTAATTCTAACATTTATGTACTAACTTTACTTTACTGCAATTTCATTTTCGCCTTTACATTTAGGCAATTTAATTTTAGCATATTTATCATTTATGTCATTTATTATATTACTCTTTATTTTGTGCCTTTTTCTTTTGCTCCTTGAGCACTTTATTTCTATGTTATTTTTCTTTTTGCTTCTTAAGAACTCTTTTATTTTTTCTTTTAAAGACATTAATAAAGAACTTGAACATTAAAAAATCTTCTAAGACTCTAGGACTATGGTTACTATTCCTTTCATTATGGAGTTTTTGACCTATGGACTTAGGATGAAACCTTGTGACCTTGTGACCTTGATTCATCTGAAACCTTGGTTGTTATTTTTATTTGTGTCTTAAGAACTTTTCTGTGTGCAGGTGTTGTTACTTTTAACTTGAGAAATTCATATGATACATGGAATTTTTCTTGACTTGGTGGAATTAAATAAAGACCTTTCTTTGGGTCTTTGGCTTGAAATTATTGAGTCATATGATGCTTGCTTTTCATCTGATTATTATGCTTGCTTGTGGCTTAAATCAAAGGGAAAAGTAATGCTTATTTTGATTTATTGTCAAGTGTTGGCATCTTGTGTAGTTAGATATTAATTTTCATATCTTTTACTTTATGTTTTAGGCTAGTCTCTTCATCTCTTTCCCATATTCTTCAATTTTCAAAATATTCTCTCTTTTTCAAAACCATCTTGTTTTAAAAATAAAACCTTTCACAATAAACCTTGACTTTGTCATGTGATTGTGAAAACCTTTTTCTTAATAAATGCTTCAAGACATCAAAGCATATCATAACTCTTTTCAAAATTAAAGGAGGAAAGGTTCAAGTACCCCTTGCTTAAGGAGACCACTTGAGATAGTTCACCTAACAAAAACACAAAATTCATTCAATTCCCTTTGCCGTTTAGCTTTTACTTTAAAAATATTTTCTTAAAGAATATAAAATTCATGGTGCTCTTCTTTTTCCTTAAAATGACAAAATATCTCTTCATTTAAAAATCAATGAACAAACAAAATATTGTTCTTTGTAACCCGGACTACAGGATTCTGATTTCTTTATTGCACATTGATGGTACGTAGGAACAAAGCTCATTAAAGTTTTGCCGAATCAAAATGTTAAAAATACTTTTTTTCTTATCTCGACAATCTATTGCAAACATTCCCTTTTTAACCAAAATACTGACTTTCAAGAGGTTCCTAAAGAGTACTATAGATGCTTTGGGTGCTAACATATTCCTTTTGCATAACCAACCCCCTTACCCAAGATCTCTTTGTGTGCTTTGCTTTTTACTTTGGTTTTACCTTGTTTTTTGCTTTGCATGTTTTTGTGGGTTTTATTTGATCATTTTTTCATTTTCTTTGGAAACAATAAAGTTCGGTGGCAACTCTTATTTTTTGCGAGTTAAGTTCGGTGGCAACTCTCAGTTCATGCGGTGACATAACAGTTATGACGTTTTTCTCCTCCAAAAAATGACCTTGAACTTGAAAAAAGAACAAGACAAAGAGAAGAAAAATAGAAAATGTATGGTTATGTGAAATGTTCATGACGGTTTTATGCTTATTTGAATATGGTGGAGAGGGAAAACATAAGTAAAATTGAAGATGAAAATGGTAGAATGAGTTGTTTTCTTTGTGGTTGTCTAGTTATATAGAAAGTTAAATAATGAAGGATGAGGTGAATGTATCTTATAGTTAAAGATAGATAGACAAAACGTGTAGAAATATAGAGTTTTTTTTAATAAAACTTTTACACAAAACTTGTATTCTTTATCATTATTACTTTTAAATATTTTTAGATATTTACTTATTGTCCGTTATCATATTTATTTGTGGTTGCCTAGTTATAGAGATATAATAATGAAGGAAAATAGTGAATGTATCTTATAATTAGAGGTAAAGACACAAAATGTATAGAAATGAAGAGTTTTTTTTGTTATAAAATTTTAATACTCTTTATTATTATTATTATTATTATTATCATTATTATTATTATTATTATTATTATTATTATTATTATCATTATTATTATCATTATTATTATTATTATTATTATTATTATTATCATTATTATTATTATTATCATCATTATTATCATCATTATTATCATTATTATTATTATTATCATCATTATTATCATCATTATTATCATTATTATTATTATTATCATTATTATTATCATCATTATTATTATTATCATTATTATCATTATCATTATTATTATCATTATTATTATTATTATCATTATTATCATTATCATCATTATTATTATTATTATCATTATTATCATTATCATTATTATTATCATTATTATTATCATTATTATTATTATCATTATTATTATCATTATTATTATCATCATTATTATCATCATTATTATTATCATCATTATTATCATCATTATTATTATCATTATCATTATCATTATTATTATCATTATTATCATTATCATTATCATCATCATTATTATTATCATTATTATTATCATTATCATTATCATCATCATTATTATTATCATTATTATTATCATCATCATTATCATCATCATTATTATTATCATTATTATTATCATCATCATTATCATCATCATTATTATTATCATCATCATTATTATCATTATCATTATTATCATTATTATTATCATTATTATTATCATTATCATTATCATTATCATTATTATTATCATTATCATTATCATTATCATTATCATTATCATTATCATTATCATTATCATTATTATTATCATTATCATTATCATTATCATTATTATTATCATTATCATTATCATTATCATTATCATTATCATTATTATTATCATTATTATTATCATTATCATTATCATTATCATTATCATTATTATTATTATCATTATTATCATTATTATCATTATTATTATCATTATTATTATCATTATTATCATTATTATCATTATTATTATTATTATTATTATTATTATTATTATTATTATTATTATTATTATTATTATTATTATTATTATTATTATTATTATTATTATTATTATTATTATTATTATTATTATTATTATTATTATTATTATTATTATTATTATTATTATTATTATTATTATTATTATTATTATTATTATTATTATTATTATTATTATTATTATTATTATTATTATTATTATTATTATTATTATTATTATTATTATTATTATTATTATTATTATTATTATTATTATTATTATTATTATTATTATTATTATTATTATTATTATTATTATTATTATT
>CATIWC010000432.1:0-121611 GCA_948472305.1 Vicia faba
ATATTATATACTTATATTGATTAAACTCAAAATGTTAATACATACCTATATACAATACCAAATATTCACTTAACTCAAGAGAATTATAATTTGTTTATTTACAATTTATTTGAATAATTCATTATTTCAAAATGATTTTTTTTTCAATATTTGTTCTATTTTTGTGATTATTTGATATGCCCAGTCAATATAAAAGTTTTATACACTATTATCTTTGTGATTAATTGATATGCATTATTAATATATAATTTTTTTCAAACGATTGATATATATCAATTATATTTTTTATTTTTTATCGATCAATCATTCACTTTTAAAATTTTTGAGAGAAATAAATAAATAAATAAAATAAATAAATAAATAAAACAAAAAAGAACAAATGATTCTTAAAAATATGTATTAAAATCCTTTTTTATTATATTTAAATATTATCTAAGCTAATCGTACATGTAGGTGATTTTCCATGCGGTTACTTTTAGTAATTCAATTTTAAAGCAAATATGACATGTTTATATGGTGCTTGAAATTGTTATACGATAATTTATTTTACAAATTTATCGAATAATTGTATGTAATTGTAGTTTTTAATTCTATTAGAAAAAATTGATGATATACTTACAGTATAAAATATATTTATACTCTCGAGCTATAACAATTATGTAAAGTGTTAAATTATATTATAAATTATAAATTTTCTATAATTAGACATTTTAAAATATTTTAATTAAATATTTATATAATATTTTTTTACACTGAGATTAGACTATTATTACACTCTTATTATTATCAAATACATGTAAAATAATAACAATAATTTTATAGAATTACAAATCACACACCCTCTTATTGAATTTGGATTGTCTGTCGTCAAAAGTCATGCAGTTAACCCACAGTCACATACATTTGTGAGTGCAGGGTGTTGTTTTGAAATTATTGAAAAGATAAATTTCTAAATATAAAAAATTAAGAGAAATAAATGTTGACAGTAAACTGCAGGAAAACCAATTCTAATGGATCCTTATCCCTTCTTATTCTCTTTTTCCATGTTCTTTTATTGAAAATATAATTTCTTGTGTCAAAGCAGCTTCCTCAACAGAAGACAAGGAAACGTCGAAGTGTGAAAACAGTTTGTTACATATAGATTTAATTTAGATAAAAAAAATAGATAAATTTGATTTAGGTTTAAAATAAATAGATTTGATTTAGTTCCAAAATATATATTTTGGATTTTTTTTAGTTTTTGGTTTTGGCTTAGAGAACAAGTTAACATAATTTATAAATAGTGGGAGTAATCCCTATTTTTGTAATCAAGTTGTATTCACAGAATTTGCAGTTACAAGTAAATAGAAAGTTTTCTACAGTTTGCGGGCAGAAAGAAACTCTACAGAAATCTTTTTTTTTTCTTTCTTTCTTTCATATTTTTCATCGTTATTGTGTGGTGATAATAATCTTGTTCATCAAGATTGATAGAAATTCATCATAGGAATCGGTGGATTTTCAACATCTGATATCAGGAGCTCTGATTGGACAATCAAAGAAAGAAGAAGAAAATCGATGTCGATGAATTATGCAAGTGGAAATTTTCCATCAAATCTTCTGATTCTTAAAGGTGATAACTATGAGAATTGATGCAAAGAGATGAAGGTTATATTTTGTTTTCAAGGTCTTTGGGAACTTGTAAAATATGGATTAGAACCACTTAATGAAGACACTTCAGAAAAGGAAGAGGCAGAATACAAATAATGAAAGAAAAAGAATTATAAACCTCTCTTTATAATTCAGCATGTGTCAGCCCAGACAATTTCAAAAAGGTTAGTGATGTAGAATCTGCAAGATAAGTTTGGGAGATTCTTAAGAAATCTTTTGGAGGTGTAGAAAAGGTGAAAGAGATGAGGTTACAAACTCACAAAAGAACGTATAAATTATTTCAGATGGATGATAGCGAAAACATATCTAACTTCTTCACTAGGGTTACGAAACTAGTGAATCAAATCTAGACTTGTGGAGAGACGTTAACAACAAGACCAGTTGTTTCGAAGATCTTTAGATTTTTGACTCTGGAGTTCGATCATGTGGTAGTTGTCATATAAGAGTAGAAGGACATGTCAACTTTGTCCAGAGAAGAGCTTCAAGGGACGCTTGAATCTCATGAACAAAGAATCGCTGAAAGAGTTGCAGGCAAGTCGAAGAGTGATGTGGCTCTGCAGGCTCAATCAACAAAAGATAAGAAAGGTAAAGGAAAGTGGTTTGACAATAAAGGTAGAGGAGGCTACAACTATTCGACTGATAGAGAAAACCAACACGAAGAAAATGTATCGAATCAGAGAATGTCATACCAAGGCAACCAAAGAGGTGGTGTTGTAAATAGAGGAAGAGGTGGTGGTTGAAAGCCTAACAAGGGTCACATTTAGTGTTACAATTGTCAGAAGTATGACCATTATTTAGTGATTTCCAAGAAAAGAGAAAGAATCAAGAAAGTGATGCAAAGTTTGTAAAGTATGAAGAAGAAGAGATGTTGTTGATGGTTACAACAAGGGATGAAGAAAATTCAAGGACCAATGGTACTTGGATTCAAGATGCTCATCACATATGTCTGGAAGGAATGATTGGTTTGTCAACCTAAAACCCTCAATGAAACACATGATGAAATTTACAAACGATAATACTCTAGCAGTTGAGGGTATTGGAGATGTTTTAATCATGAGGAAAGATGGAAAAAGGTCAGTAATTTCAAATGTGTTATACATACCAGGCATGAAGAGAAATTTCCTTAGCATAGGGCAGATGATCGTAAAGAGTTACAAAGTGTTGGTCAAAGACAAGATGATGAGAGTCGTCGACGCAAATGGAAGGCTGATCTTGAAGGCTCCTATGTCTCAGAATAGAACCTTTAAGATCGAACTTAATATGATGGAGCACCAGAGCCTTTCAGCTGTAGCTAGCAGAGTTGAATGGATATATCATTATCGACTAGGCCATCTCAACTTCAGAGACATCAAAGATTTGAAAAGAAGAAATATGGTTTCAGGATTTCCAAAAATCGACATTCCAAATGAAGTGTGTGGAGAATGTGTGCAGGTGAAGCAACACAAGAATAACTTCTTCAAGGATATAGGAAGCAGGTCTAAGGCTATTCTCGAAGTCATATACTTGGATGTTTGCAGACCAATCCAGATGGATTTAATGAGAGGTAACAAATACTTTATTACATTCATAGATGATTTCAGCCGAAAATTATGGACTTACCTGATCAAGAAGAGAGGATAAGTGCTTAAGGTATTTGACAAGTTTAAGTTTATGGTCGAAAGACAAAGTGGTCGAAAGTTTAAAGTTTTGATAACTAATGATGGTGGAGAGTATGTGTCGAATAACTTCGACAAATCATGTAAAAAAATAAGGGACTATGCATGAGGTGGTGCCACCCTACACTTCACAGCAGAATGGAACTGCAGAAAGGAAGAATTAAACCATCATGAATATAGTGAGAAGTATGTTGAAAGACAAGCATTTATCTAAAGAGTTTTGGGGTGAAGCTATGTCGACTGCAACATATATATTGAACAGATGTCCAACGAAGAAGCTAGAAGGAATTACGCCAGAAGAATGTTGGTCTGGTGGGAAGTCTGGCTTGAGTCATCTGAAGGTATTTGAATCTATTACACATAGACATGTGCCAGATCAGTTGAGAAGAAAACTTGATGATAAGTCGATTCAAATGATCCTAGTTGGATATCATTCGACAGGAGTTTACAAGTTGTTCAACCCAATGAACAATCCGATTGTGATCTTCAGGGACGTGATCATCGATGAGCTTAAGGAATGGGGATTGGACTGAAAATGTCAAGAAAGATTCAGTGAGAATCTTACTTGAAGAACAAGAAACTCAAGTTGAAAGAGAAGTTGACAAGAGGAAGTTATAGATCAACCAGGTACAAGCAGGTCTCAGAGAACAAGACGCATTCCTACAAGGTTGCAAGACTGTGTGATTACATCAGATGGTGTAGTTCATGATGAAGGTGAGTTGATACATTATACTTTCTATGCAAATGTTTAACCTATCAATGCAATTGAAGTATTGAAAGGTTCGAAGTGGGTGAAAGCAACGAACGAAGAAGTGAAGTCAATCGAAGACAATAACACTTGGTCACTTGTTGAATTGCCTCAAGGAAAGAAGGCAATTAATGTCAAGTGGGTATACAAAGTGAAGATGAATCCCAAAGAGAAAATAACTTGACACAAAGCAATACGCGTGGTAAAAGGATTTCTCCAGAAATAAGGAATTGACTTCGATGAAGTTTTTGAACCTGTGGCTAGGATCGAAACAATCAGGTTGGTTGTTGATAAGTGCAAATTGTATCTATTTTTGTATATACTTTTTGTTGAACTTATCGACTCTTTGATGTTAATATCGGTTGAATAAACCCGACTTTTGTGTAAATACATTTAGTTTGTGTTTATTTGTACTTTTGTGTACATAGTGTACCGTTTGATGTTTTTTCATTCATTTTCTAGGTATTTGTTGCATTTTGGAGCATCGAGGAATAATGTGTCGAAGGCACGGCTCTGGATGCGCGTTTTCAAAATAAAAGGCCAATTTTGAGAAGTTTTTCCCAGGAGAGCTTGCTTAACGCACAAAAGGCCGCTAAGCGCGAGTGCGCTCAATGCATTTTGTAGCGCGCTGCTTGCATTTTGACATTTTGGCATAAGCTTAGTTTTGGAGCCCGCTTAGCGCGGATAGCGCGCTTAGCACGGATTAGGTCGGTTTAATGTGTAAATATTACGTACCCCGCTTAGCGCGGTCTGCTGAGATTTATTTTATAACTTTATTTTCAGTTCATTTTTTGTTATGGTCTTTGGGGTGTTTTTGTTCCCAAATTCCATCAACCTCATTTTTGGATAGATTAGCTTAGATAACAACTATGGAGCTTTCATACGGATGATCCGGGGTGGATTTCTCTTCGATCGGTGCTGACAAACTGGTAAATTTGCGGTTCATTTCTATTTTTTGTGTATTCTCTATTGGTTGGATTTGTATATGTATTTTCTTTGAACTTGTATATATTTGTCTCCCTTGGCGTTTTATAAAGCTTGATTTACTAATCTTTGTCGATTGTTGTCCTAGATGTTTGCTCTGTGCTTAGAGGTTTGGGTTATTATAGACATATACTGCTCGAATTCTTATCTAGGATAATTATCAAATAGTGTCTTAATTTTAGAGATAGATTTAGCATTGTTATTCACTTGGGTGTATGTGGTTAATACCTCTATGTTGGTTGTGTTGACTGAGAGATCGTTAACGCGAGTAGGACGATTGACCTCTGTGTTGTTAAGGTTGGTTGAGAGATCGCCACTAAGATGATATAGTGGATGTTGTGTGTGATATGTGATGACATTGATGAGTCTCGTAGGTTGAGTGTGACGGGTCTATGGGTTTAAGTTTGTGAAGAGTGGATTATTATGCATGCTTGATAAGTCTTTTCTCCTAAGAATGAATTATTTTCCTGTTGATAACTTTTAATTCCCGCATTTACTTTCAACCCATTTAAACCCCAAACTCATTAACAGATATTTTTTGAACGGCATTTCAATACGCCAATCTTTGTGGACACGATATGATATAACCTAACTATCACCTGGTAAAAATAATATTTTATTTTTTGCTTGCCGCTTTACCGCATCCAACAGTTGTTGGTCTAGCAGAAATAAAAATTTGGCACATATGTCAGATGGACGTGAAGTATACATTCCTGAATGGATCCTAAGACTAAGAAGTATATATTGCACAACTAGTTGGATTTGTGAAGCATGGCAAAGAGAGAAAGGTGTACAGGTTGCATAAAGCCCTATATGGATTGAAGCAACCTCCAAGAGCTTGGAATAAGAAGATAGATAGTTTTCTAAGGGAGGAGGAATTTGTGAAGTGCACAACTGAACATGGAGTATATTTAAGAAGAAGCAATAGTGAATTGCTTATACTATGTCTCTATGTCGATGACTTGTTAATAAAAGATAGCTGTAAGAAGGAGATCAAAGACTTCAAAGGTGATCTCAGCGAGGAATTTGAAATGTCTAATCTGGTTGACATTTCTTATTTCCTTGGCATCAAATTCTACAAGAGTAGTAAAGGTTTGATGATGCATCAAAGAAGATATACAAGTGAAATTCTCAAGAGATTTGAGATTAAAGAATGAAACTCGACATTGATACCTGCTGAACCAAGGTTGCAACTGTCGAAAGATGCAAATGAAAATGATGTCGATCCAATCCAATATAGAAGACTTATTGGGTCATTGAGATACATTTGTCATACGAGGCCTAACTTAGCATACATTGTAGGTATGGTAAGTATATTCATGTATAAGCCAAATGTATCACACCTAGAAACGGTGAAGAGGATATTGAGGTATTTGAAAGGAACTCTCGATTATGGTATTCTATTTCCTGCAGCTGATAAAGGAAAAGAATGCAAGTTAGTGAGATACTCTGATTCAAGTTGGTGTAGTGATGTTGAGGATCAAAAATCTATAGCAAAATATGTGTTTATGCTAGGTGGTGCACCGGTTGTTTGGAGTTCGAGAAAGGAACTAGTAGTGGCTTTATCATCGTGCGAAGCAGAGTACATAGTTGTTTCTCTTTATGCATATCAAGCAACATGGATGGTGAACTTGGTCGAAGAGATTACAGGTAAAGATCATGGAGCAATTACCATGAAGATCAATATCATGTCAGCTATCAACCTGGCGAAGAATCTAATAGCACATGGTCGAAGCAAGCACATCAAAATGAGGTTCCACTATCTTCGAGAGCAGGTAGCAGAAGGGAAGATGAAGATGGAACACTCCAGAACTGAGACCAGATTACAAACATCATGATGAAGGGTGTGTTGGTCAAAGTGTTCAAAAGACTAAGAGTTATGATGAATATAGATAGCTTAGACATAACAAATTAGGTGGTGTGTTGAAAGTATAATTCTTTGTGTCGAAGAAGCTTGCTCGATAGAAAACAAGAAAGTTTCGAAGTGTGGAAGCAGTTTGTTAATACAAATTTGATTTAGATCTAAAATATATAGATTTGATTTAGGTCTAAAATAGATAGATTTGATTTAGTTCCAAAATAGGTATTTTGGGTTTTTCTAGTTTTGGACTTTGTCTTAGAGAGCAAGCTAACCTAAATCTATAAATAGTCGGAGTAATCCCTATTTTTGTAATCAAGTTGTATTCACAAAATTTGTAGTTGCAAGTGAATAAGAAGTTTTTCACTGTTTGTACGCAGAGAAAAACTCTGCCGAAAATCATTGTATTTATTTCTTTCATATTTTTCATCCTTATTGTATGGTGATAACAATCTTGTTATCAAGATTGATAAAAATTTATCATAGGAATTGGTGGATTTCCAACATATTCAAACACAAAAAAACAAAAATTAAGAAAAAAATAGTAATAGTAATAAAAGATTAATAATACATACTCCCTCTGTCCTATATTATAAGAGAAAATTACTTTCTTAGATTCATTGAATAATGAATATATCTGATCTATATATAAATCATATACATTAATTATTCAATGAATTTAAAAAATGAAATTATCTTATAATTTATTATATGTTAATTTCATTTTTTAGATTTATTGAATAATTAATGTATCAAAATTGAATTGAATAAAAAATAGAAATACATATTGTTGGTGCAAGGTAATGAAATGGGAGAAGAAGAATGAACAAAGAAATGATAACAAAAAGACTATTGTTGTATATCAAAATAGATAAGATAAAAGTAGGGATACAATATTGATAGCCTAGGATAGCATATTTATACTAAATATTGAAAATGCCAAAAGGCCCTATTAAAAGATAAGCATTGGGAATTGTAGAAATTAACTAAATTATCTTTCCAATATCATCCCTTAATTTAGATTTTCTATCAGAAGCTAACAACACCAATTTCATATCTCAAGCGAAGAAATTAGTCTGTCTTAACTGCCTTCGTCAGAAGATCTGCTAGCTGTTTGAGTGCTGCAGTGCATAACTTCTAACACTCCTTTCTGCACTTGACTTCTGAGAAAATGATACTTCATTTCAATGTGCTTGCTTTTTCCATGTAGCACTGGATTCTTAGCAAGATCAATTGCAGACTTATTATCAATCATCAGCTTCAGAGGTTCCTCAACTTCAACCTTTAGATCATACAGGAGATTCAGAAGCCAAACAGCTTGACAAGCATCTACAACACCTGCGATATACTCAGCTTCACACGTTGACAGAGCCACGATAGGCTGTTTCTTGAAACTCCAGGAAATGGGACCTCCCAGAAATTTAAACAGGTATCCAAAAGTACTTCTCTTGTCCACTCTGTCTCCACACCATTCGGAATCAGAATAACTTACTAATTATGGTTCTGTTTTTCTTTCAAAAGGAAACAACACTCCATATTTCAGAGTTCTCTTGATATATCTAGGAATTCTGACAGCAGCTTGGAAATGAGACCACTTTGGATTACTCGTGAATCTGCTAACCAATCCAACTGCATAACAAATGTCAGGTCTAGTATTGCATAAATACCTTAGAGAACAACCAATTGTTTGAAGGTTGTAGTATCAACAAAATCACCATCAGAGTCAGAATCCAGTTTTTGATTGGTTTCTGATGGTGTCGCAGCAACTTTACAATTCTGCAGCTTAAATCTCTTCAGAAGTTCAAGTTCGTATTTCAATTGATGCATAATGATACCCTTCTTTGAGTACAGAATCTCCATCCCTAGAAAATATGTCATATTTCCAATATATGTCATCTCGAACTCTTTCATCAGAACTTCTTTGAATTTCTTTATATCTTCTTGGCGGCTTCCTGTTAGCAAAATGTCATCAACATAGAGACACACCAGAATCATATTGTTATCAGAGGGTTGCACATAAACTCCATATTCCATCTGACATTTCTGAAACTTCTACTTCTTGAAAAACGAATCAATTTTCATATTCCAAGCTCTGGGCGCTTGCTTCAGTCCATACAGAGCTTTATTCAACTTGTATACCATCACTTCCTGATTCTTTTTCACAAATTCAGAAGGTTGTGACACATAAATTTTTTCCTGTAATGGACCGTTCATAAATGCAGACTTCACATCTAGATGCATCAAAGGCCAATTTCTATTTTCACCTAAGGTAATCACCAGTATGATTGTTTCATGCCTAGCTATAGGCACAAACACTTCAAAGTAATCTAGCCCAGGTTTCTGAAGAAAACCTCTAGCTAATAGTCTAGCTTTGTGCTTTCCAATTGAACCATCTAGCTTAAGCTTCAACTTAAAAACCCATCTGACACTGATGGCTTTTTTCTTATCTGGAAGCTTAGTCAATTTCCACGTTTTGTTCCTTTCTATTTCCTCAAGTTCTTCTTTCATGGCATTCATCCATTCTTTCTTCTTGAGAGCTTCTTCAATGCCCATTGGTTCAGAATCTACTAACATGGCACACTGAACGACTTCTCCTTCAGAATCAACTTCATTATCCTGCAACATGTCGAAATCTGCAAACCTTCTTGTTTTTGTCTGATTTTTTGTGGTCTTTGAGCTTGTTCTGAAACTGCACCAGAACTACTACCTTCAGAGTTACCACCTTCAGAGTTTTCCCTTCCAAAGCTATGATCACCACCAGATTTTGTATCATAATCAGCATCTGGATCAGAATCAACATCTGGATCAGAATCAGATCCACTATCAGAATCTCCTTCTGACTCATCTTCAGAATCTTCAGAACTTTCTAAAACATCTTCGGAAGCTAACTCAGGTGTTGGCACTACACCAGAATCTGATTGAGACTTGTTCCAATGTCATGCTTCAGAATATTTCACCACAACGTCTCTGCTGACTTCAACTTTATTAGTTTTTGGATAATAAAGCTTATACGCACTTGTACTATGATACCCCACCAGCAACATTACTTTGCTTCTATCATCCAGTTTTTATCTTCTAGCTTCTGGAACGTGTTTGTAACAGACAGAGCCAAACACCTTCAGATGACTGACACTCTGCTTATCTCCGGTCCATTTTTCTAAAGGAACAACTTCCTTCATCTTCTTTGTTGGACATCTGTTCAGAATATATGTTGATGTGGGAACAACTTCTCCACATAACACGTGAGGTAGCTTTTTTTCTTTCAGCATGCTTCTGGTCATATCAAGAAAAGTTATGTTTCTTCTTTCAGCAAGACCGTTGTGCTAAGGAGTATATGGAGCAGTAACCTCATGTTCTATTCCATTCTCCTCACAGAACTTCTGGAACTCTGTAGAGTTATACTCACCTCCACCATCCGTTCTCAGAATCTTTAACTTCTGACCACTTTGTTTCTCAACCTTCACTTTGAACTTCTGGGACTCAGTAAACACTCCATGCTTGAACTTGATGAGTGTTACCCATGTCATTCTTGTGAACTCATCCATAAAAGACAGAAAATATTTGTTTCCTCCAAGTGAAGGTACTGGAAATGGTCCACACACATCAGAATGTACTACTCCTAGAGCATGCTTCACTTTAGGGGCTGCTTCTAATGCAAATGGAAATCTGGGTTGCTTGCCTTTCATGCATATCTCACATGACTTCTCAGGCTTCTCAATCTTCGAAATACCATGTACAAGCTTCTTAGAACATAGATGCCCTAAGCTTTTATAGTTCAAATGCCCCAACCTCTTATGCCACAGTTTACTGTCACCTTCAGCGCCTTCTGCACTAAGACATGTTGCTTCAGCTGTTTCTACATTCACCTTGAATGTTCTGTTGCTTCCTTGTTCAGACTTCATAATTAACTTCTGATTGGAATCATACAACGTCAAGAGATTGTTTTTCATAACAACTGAGAAACATTTCTCAATCAGCTGACTCACGCTCATCAGATTGCTTCTAATACCATGAACATACCAAACGTCTTTGATTAGAATGTTTTTCTCATTTTTCACTCTAATTCTGACATCTCCCATACCTTCTGAATTAAGATACTTATCGTTAGCACATCTGATATTTGCTCTCCTTCTGGAGTCAAAGTCTTCCAGTCATTGTTTCTTTCTAGTTAAGTGATTTGAATAGCCATTGTCCATATACCACCAATCTTTTGAGAATTTTTCATCAGAATCAGAAGCCATTAGTAGCACAGGTTCATCATCAGAGTTTCCCTTAGCCATATACGCTTCTTCTGATTTCCTTTCCTTGTTTGACCTACAATCTCTGGAAAAATGGCCAAATTGTTTACAAGAGTAACATTGAACCTTCCTTTTGTCATACCTCTCCTTTCCTTTATGATATCTCTTATCATCAGAAGTTGAGGTTTCTGAATTCTGGAATCTATCACCACGTTTATTCTATTTCTGGTCTTTCTTGACAAAAGAAGCCTTCAGAGCTTGCTCAGCTTCCCTCTCAGAAGTTCTCTCAAATAGGCGTAACTCATGTGCTTCTAAATTGCTTTGTAATTCTTCTATTCTCATGGTTTCCAGATCTTTAGAATATTCAATAGAAACAACAATGTAATCAAACTGAGGAGTAAGCGACCTCAGAATCTTCTCTATGATTACCTATTCAGACAGAGTTTCTCCACACGCCTTCATCTCGTTAGTGATCAGGATCACTCTGGAGATATATTCAGAAATTTTCTCACTGTTCTTCATGTTCAAGTTCTCATATTGCTTTCGCAGGGATTGAATCTTCACCTTCTTTACTAGTAAATCCCACGTCCCTTTTGGCGTTGTCGAATCAGTAATCTTCTCGAACACACTTTCATCCACACACTGATGGATATAGAACAGAGTTTTCTGGTCCCTCTTCCTCATAACCGTCTCAGCAGTTTTTTGTTCTTCAGTTGCATCTGCTGCAGCTGGTACATAATCATCTGTAACCAGATCCAGAACATCTTGCGCACCTGTTTACCGTGGTTATTGGTAAACAACCGCTGATCCTCCAAATGGTTACTTATTTGGTTACTCGCAGGATCGATCAGATTGATCCTAGGACATAGGTTGATTTTGAGGTTTTGATTAAGTTGGATAATGGTTAGATGACAATAAAATAAAGAGGCTTTAAGTAAATTGCATGAAGAAATAGGCTTGGTAAAATAAATGAAGGCTTGAAATAAAGGGCTTCGACAGGAAAAGTGAAGAAGAAAGCAAGTAAAGTTTCTGGAAAAGTAAATGACTTTAATTGATAAAAGTGGTGTTTCACACATACATTCTCAACAATTCTTTCTCACACGCTGGGTACTCGAATCTATATGAGTGACTTTGTATATAATTGTGAACACACGCGAGAAACTGCGTGAACTACTACTATTTATACTAAAACATCCCAAGTAACCGTCGGGCAGTTACACTGCTTCGAGATGATTCCACTTGGAACGTTCTCAACGTTCGACGCTCCAGATCTTTGCACGTTGCACTTGGTAACCGCTGGAAACCGTTTTCCCTCCAAACGCTTGAATTTCAAACCGTTCCACTCTGAACCATCGAACACCTTCGTCGAGAAGCATCTTCGACGAGAAACACCTTCGACGTCGAAGGCAACCAACTTCTCCCTTGGAAGAAATCTTCTAAGTACATTGCCATCTTTCGATGGGCATTTCGACGGACCCAGCTGGTCGAAAACATCCTTCAGCTTTAATGGCTGACATTAATAAAACAAGGGTGTCGAATTTAGGAGCCAACAAATTGCCCCCCAAGAATGCCTTATTTCGACTCTGAAAGAAAAAGGCATTCTTTGAAATGCCATTCGACACCTGTCTTTTCATTCTTAGTCACAAATTAAATTGTGCACTTTTTGTTGTCTTCTACCAACCACTGACAATCCCAAGAAAAAGCCATCATTCATCCGTACCTAAGACGTCACTTCAGTACGGCGTGCAGTGTGCCAAACGTCATTTCACAAATTGTCATCATGACAATTCCCAAAAACGAGGGCGCACGCTGCACCCTTCCATTTCTGCAGAACGGCTACAACAACAGGGAGACGCCACGTGTCCCACTACCTTCTGCAACATTAAATGGCATTTAATGTCCTCGAATTTGGGGATTTCCCCCACTACTATAAATAGCGGTAAGTACCCATTGTGGGACTTTTTACGCTACCTTGCTTTCAGAATTCCTCATTTGCATACAAACTCTTGTCAACTTTGCAAACCTCTTGGTCTTCACTTCGTCTTCAACCTCGTTACCAACAATGGCATCTGGTTCTTCCAACGCTCCTAGCGCCAACACTCCCTCTGGAAATGTCAAACCTAGGGTTTTCTCCACCGCTCCCGTAGTGACTCCCACGGGCCAACGAAGGGTCCCTGAGCCTTTGGACATTGCTGTACGTGATGCTTATTCACGCCACCTCATGATTCCGGTTGGATATTCCAACCAAATCTTTGTTATGTCTGGCCCATTGTACCCAAGCATTGCTGAGGCCATGAAGATCAAAAGTTACTTTCCGGTACTTGAGAGACTCAAACCGGTTGGATGCTCCAAGAAAGACGCAGAGGATAATGAAGATCCTGCTAAAGAGAAAATCGACCTCCGTTTCTTCAACAAAGGTGTCAGGGCTTTCAGGTCTGGCCCTAGCCTTACTCCTGATTATAGTGCTTGGCTGGAAAAAATGGAGAAACGCCAGGCTTCGATCTGGAAAGACATGGGGATATTCGACCTGGTTATGTTGTCGAAGACAGGTCTTAACTATTCCCCAGAGATGTTGATAGCTTCTTTACTCTTCTGGGATTACACCCATTTCACCTTCCATCTTCCCTGTGGAATGCTGACTCCCACGCTCTTCGACGTGGCCGCCATCACTGGCCTTCGACCCACTGGGGACTACTTCGACCCGGAGGAAATGTCGGAGGATCAGATTGGATTCTCTGCCACAAAACCAACCTACACCACCTTCATCAATCACTACCACGATAAGTCGACAGAGGCTGTGTCGGATGTCGAACATATTGCGTTTCTAGCCTTATGGCTGACACGCTTTGTGTTTTGCTCCAAGTCCTTACAGGTGACCAAGAAGATGGTCACTCTCGCCACTCAACTCCACCATGGCCAAAACATCTGTTTGGCAGAATTGATTTTGGCGAGTCTGTACGAGTCGATTAGCAACGGAGCGACTCTTCTGAAGATCATCGAGAACAGAGCCAGCCTGCTGCTTGCTGGACCTTTTTGGCTGCTTCAGCTGTGGCTCAATGCCACCTTCGAGTCTTTCTTGCCTAAGAAGATTCAAATAAATGAGCAGGCTCCAGAAATAGCAAACAGACGCGTCGAAGGAACCAGATTGGCTCTGTTGACTCCAATGGAAGATGGGCTGGAGCTTCAACAAACTTTTACAAACTTCGTTTTGATGTTTGCTAAAAGGAAAGAGTTTGTTTCGACCATGGCTCCGTTTGCTCGACGGAAGGTTGGCCCAGAGTGGTTCACAAGGCCACATCCTAGGACGTCCAGTGGTCCTCAGGTTGACGAACATACAACAGTGTGGGAGGCATTTCTCACACCAAGAATAATGCCCCTGCGATTCAAGAGCTCTAAGACTCACTTGAGTCTAATCGCATATCAACCAAACCTGGTGTCTCGCCAGTTTGGTATTATTCAAACACTACCTTCTCAAATTTTTCCCAGGGAGAAGTCTATGTTATACTTCTGCAACGACTACACTGAAGAAGCTGCCACTAAGCATATCGGCAGATATGCTGGTCGAACAGTTCTTTCGTTGTTTGACTATCAGCTTAACTTTCTTTGCTCACCATCCTTCGAGGAGTGGTGGAAAAGTTACTACGCTGAGGAGTTTTTCGACGAGAAGGACTTCGTGGATGAGCTTCAGAAATCTTTTGTCCTTGTCTTGGACAAAATAAAGAAATGTAAGTTCATCCTTCCAAATTACTTTGTCTTTCTCTTTCGACTGCTAGCCTGTTAATTATTTTATCTACTTTCAGTTGTTCGAAAGCCTGCAGCCAAGAAGGCTGCAGAAGGCCAACAGGGAGGAGGCCCCTTAACAAAACCTCCACCACCGGCGAAGACTCTAGCGCCGGCGAAGACCATAACAAACCAACAGGGGGAAGGCCCTTCGAAAAAGCCTTATGCATCGGTAACCAGACTTTCATTATTTTCTTCTGGCTTTAACTTTTTGACTTTCGATGCAACTGCTAAATCGAACTCCAATTGGTTTTTTAGGCACCTTCGCCCAAGAAACGGCCAGCACTGACGGTCGAATCCGGGAGTGACGAAGAAGATGATTCTCCCCCTGCTCCTCTAAAAAGGCGAAAGCTAAAGAAGGACGTTCCTCTTCCTGAGGCTCGAACAATTAGAATAAAGGTTGATGGGAGAAAGCCCAGGCCACCTCCAGTAATCATTGAGGAGCCAACGGAGGAGGAATTAAACGTTCTTCTCAATAAACCTGTCGAAAGCGACAATTCCAGCCCTGGGGCTGAAGCTACTTTACAGGTAATCTCTTTGATCCCTTTGTAACTCAGGTGTCGATACCTACATTCGACTATGTCTCTTTCGAATTTAGAAGATTCTTCTTCTTCTCTTTTCAGGACACCACTGAAAGCTCAGCGCCAAGGACTTCTGAAACATTGGAGTCTGCTGAACTCAGCAGGCCACAAGAAAAAGACTTGGCGAACGATGAAGTCAATACTGAAATAAATGAAGCCAATGCTGAGACAGCAGAAAAACCAGCAGAAGATCCACAAACAGAAGAGCAACAGCCAAAAGAGATTCAGGTGGTGGATCTGTCGGAAGAAAATCGTGACGAAGGGGACCGCGGCGACGCTGGCAAAGAGGATCAAGGTGACGCTGGCGAAGGGAACCAAGGTGACGCTGGCGAAGGGAACCATGATGACGCTGGTACTGCCGTAGTCCGAGTCGAAGAGAGTCAAGTCGAGGCAAATGTTACTCAACAGCCTCAAACCCAAGACAACGTTGTTGCAAAGGCTGTCACCTCAACAAAGCATAGGTCAAAAGAAGATTTAGAACTTCTGAAGCAAACTGATCCTGTTAGCTATCTGAACGCCATCATCGAGAGCAAAAGTTCGTCTGATGCTAGTCAGGAGGTTCCTACTCTGTCGGGGAAGTCCACTGAAACTTCTCCTCTCGATGAGGCTTTGACGAAGGTTAAGGCTCAGTTTTTTAAGAAGGACTTGATGAAAGCTTTGGAGGGGGACCCCACTGCTCCATCATACTTGAGGGATGCTTTGAATGTCGTAGACTTGTTAGCTGTGCCTCCAGAAGTTTCAGGCTTTATCATGGAGTTACACTCCATTATTGATCAAGTCTCAGCAGATTATCAGCGACAAAGGGGTTTTAATAGCCAGCTTGAAGTGTTATATGGCAAAAGCTCTTCTGCATGGACTGCTGTAGCAGAGACAACTTCTCGAATTGCGGAGTTGTCGAAGCAAAAAGCATCTAAACAAGAAGGAGTTGATGCCATCGATCGAGAGAATGCTTCCCTCCAGGCGCAAATCGAAGAAATAGAGGCTAAGATAAATGCCAATACTAAGCGCAAGGAGGAACTTCTCTCGACTGTTCCAGACACCGAAAGTCAAGCTGAAATCACACAAGGCCTGGAATTTGCTGAGAAAGCTCAATCCTTCGACGATCAAATTGCCAAGCTTGCGCAGGCGAATGCTTTGTGCAACAAAAGATTGGAGCTGCAGCAAACAAAATACCTTCGACTCAAGGACTCCATCCCCTTCTGATTGATTCATCCTTTTAACCATATTTTGTAATATGTATTCGACAACATTGCCATTTTGGCTAATTTATAAAAACTTTCCATTTTGGCTTCTTTATGGTTAATTTAGTCGTTACTTGTTATTTATTTTTATCTCTTGGAGTGTAGGTTTGTACTTTTTCAAATATTTACCATTTACTCTCAAGAGCCTTTTATCTTCACCTAGCTCTTCGACTTCATAGGCTCCACCAGAAAAAGTCTGGATAACTCTGAATGGTCCTTCCCATTTGGGTGACCATTTTCCCATGCTTCGATCCCTTCGATCCATGGGAAGAATCACCTTCCAAACTAGTTCTTCAGGCGAAAATACCTTAGGTTTCACCTTTTTATTATAAGAGTCTTCTACTCTTTTCTTCTGAAGCCTGAGTAAGTCAAGAGCGCGCAATCTTTCTTCGTCTATGTTGTACCCCAAAATTTTCCCTCCCATATTCATCAAGAAATTGCCAAGTCAAGGTCACAAAATGCCCCAAGGGTTGTGCAGCTCAATTGTCTCCTAGACAGTCAAAACTAGGGTTTGAGTTCTGGTCAAGCAAATGAACTTTTCAAAGGCCCAATCAAGTCTCATATGCTCACAAAGATGGTCAAGTGTCTTCATGTCAAGTTTCAAGACATTCAGCTCAAAATTGCACAGTCAAAACCCTAGATTGCACTATAGTCAACTGTAGGGGCAAAATGGTCATTTGACAGTCAAAAGTTCAAATTTTTGGTCAATATATCATTTTGAAGCCACAAACATCATTTGATCAATGCTTGATCATGATTCTCAAAGTTTGGCTCAGAAATCATCAAAAATGCAAAAGTTGCTATATTTGGACAGCTGAAAAAGTCAACTGAAATTGACCAGGGCATAACTTTCACATGGATTATCAGAAAAATTCCATCCAAAGCTCATTTTGAAGAGAAAGACATTTCCTACAATTCATCTTCATGTTCCAAGTCCAAGAAATGCTCTCACAAAAAGTTATCAATTTCAACATTATAGGTCATTTTCAAAAGTCAACAAAAAGTGACTTTAAGTCAAAGGCCATAACTTGAGATTGGTAAATCAAAATGACATGGGACCAAAGGCATTGGTTAAAGGACTCAAAGACCTTTCCAAAATGTCCAAGAACATGTGAAAAGCTTAAAAATTGACCAAGTTATGCCTTGTGGAAGTTGGGAAATTTTTGGAAATTTTTGAAAGTCAACAATGATGCAAAAGGCCTAAAAATGCAAATGGGCCCAATTATCTTCCAAATTTCTTCATGCCAAGCCTATGCACGACCACTAGGCCCAAGGGGAAGTATTCTCATATTTTTTAATTATTTATTTGAATTAATATTAATTTATATTCATTTAAATCATTTTAATTCATGAAAAATATAAACCTTAACCTAAAAAATCTTTTTATGCATGCTTTGGACTCTATAACTCGTGCACATGTTAATAGGGAAGGATTTGATGCTAATTGATCAGATTTGGCACAAAAACCATGAAAAAATATTCAAAAAGATCCTTAAGCAAATCAAATCTCCAAATAATGAATTCATGAGATTTTGTTGGTTTTTGTTGACCTAGATCACTCCTTATATGATCAGAATGAAGACCTAATGCATCCAAGACTGCAAGCTGCGCATACTCAAGCTTTGGCATATTGAAAAATTCACAAAAAACTCAAACACTGAAATCTAGCTTCTAGGACGATTCAAGCTTTGATTTTTGTTTCATTAGCATCCTGAGACGTCCCCAAACGTTTCTCAATCAAAAACAACAAGTCAAACGCATTGAAACGGTATCACAAAGTCAAACTGAACCAAGGAAATATTGAAATCGCATAGCATGATTTAGACATCTTTTGCATATTTTGTTTATGAATTCTTGTTTCTCATGATGTTCTAAAGCTAACCATGCTAATTAATTTCATTTTTGAGCAATACACGTGATTCTGCCATGAGCGTTCTCTAGGGTTTGCAGGTTTCAAATTTGGGGTTTCTCACCCAAGGAACAATTGGGACTCAAGATTGTTACCATTGCATTCAGCGTGTTCTCCTGAATAAAACACATGCCTCGCGAACAATTTATGGTCCACAGGATGCTAATCGCTATTTTCTTGTA
This sequence comes from Vicia faba, assembly GCA_948472305.1. Taxonomy (NCBI): domain Eukaryota; kingdom Viridiplantae; phylum Streptophyta; class Magnoliopsida; order Fabales; family Fabaceae; genus Vicia; species Vicia faba. The sequence goes on from CATIWC010000432.1 coordinate 18,824, forward strand.
GGTTGCTTAAGGCCACGCATCCAAAACCGTGGCTAAAGGGTTTTGTTTCAGAAAATAATGGGGAAGATGACGCGCTGGCAACCACTGAGTGGTTCGTTCAAACCAGCGCGCGCTTTTAGGGACCACTGACCAATTTTGATATTTGTTATTTAATTGATATATTATGTTAATTGAAAGCGAATGGTTCAGCTGGCAACGCACTATGCATGTGACATCAAAGACCTGGGTTCAAATCCCAGGTCTTGCAATGCTCAATATTATTTTTCAATATTTGATTCTATGCAGCACTAATGTCCAGATGTACCATATGCTTACCCTCTCAAGCCCCACACGTGTCCATCTCACTCAGATCCATGGCCAAGATTTAAGATGCACCATGTACCAGGTCAAAGCGCTGACATGTGATCCAGGAAAGTCAGCATGTTGCAAGCTTATTGGGCCAGGCCTCTCAAGTTTATACCTCCTTACTTGGGGCAACACCCCACCCTGGTTTGATTTTCTTTTCTTTTTGTTGTTTTAATTATTGTATTATATTATTTTTATTGCTTTAATTAATTAATTTATTTTTTCTATAAAATATAAAAACATTATAAAAATCAGAAAAAGGCCAAAAATAATATTTATTTTATTATAATTATTTTATTAGCATGTAAATAAATTAATTTCAAATTAGGTTTAATTTATATTTTTCCATAATAAAAAATCCAACAAAATAGAATTAGGTTAATTAATATCTTTTTTATTCCTTTTAATATTTTTCCCCTTTTTAGAATAATAATATTATTTATTTATTTTATAATTAAATTGTGCATAAATGAATTAGGTTTAATTTAGGTCATATTTTAATTCTTTCACAATAAATAAAAAAATATTAGAATTAGGGTTTGCCGTTTAATTTAATCTCAATTAATTTCTTTTTTTCATTAACTCTAAAAAACACAAAAATATCATTCTCATTTAATTTTAATTTTTAAATCCTTATTAATTTTAATTATTTGCAAAAAGGGTCCAACGCCCGTCATTAATCATTTAATTGCGCATTTATTTTATTATCGCTTACTATAATTTTGTAAATGTCCCTAAGCCATGTAATTTACTTTTCGCACTTTATTTCTTCGCATTATTTATTTTTCCGCTAAATCGGGTCCGGTTTAATTTTGGCGATGTGGACCCGCGCCTTTGTAATAGTTTAGCTTTATTTCCTCGCAATTTATAACTGTTAAATATGCATGCAAGAATGAATGGACTTAAAATAAAATCAAGCGTAGATCACAATGACATGACAAAAGACAAATAAATAAACGAAACATGACACACAATTCGCACACACCACCCCTAGGGTACGCCTCACTGTTGCCTTGCCTCGAAAGGTGGTCGTCGAGTAGAGGATGTCTTAGTAAGTCCTCATGATCCGGGAACCTGGCATGAGGGTAGCTTCTAAGGTGTCTTCCCATTGCTCTGGTGATCACCATGTCCCGAACCTCGAATTGACCCGAATACCTCCAACGGTGGTGCTACCTACCTCTCAATGGTGGGATGGCACTACTTTAAAGGACATTTACACAGACGAATTCCTTAGGGTAGGTAGGTTCTCAAGGATACTTGCTCTAATCTCAAAACAAACTCAAAAAGACTTTTCACACTGACATATTTTCAAAAGCTTTCAAAGCAAATTTTTCAAACACTCTGACGTACGAGTCGATCTGAAACTTTCAAAGAAACTTTTTAAAAACCCACATTGAAAAGCAAACAAAACATTTTGAAAACACATTGAGCAAGTATCTAAGAGCCCATGGATAACCATGGATAGAAAGGGTGCTAACACCTTCCCTTTCTATAACCTACCTCCCGAACCGAGAAACTATCTCTTTAAGGAATTTTTCTGTGCTTTTGTCCTTTCCATTTGGAGAAAATAAAAGACGGTGGCGACTCTTGCTTCCGCGACATTTCGCGAACCAGCGTTAAACAGTCAGTTCCAGATCCACCGATCACAGTCTAAATCCACTAGTTCGTCTAACATCATATCCCAATAAATTTCAGAGGGAATATCATAATGTCTCTGAACCCTTGCAGATTGAAGACAAATTTCTGCTGGCAACACTGCGTCATGGCCAAAAGTTAGCCTATATGGTGTTGTACCTATGGCTTCTTTTGGGGACGTTCGACAAGCCCACAAAATCTGGTCTAACGTCTTATGCCAATTTTTTGGCTTCTTCCCAACATGCTTTTTTATCAAGCCAATCACTACTTTGTTCGCTGCTTCGACTTGACCATTTGCCTGTGCATAATAAGGCATTGATGTTAGGAGTTTGAAACCTGTTTCCTGAGCGAATTCTTGCATCTTTCGACCGGTGAAAACTGATCCTTGATCAGTAGTTATAGTCTCAGGGATTCCATACCTAAAGATAATGTTCTTTTGAATAAATTCAATGACATTTTCTTGGTTTACATTGACTAAAGGGATAGCTTCGATCCACTTAGTAAAATAATCAATGCCTACCAATATATACTTCTGACTCTTTGATGATGCTGGTCGAATCTCTCCAATGAGGTCCAACGCCCATCCTCTAAAGGGCCAAGGTTTCACTATCGAGTGAAGTTCGCTTGCTGGTACATGTTGGATGCCTGTATGGACTTGAAATTCTTGGCAACCTTTAGCGAACTCGGCACAATCTTTCAGCATAGTGGGCCAGTATAGTCCTTGTCGAAACAACAACCATTTCATCTTATGGCCTACTTGGTGAGCCCCGCATGCTCCAGCGTGCATAGTCGAAAGGGCTATGTATGCCTCAGTTTCACTTAGACATTTTAGCAATACCCCTTCAGGCGTCTTCTTGAATAACTCATTACCCATGAGTACATAACTCAACGCCCTGTACTTTGTTTTCCGTTCTGTCGAAGCTCCTGGATTTTGAAGATAATCCACAATGGGCTTCCTCCAATCCTGCTCTGACAAATTGTCTATGAACGAAATTTCGAAGTTACTCTGATCAGCATATCCTAGTCTTGTCGATTCCAAGTCTGTTGGTGATAGACAAGTTGCTTTTATCTTTTCTCGAACTTCGATTGCTCTTTGTAATCTCGTTTTTGAAATCTTGTATCCAGATGCAATTTGTGCCAAGTCGTTGGCTATTTGATTTTCCAATCTGGGTATGTGTCGAATATTGACCATTTCAAATTTTTTCAATAAACGATTTGCTATCACAAAGTACATAATGAGATTCTCTCTTATGCATTTATATTCTTTTGTGACTTGCTTAATGACTAACTCTGAGTCTCCCATTATTTCGACTCGAGTTGCCCCCAATTCCAACAATATTTCAAGGCCAGTAATTAGAGCTTCATACTCAGCCTCATTATTCGAACAAGAACCTGATATCTTGTACTTGAATGTTGTTGGAATTTTTTCTGGAGAAATGATCAAGACTCCTACTCCTGTTCCATCTTTATGGCTGGAACCATCGAAGTAGAATTTCCAAGGTTCTATCTCCACATAATTAATATCCTCAACTTGAATTGAGTGGTCGACTATAAAGTCTGCAACCACTTGTCCTTTCACTGCCTTAAGAGGCATAAAGGTCAAGGAGTATTCAGTTAATGCTAATGCCCACTTACCAATTCGACTGTGCAAGATAGGTTTCGACAACATGTACTTGAAAACATCAAAATGAGACGAAACATACACATCAACTGGTTTTATATATTGCTTGAGTTTTGTACAAGAGAAATACAGACATAGACACAATTTTTCAACTTCGCTATATCTAGTTTCTGCATCGTTCAAAACTCTACTAAGATAGTAAATGGGTCTTTCGACTCCATTCTCATCTTCTTGGGCTAACATGCTTCCCAAAGTTTTGTCGGATGCAGCTATGTACAATCTCATACTCCTATTGCTACAAGGAGGCACCAAAATAGGTGGCTTAGTGAGGTACCCTTTGATTTTGTCGAAGGCTTCTTGTTGCTCTTTCCCCCATTCGAACCCTTCTTTATTCAGTCGAAGTAAGGGTGAAAAGGCCTGAGCTTTCCCACTTAGGTTAGATATAAATCTCCTTAAGAAATTTATCTTGCCTAACAGAGATTGCAGTTCCTTCTTATTCGATGGCGCTTTCGCTTCCAGAATAGCCTTCGTCTTGTTCTGGTTGATTTCGATTCCTTTCTTGTGGACCACGAAGCCCAAGAAATCTCCAGCTTTCACACAGAATGCACACTTCAAAGGGTTCATCTTCAGACCATGTTCTCTCATTCTTTCGAATGATTGTCGAAGGTGGTCAATATGATTCTTCCTGGAAACAGATTTTATAACAATGTCATCAATATATACTTGCATAAAAGTGTTAATAAAATCATGGAAGATAGAATTCATTGCTCTCTGGTATGTTGCCCCAGCGTTCTTTAGGCTAAAAGGCATCACTACCCATTCGTAAGTGCCTAGAGCCCCAGGGCATCGAAGAGCTATTTTCGACACATCCTCTTCAGCAATGAATATTTGATTATATCCTGAATAACCATCGAGCATACTCAGGTATTCGTAGCCAGCGGCAGAATCGACTAGCATTTCCGCCACAGGTATAGGATATTCATCTTTGGGTGTAGCAGCATTTAAATCTCTGAAATCTATGCACACCCTCAATGTACCATTTTTCTTAATTACTGGCACAATGTTTGCAATCCATTCGACATACCTTGTAACGCGTATGAATTTGCACTTCAGCAGTCTTTCGACTTCCGTTTTGATCTTCGACAGTATTTCTGGAGCGAAGCGTCTTGGATTTTGCTTGATTGGCTTCTTCCCAGGTTTGATTGGCAACTGAAGTTCTACCAACCCTCTGTCGAGACCAGGCATTTCGTTGTAATCCCATGCAAAACAGTCATTGAACTCTTTCAACAATTGGATTACTTCCAACCTAAGTTCTGGGTCAATTTTGGCGCTGATGTAAGTTGGCTTTTTCTCTGACCCTTCGCCTAAGTTGATTTCTTCTAAAGGATCTTGCGCTAACATTTTAATATTGTTCGCCAAGGGGTCCTTTTCGAAGCCCAAAGGCTCATCGTCATAGATGGCGTCGAGCCTCTGTTCCTGCATTCCTTCTGGCATGATATCAGGAGGTTCTGGATCGAAATCCTTTCCTGGACCTGCAGCAGATAACTGTTGATCATTGGCCTGTGTGGCCATGTACTTTACTTCGGCTTCGAGAGCCGTTATCATCTTTGTTTCGGCTACATAAGCCGAAATTCGCTTCAATGACAGTGACTCAGTCATTATCACTGAATTCACTTCCCCAACCAGTTGGTTGGATATCAGTTAACCCACTGAAGTCTATGTGGGACAAGTCTTATCTGTCCCATTGAAAACCATGCTCAGGGTGCAGGTATAGGGAACAAAAAGTATTTGGCGCTGGCGCCAAGTCGAAGTCAGGTGTTGGACATGGCCCTATGTGAGCCAAGTTCTTGTCGAAATCTGCCAGCCCTAGGTGATTCACTTCGCCCAGGTAATAGCTTTGATCTGCCTCTATGTTTTCGACCATCCCATCTGGACGCCATAGGAGCAACCTCTGGTGCATTGATGATGGCACAGCTCCAACACCATGAATCCATTCACGGCCCAACAAAAGATTGTAGTTAGGTTTGGCCGATATGACCATAAACATTGTTGGTCGAAAGATAGATCCCACCTTGATATCTAGCTGGATCACTCCCATAGTGGTCCCTATGCCGCCCTCATAGTTCGACAGGACCATGTTGTAAGGCTTGATGTCCTCATCCCTTTTGCCAACTTTCCTTAGCATAGAGTGAGGAATAATGTTGATGGTTGCCCCACAATCCACCAAGATTTTATTCACTGAAGTTTCTTCGAGTTTAGCCCTTATAAATAAAGGCTTGAGGTGATTTTTCATCGCCTCTGTAGGTGGTTCGAAGAACCCATTTTGTTCCTCAGTAGTGCCATTGTCCATGACGAAATAGCACACTGGCCTATGTTTGGCCATTTCTTGCTCCACTTCCCAGTCACTTGTTTCGACCTCCACCTGTCGGTTGAATTCTCTGGGCAGCACTGAGACTATATTCACCATTATGTCCAAATTATCATCAGACTCAGAACCATCTTCGTCCTCGATTTCACCTTGGTTAGGCCAAACTAGCCTGTTGGTTACTGGCTCTCTTTCTAGAGGTTTTCTTTGCTTCCTTAGAGGAACATTTGAACTGGTTTCTGCCTTTGGTTCATTGGCATCCTCCCTCTCAGCTTTTCGTCTCCTTTGGTATCTCCTCCATTGAGATCGAGACATGGGATTTTTCCCTTTGTAGTTGCTTGACACTTGTGCAACTTTAGGGGCAGCAACTTGAGGCTCTTTATTTTGTGTTAAAGATGAACCCCTTGGCACGTCGAAATAGTGCCATCTCTCCTCGCTTGGCCTCTTTCGACCAGATGTTTTGTACCAGGTATCTACTGGCACATTAGTTGGAGGCCTGAAAGTCAATGGCCTCTTTTCTTGGTTTGAACCTCTTTGGGAGGCTCTTCTGGGGTCATGTCGAAGATCAACATTTTCCCTTCTCTTATTTACTGCTCTTACGCCTTGAATGTGCTCAGCAGCTTTTTTGTCAAAGATCGAACTGCATCTTGGACACAGCATCACCTCTGACTTCTTTTTCTGGCATCTTTGCAGAAAATCTGCCAGATTTTCATTTTCCCGAGGGAAAGCAGTCTTGTTAGCTTGTTCTTACCTCATGGCCTCCTCTGATGCTTTTGGGTCAGAGACTTCGACCATGTTGACATTCATTGTATCTTTGTTGGCAAGAGTCAACTGCTTCATTTGAATCTCCAAATTCTCCGTCTGGCCTTGAACTGTGGCCAAGTGAGAACTGGGTTTTGGTCCAGTTTTTTGTGCTTCAACGGTTTCCAGCTTTGGGCTTTCGACCGCTTTCTGAACTGCTTCAATTGTATTTCTGGATAAATTCCCAGAAAAACTGCCAAAGATTGGCATGTTGATATGGTCCTTCGAGACTTCGACCATTGTGATTCCTGGCCTCTTCGACTGGCTCCTGGATGCCTCGATCACGTTCACCTCTGAAGGCTCAGCATAGTGGGCTTCAGCCTGCAACGGATTTGAGTCGACAGCCATGGGGGTCTTGTCAGCAAACTTCAACCTCCCTTCTTCGATAGCGTCTTGCACAAGGTTCCTGAAAAGAAAACATTGAGAAGTTTTATGGCCCAAAAAATTATGATATTTGCAAAAGCCTCTCTTCTTTCTTTGATCAAGAGGAGGCACTTTTACCCCTGGGGGTACTATCATTTGGCCATCTTTTACAAGCAAGTCAAAGATCTCATCACATTTTGTAATGTCAAAACTATAAGTCTTTTTGGGGAACCTATCGTTGGTCCTTTCTGGACCAATGGGATTTTTCCCACTTGAGGGGACTAACAGTTTGCAAGAGTATGGTGGCCCTTGTTTTAGTTCCGCTAAATCGACTTCTCCTTCTTCGACAGTTATAGTATCGTCGAAGGGTTCTGGATCTTCGTCATCCATCTCAACATACGCTATCCTCTCTCTCTTATGAGTTTTCGTTGCCTTTGCTTTTTCAGCTTTGAGGCGTTCTACCTGTCGAACTCTATCGGCCAGTTGGGCCATGTCTCTCAGGTATTGAGTGTCTAACTTCTTCCTAATGGAATAATCTAAACCGCCTGCGGCTATTTCGACTAACTCATGTTCCGGCACTTGTATAAAACATCTTGCTTTGAGCAATCTAAACCTATTTAGATATTCGTCTATAGGTTCAGTGAAACGTCTCTTTACACTGGCCAATTCTTTCAGGCTTATCTTGGTTTGCCCCATGTAGAATTGTTCATGGAACAATCTTTCCAACTGGGTCCAATGATGGATCGAATTGGGGGGAGAGTTGTAAACCAAGTAAAAGCGTTCTTTGTTAAAGAACTTGGGAAGTACTTAATCCTCAGGTTTTCGTTATTCGAAATATCTCCTGCTTCGATCAAGTATCTCGGCACATGTTCGACAGTAGATTCTGTCGTGTCCCTAGAGAACTTAGTGAATTTGGGGACTTTACATCTAGGAGGTAAGTCTGTTTGTAACACGTATTCTGACAATGGGGATGTGAAGTTGGGCCTTCGAAAGCCCATGTTCATCCCATTTTGAGTCATGATCCTTTCGATCATGGTTGCCAGATTATTTTCCAGACCCATGTTTTGGTATTGGATATGCTGAACTACTTCGTCAGCGTTTTGGTTTCTGTTAACTAACCTTACCTCTGGGGTTATTACCCTAGGTTCCTCGACAGGTTGCTCCAATCGTGCCCTAAGGTTTTCTTCGACAGGCTGTTGATAGTGGTTTCTTCCTCTAAGAATACACCCTGGTTTCCCCTTATTTGCGCCCTTTGGGGCTGTCGAATAGGTTGGGGTACTCCAAAGAAATCAGCCAAACGCGTCATTTGCGCTGTCATCTGCTGATTCGATTGAGTATTGTTTTGTATTAGAGGGTTCAGCACTGTACTTAAAGTTTGTGCCAACATTTGCACCATATCATGGTTGCTTTCGTCCATTTGTTGCCTCAAGACTGCTGTCGAGGCATTTGTAAGGCCATGTGCTACTTGGGACGTTCCTCCTAAGAGTTGGGTCCTATTTCTATTCGCCATACCTACTCCAGAACCTTGGAGTGGCGAAGAGGCACTCACTAAAGGGTCTGAAAAAGTGGACGCAGCATTCGTCAGGCTAGCCAAGTCATAAGTTGGCATGCCATAGAGTGGTTCTCGATTGTGACCGTCTGTCATAAATCCTGGGGGAACAAAAGGCCTTGTGCCTAAATTTCCCCTTGGTGGGGGAGTTCCCAAAGGCACTCTGGGGCCTGTGAACGGAGGTAATGGCCCCGTTGCTGTGACCGTTACTGCTGGTGTTGAACCAGCGGTTATCGCTTCACTTACGGTCGGGATAACCGTTGCTCCCACATTCGTTTGTGGGATTTTGTTATTGTTTGGCGGATTCGCCATCTCTTCCCTTCTTCTAGCAGTATTGTTATCGTTAGTGTATATTCTACCACTTCTCAATAACATACAACACTCCTCGAAAAAGATGAGATTATGTTCAAAAATCAACACACAGTCCCACTAGGTGTGCCAATTTGTTTACCGTGGTTATTGGTAAACAACCGCTGATCCTCCAAATGGTTACTTATTTGGTTACTCGCAGGATCGATTAGATTGATCCTAGGACATAGGTTGATTTTGAGGTTTTGATTAAGTTGGATAATGGTTAGATGATAATAAAATAAAGAGGCTTTAAGTAAATTGCATGAAGAAATAGGCTTGGTAAAATAAATGAAGGCTTGAAATAAAGGGCTTCGACAGGAAAAGTGAAGAAGAAAGCAAGTAAAGTTTCTGGAAAAGTAAATGACTTTAATTGATAAAAGTGGTGTTTCACACATACATTCTCAACAATTCTTTCTCACACGCTGGGTACTCGAATCTATATGAGTGACTTTGTATATAATTATGAACACACGCGAGAAACTGCGTGAACTACTACTATTTATACTAAAACATCCCAAGTAACCGTCGGGCAGTTACACTGCTTCGAGATGATTCCACTTGGCATGTTCTCAACGTTCGACGCTCCAGATCTTTGCACGTTGCACTTGGTAACCGCTAGAAACCGTTTTCCCTCCAAACGCTTGAATTTCAAACCGTTCCACTCTGAACCATCGAACACCTTCGTCGAGAAGCATCTTCGACGAGAAACACCTTCGACGTCGAAGGCAACCAACTTCTCCCTTGGAAGAAATCTTCTAAGTACATTTCCATCTTTCGATGGGCATTTCGACGGACCCAGCTGGTCGAAAACATCCTTCAGCTTTAATGGCTGACATTAATAAAACAAGGGTGTCGAATTTAGGAGCCAACAGCACCAAACAACACGTGCATTTGTATCATCCATTTGTTCCAGTTTTTGCCATTAAAAACTGGGAGTTTGGTGTTCAAACTACTTCCTCCACTCATCTTTAACTTTGCACAGATTTTTCAGATCTTAAAACACTATTTCCCAACCCACAGAATCAGATTCTGTTCATATTTTTGTTCAAGATTACAGAAAATCAATGAACCAAAATCAAACACACAGCTCACAATCACTCTTGTTTCCCAGGAAAAAACAGAACTAAGTGCTCTAGATACCAATTTATTGATGCAAGATAATGAAGTCGGAGAAGAAGAATGAACAAAGAAATAATAACAAAAAGACTACTGTTGTATATCAAAATAGAGAAGATAAAAGTAGGAATACAATATTGATAGCCAAAGATAACATATTTTTACTAAATATTGAAAATACCAAAAGATCCTATTAAAAAATAAATATTAAGAATTATAGAAATTAACTAAATTATCTTTCCAATACATATTCATCCCTATTTGTTTCACTGTGGCAATCAAATACTATTCACAACAATCATAGTATTCAATCATATACTATTCTCTCTCACAATTTTCTTCACATAATAATTTTTTTTTATTATGATGATGAAAGCAAATAAATGAGGCGAGAGTATAAGAGAAATCAGGGAGGTCGAGGTCGAAAAAGAAAAAGGGAACATTTTATCTTGTTGTCACCATTTTGATAAAGTAGTATAATATATTTATTTTCCATCTCATTTTGATGTTGATTTAAATCTCTCTCTTTTAATTTTAGATAAAAAAAACAGTGAGTATAATAAGAATATAAACTTAGAAAAAACTAAAATAAAAATGTAGGAGATGAAAAAACCAAACCTAACTCATGTTCCATTTTAGATGTAAAACCATGGGTGGATCCACGTTTAGGCTAGGTGTGGCTATAGCCACACCAGATTTTTTTTTCTTTCTAATATTAATATATATTTAATTAATTAATTAATTTTAATATTTAATATTATATAACTCTTCAACTCACTTTTATCTCTTAATTTTCTCTCTCTTTTATTTCTTTCTCTCTCACACAGTAAACCCTTTCTCTTCTTCTCAAACCCCACCAACTTCCATATTTGTCTCTTTCTTTCATTAATCCAATAACCCCACCATTTTGCATTGTTTATGGGTGATTGAAAATCAAAGGTAAACTAACTACTTCAAAATTTTCTTATTCTTTTGTTCTATTTGAGTTGAACCCTAAAACCCCAATTTGTTTTAAAAAAGTAAATTTTCAATTTCTCATAAATATTTTCTTTACAATAAATTGTTCTTATTATTTTCTTTATAGAGTGAATAGCTAATTTTAATGGTTTCATTGTTCTCTTTATAGGATGAAGAAATTTTTTCCTGTGCTTTCTAGAGACAAAGCTACTTCTTCGGTAAATCTAGAAGCATCGGAAACTCAACATCCAAGTGAGAGTATTAAAGTTGTCGATTATGAATTGTTGGAAACCGATCCAGGAATTAGGCCTCCAATTTCAAGCTATCATCCTGACATCCAAAATGAGGTAAGGAAAGCTTATTTAAAAATAGGTCGTCATAAACCTCCTTACAATTTTGTTTACCCTTAGTCTGTTCAAGGTAATCAAAGACGTAGATTTTGCAAAAATTGGTTTGATTTGTATGATTGGATTGATTATAGTGAATCTAAGGACCTGGCATTTTGCTTGCCATGTTTTTTGTTTAAGAATGTCTCTAAATACGGGGGAGATCACTTTGTGACAGAGGGGTTTGGTGATTGGAAGAATTCTCACAGATTGGCTAATCATGGAACTTCTTCCAATAGTCATATTGATTGTGTGCATATGAGTTACGCTCTCATGAACCCAAACCAAAGTATTAAGGCTGCATTTGTTAATCAAACTAAACAAATGAATTCTGAATATCGTGTTCGTGTAAACACATCTCTTATAGCTACTAAGTTTCTTTTGAGGTGTGGCATGCCATTTAGAGGGAGTGACGAGTCCTTTAACTCTTTATTTAAGGGGCCATTTCTTGAGTTGGTGGACACTCTAAAGGAAATTAACCCAGAGATAGCTAAGGTAATAAATTGTGCTCCAGGAAATAACTTTATGACTACCCCTAAGATTCAAAAGGATCTTGCTGCTGCTTGTGCATGTGAAATAACTAAACAAATTGTATGTGATATTGCGGATGATGTGTTTTGTGTTTTGATTGATGAATCCGGTGACGTTGCTGGTAAAGAACAAATGGCTGTTGTTATTCGCTATGTTAATAGTGATGGTTTGGTAAAAGAAAGGTTTCTTGGGATTGTTAGTGTTAAAGAAACAAGTGCTAAGTCACTTAAGGAGGCACTTGAGAAGTTGTTGTCTATTAATGGCTTGAATTTATCTAGCATAAGGGGGCAAGGATATGATGGAGCTAGCAATATGCGAGGTAAGTTTGGTGGTTTGAGAACTTTAATTCAAAATGAAAATCCATCAGCTTATTATGTGCATTGTTTTGCCCATCAACTTCAATTAGCACTTGTTGCATGTGCTAAGACTCACAAAGATGTTAGTGGTTTTTTCGGTAAGGTCAATATGTTGTTAATTTCATACGGTCTTCTAACAAGAGACGAGAATTGCTTCGGGACAAACAAGTATCTCAATTTGCTAAATTGATTGAAGAGGGTGAGATAGAGACTGGTAGTGGATTAAATCAAGAATCGTCTATTGCTAGAGCGGGTGACACTCGTTGGGGTTCCCACTTTAGGACTCTCACTAGTTTGATGACTTTATATGGTGCCATTATTGAGGTACTTGAAGAAGTCGGGAAAGATACGTCATTTGAAAAATATGGTGAAACTATGCTTTTGCTAGATGTGCTTCAGTCCTTTGATTTTATTTTCATGTTATACATGATGGTTGAGATTTTAGGATTTACAAATGATTTAAGTGTAGTGCTACAAAAGCGTGATCAAGATCTTTTGAATGCTTTATCACTTGTCAAAGCCACCAAACAGGAATTACAAGAAATGAGAAATGATGGATGGGAAGAACTTATATCTAAGGTTATGGAAATTTGCAATAAGCATGATATTGATGTGCCTGATTTGGATGCAGCGTACGTGCAAGGGAAGAAACCTAGACGACATGCTATCACTTCTAGTGTTTCTAATTTGCATCATTATAAGCATGATTATTTATGTAGTGTTTTAGATTTGCAGTTGCATGAGCTCAATGTTAGGTTTGATGAAGAGAATACTGAACTTTTACAATGTGTTTCATGTTTGAGTCCCTCATCATCATTTGAATCTTTTGATGTGAAAAAATTATTGAGGATGGTTGAACTTTATCCAAATGATTTTGTAGATGTGCCGGAAGTGGCGGTACGACATCAGCTTCAGAATTATGTTAGAAATGTTCGATGTGATCCAAAATTTGCAAATTTAAACGGACTTTCAGATCTTTGTGCAAAACTTGTGGAAACAAAAAAATGCAACACTTTTGATATAGTTTATAAGCTTCTGAAGTTGGCTTTAGTCTTGCCAGTAGCAACTGCGAGCGTGGAACGTGTTTTTTCAGCTATGAAGTTTGTGAAGAGTCAGCTATGTAACAAAATGGGTGATCAATGGTTAAATGATCGTCTTGTAACTTTTATAGAAAGAGATGTTCTTTGAACAATTAACAATGATGTTATTTTAGCTCATTTTCAAGAAATTGATACTAGACGGTTTTCATTGTAAATACACTTCATCAAACAATATTATTTTTTATTTTCAATATATTTTAGTCGATAATTTCTTTTATGTTTAGCCACACCAATATAAAAAGTCTGAATCCGCCCCTGTGTACAACTAAACCAGAAATCGATTAGGACTAGAACTAAGTAAAACAAAAACTATTTTTTTGTGCAGCAAGAAGGAAAACAAAAACTTGTTGTAGATAATGATACTCCTTTAAACCAGAGTTGTTAAAATTGATGAATAAAATATGTGAATTTATATATCATTGCATCAATGTAAGGTGAACTCTATTTGTGAAGTCTACGAACATAAATAGGTGTGCACAGAATCATACCCGTGCATCAGAATTTGAAACTACTCATTTTGTTTTTAATTTGATTTATTTGTGTAAAAGAATATATGATATAGATTCAAATATCTATTTTCTAACATATTTATTAATTGTGGTACAAAATTTAAACTAAAATATATATAATTGAAACAAATAATATAATGTCATGAAATACTTGATTTGAAAAAACAAATCACTTCTAACTCATGATAGATTATGATAGAAGCTAATGGCTAATTCAATTGAAATGACTTAATTTTGTAAAAATGTGTGATGATGATATGATATTGGGATTTTGGTGAACGTTTAATAGAGAGGAAGTTATTTTGCAAAAGTAAAAGAAGAGTTATAGGAGACAAAGGCAGATTACATTGATATAACAACAATTTTTTTGAAAGAAAATTTAGGTTAACTCAGAAATAAATAAGACCAACCCAAAATAATCAATCCCCTCTATTTATAGTTAACAAATTAAATCATAAATATTTAATAATCAAAAAGAGAAACTATAAGAAAAATAATAATTTTTAATACACATCACACTCTTCAATATGAACCGTGGGGACATGAGTTAAACATAATAACACTTTAAAATAGTTCATTGTCATATAAAAATATCTTGAAGCACTAACAACACTAATAAAATATTAAAAGTATAATTCTTTGTGTCGAAGCAGCTTGCTTGACAGAAAATAAGGAAGTATCGAAAAGATTGAATCAAAATGTGGGAGCAGTTTGTTACACACACATTTGATTTGATTTTAGATTTAGATTTGATTTAGATCTTTTATATATATATATATATATATATATATATATATATATATATATATATATATATATATATATATATATATATATATATATATATATATATATATATATATATATATATATGTGTGTGTGATTTAGTTCTAAAATAGGTATTTTGGGCTTTCATAGTTTTGGTTTGACTTAGGGAGCAAACTAACCTAAATCTATAAATATAGGGAGTAACCCCTATTTTTGTAATCAAGTCAATTAAATTGTATTCATAAAATTTTGAAGTTGCAAAGTGAATAATAAAGTTTTCAATAGTTTGTGGGTAGAGAGAAACTCTGCAGAAAATCATTGTCTGCTTTCTTCCATTCTTTCATATTTTTTATTATCGTTGTGTGGTGATATCAATCTTGTTCATAAAGATTGATAGAAATCCATCATAGGTTTTGATGGATTTCCAACATCTGGTATCAAGAGCTTTGGTTGAGTTATTCAAGGGAAGAACGGTAAAAAATGATCGAGGAAGAAGATCACGGTGGCGATAAATTACGCTAACAAAAAATTTCCAACAAGTCTCCCAATTCTTAAAGGAGATAACTATGAGAATTGATGCAAACAGATGAAGGTTATATTTTGTTTTTAAGGTCTTTGAGATCTTGTGAAATATGAATTAGAATCGCTTGATAAAGATGCTTCATAAGAAGAAGAAGCAGAATACAGGGAATCGAAGAAGAAGAAGAATTATAAAGCTCTCTTTATAATTTACCAATGTGTCAGCTCAGATAATTTCGAAAAGGTTAGTGATGTTGAATCTGCAAAACAAGTCTGGGACATTTTGAAGAAATCGTTTGAAGGCGTTAAGAAGGTGAAAGATGTGAGTTTACAAACTCACAAAAAAATATATGAATTGCTTCAGATATAAGATATCGAAAGCATATCTGATTTCTTCACTAGGGTTACGAACTAGTGGATCAAACCAAAGTTTGTGGAGAGACGTTAACAACAAGAGTTGTTGTTTCAAAGATTTTGTGATCTTTGGCTCCGAAGTTCGATCATATGGTAGTTTCCATAGAAGAGTCCAAGGACATGTAAACTTTGTCCAAAGAAGAGCTTCAAGGGACGCTTGAATATCATGAATAAAGAATGGCTAAAAGAGCTGCAGACAAGTCGAAGAGTGATCTGGCTCTGCAGGCTCAATCAACAAAAGATAAGAAAGGCAAAGGAAAGTGGTTCAACAATAAAGGTAGAAAAGGCTACAACAATTCGACTGGTAGTGGAAACCAGCACAAAGAAAATGTGTTGAATCAGAGAAGACCATCCCAAGGCAACCAAAGAGGTGGTGCTGGAGGTAGAAGAAGAGGTGGTGGTCAAAACTCTGACAAGAGTCACGTTCAGTGTTACAATTGTCAGAAATATGGTCACTATTCTAGTGATTATCCAAAAAAAGCGAAAGAATCAAGAAAGTGATGTAAAGTTTGCAAAACATGAAGAAGAAGAGATGGTGTTGATGGTCACTGTTGTACCCCAAAATTTGCCCTCCCATTTCCTCAACATTTTCTCATCACAAGACCTTTGAAGATCAAGATCCAGTTAGGGTTTCCTCTGCTCAAGACTTCTCCTTGCACTGTGGACTCAAATTAGGGTTTGTGTTTGCCCAAGGATGTTTTGACCTAAAAAGCCTAAGATGACTTTCATGCTTCATGTTGGACTCCCAAGTTTACCCATGCCAAGTTCCAAGTCTTGATTCCAAGTTTTGCCCAGTCAATTAGACAGTTGACCTAGAAATCAGCTGTATTGGGGAAAAAGTCAACTGTGGCCAATTGACAGTCAAACCTCATGAAATTTGACCCACATCAACATATTGAACTCATATGGACCATTTGATCAAGTTTGGATCACAATTCCACAAGAAATTTGATCAGATCATCAAAAGGGCAAAATGGTCATTTTTAGGGTTTTGACTGCACAAAGGCAATTTTTGACTGTTTGACCTAGCCAATGGCCAACCAAGTTCAAATATGGACTCAAGGACTCATTGAAATGGTCTTGACACATTCATCAAGCTCAAAAGATCCCAAGTACACAAGATTGACAGTTGAATTTCCCAGTCAATTGATTAATTTTGACTGTATACTGAAAAGTCAAACTTTGACTTTTTGGTCAAAATCAAGAGTCAAGATTCATTTTTCATCAAAACTTGCCAAATCATGAAACTTGTTCACCAAGAAATCACAAAATGCAAATTAGGGTTTGAAAATGGAATTTTTCATAACTTAGAATTTTTCTAAGTTATGAAAAACCCTAATTTTTTCCCAACTTTGCCCCATCTTTTCACCAAGATCCATTTGGATTCAAACAAAAGTCAAAACATGAAAGTTGTAGCTTGTTGCATAATCTACAACTTTGATTCACAAAGTTTTCTCATTTGAAGCTTGTATCTCAAGTTACAATTTTTTGAATAAGGGCACTAAACCATTTTTAACTTAGTGAAATTTTAACCTATTTTGACAAGGTTTTCTACCCCACTTCAAGGCCACTTTTCATACCCTTCCACTTGGAATTTTAATTTGCATTTCAAAGATGGATTGTAGTAAACATTCCAAGCTTTCCAAAATGTCCAAGAACTCATCAAACAACCTCATAACTTGAGAGATTCGAATTTCACAAGTTGGCAAAAATTCACTTTTGTTCTTCATCAAGACATGTTCACAATCTTGCAAATTTTAACTCAGCTTGCTTTATGCTTGATTACAGGTACTTGAACCATTCCATACTCAATAATTTAATGCTTATTCATTGTGCCAAGGCCATGTTCTTTGTGTTCTAACATTGCATAATGGATTGATCTCAAAGTAGATAAAGTGCTTTATCCATTTTTGTAAAAAGCTAGCTTTATGTCAAATTGAAATCCAAGCAAGTACAGTTAGGATCTCATTGGCACAAGATTATGGACAAATTGCTCTGATCAAGAGAGGCTTATGCAGCAGGATTAGAGGCCCCTACTGACCTAAAACACCAAGTGACCATTGCTTGCTTCAAGTTCAAGTAACATTGCATAACTTGTACCATATCTCATCTCAGCATAGAAACACAAGAAAGAAGTTATCAAACACATTACACATAACATATCCAAGCTAACACACGAGCCCTTGCCCTCTCAAACACCCTCCATCTCAGAATCACCTTGAAACTGCTCAAACAGGGCAACCCCTGCAGATTGAGTGCTATCTCTCAATCCCTTCGAGCATTCTTGTCCAAACCTGTTCCTCTACCTTCCTTACAACATATGCAAGCTAACCATGGCCTAAAACCTGACCTGTAATCACCCTAACAGTTTCCACCATTTTCATTTTTTCCTTTTGCAGTTGAAGTTCCATAGCTTTATTCAGAAGCTCTCAAGACAAAGTAAGCATTGAAACAGCATCCCTGGACCTCAAGGAAGCTTTTCCAATCATTACATTGCACTGAAAGTTCCTCATTCTCCAGATAGAAGTTCAACTGCACAGGTAAAACTTTGAACTCGTATCTCTCTTATCATGCATCTTTAGTCTTAAGTTTGTGAAGAAGCAAGGTTCTACTCATAGCCCTGAATATGTACATATCTTTACATTTCATTTCTTTTGCCTGAGTAGGGAGAATTTGTAGTTTAAAAATGGCAGAAAAATTAGGTTAGGATTTGGGGGAGGAGAAATTCTCCCTCATTTTAGAGAGTTAGGTCAAGTTCCATACATGGTTAGAACCGTCTCTTCATGCTGAACATTTGTTGTGTTATGAGTTTTTGCTAAAAAGCCAGGAATCAAGAGTTAGAAGAAGCTGAACATGGCGCGCGTTTTTTCAAATATTTTGTGCTGGAGGTTGAAGACAGTGATCTTTGGGCTGGGCTTTTGTGTTATTTCTCTTCACACCACTTGATTGCTATTACACCCCCTAAGCCCATTTGTCTTATTTTTAATTCTTTTTGACTTTTCCTTTTTTTGTTTGACTTGTTTATTTTTTCTCAGCATGTTAAAATTTTGAAAATATTTTTTCCATCTTTTTTTGAATTTATGGCATATTTATTTGATTTATTTCTTTGTTTATACATAAAATATATACATACTAATATTTAGAATAAATATAAAAATAGTGTAAATACAATTTTTATTTTTGTTTACATTCTGATAATATTCCACATAAAAAATACCTTTTTATTATTATTTATTTTATTAAATATTTTTGCACATAATGCATATTTAAGAAATTAATATATGTATATATATATATATATATATATATATGTTTATTAATATATTTAAGCTAAAAAATAAAAATACTTGAATTTTTCATTTTATTAATATTTGATATAAAAAATACTTTTTTCATGATATACTTCATTTTATTTTTATTTTTACAAATAATAAATAAATACTTGTATTAAATTAGATAATAATACATTTTCTTTAAAATTAGGGTTTTTTGCCCCTAAATTCAAAATACTCCAAAAAAATAATATCTTTAATATTTTTCACATAAATAACACTTTTTTCATACATATACAAAACATTCTTGCATCTTGCATTTTTATCCCATCTTTATTTATTTAATTATTGTACATTATTTACATTGCAAATATGCAAAATGATGTAATAATTTAGATTTAAATTCTTGTCAAATATCCCCATTTGAACATTTGTACCCCCCTTCCCATATTTGGTTTTGTAATAGCTTAGTAAATTTAATTTCGCACTTTATTGCTTTCTAATGATAACATGTTAGAATTAGGGTTTGTATGCGAAAAAACGATAAAAAATAGTTATGACCTAATCTCAAGATAAACAAGCATGAAAATGAACACACAAATCACACTTGCACCCCCTAGGTTACTCCACTTGTTGCCTTTCAAATAAATGGGCCATATTGTATGTTGAGCTTCTTTGGGCAAAAGCAAACAATTTGAATGATCATAGTCCCTCGACAAAACTTTTCAAAACAAACAAAAAACAAATGATCAAGTCCCTTAAAGAAAATTGCCCAAAGATATTTAACGCCGTTACAATTATGGTCTAAACGATGACCCGCGCCTGTCCCTTTCACATCCTAACACAAGATTGTCCACCAAATACAATGGTGGAACAAACTTGTTAAAAGGGTTAAAACATAGCAATAATCTTTTGAGAAATTTAGGAGTAGATAACCTCTTAGTTACTTGAATTAAACTTGCAAAACGAAACACTTGCCTAATTTCAAAATCACACATCACTACACTTTCAAAACAACTTTCAAAAACAAATGAAAACCTTTTCAAAAGACATACATCTTTGTATACATCCCCACATGGATCATTACAAAGGTTGCCACCACATTGGCATCTTTTCAAAACATTTTCAAAACCCCCACACACTCAAGCACCATTTAAAACAATTGAAAACAAAAGGCAAGTGATCTAAGCAAGTAACTAAGAGCCCATGGATAACCATGGATAGAAAGGGTGCTAATACCTTCCCTTTCTATAATCTACTCCCCGAACCCATGAAAACATCTCAAAAGGTTTTTGCTGTGCTTTTTAACCTTTCCTTAGGATAAAATAAAAAGTCGGTGGCGACTCTTGCTAACCGCAACATTTGCAAATACAAACGCAAAACCTCAAGTCAGTTCTCCCACCGTATCACAGAACTGGCGACTCTGCTGGGGATATATTTTAAAAGTGGAGTAACCTTAGGGTTTAGATCACCTTTGTCTTCAATTGTTTGCTTTGTTTGCTTTTATATTTGTGGGCTTTGCATCGGAGTTTCATAGATCCTAACCCGGATCTGGGAAATACCCCTTTTAGGTAGCATAATCTGTGAGGGACCTGTCCGGCATAGACCGACATGGGTGAAACAGTGGCTACGTTGGTGTGGCATCTTAGTCTGTACCTATATCCCTTGTGTTGCAACGGGGAGAATGTAGGTCTTCTAAGGGGTCATTTAACACCAACCAACCTTAGAACCCTAAATTGACCAACTTGGCTATTAGGACAGTAGCAGTATGCTACACTCATTGAGGCTAAACTCTCGAGATGGTTCTGGCCGCGAGAAAAGATTGCGATGCTGGAGTTATGACCGATTGAGGGTAGCCAATGATTTGAGATCCTTTAGAACCCGGTTACTTTTAATAGGACATGTTTTAACCAACAAAACCAAAAGAGGGTAATACCTGAAACTCATGCTGGCCTAAAACCTAAGGGTGTCTTGTGTGACTTGTGTGCCTTATTTGCCTATGTGAATACTTGTGGTGTGTTTCATCATAGCATCATGCCATCATACCATTGCATGCATCCTGTACAAAGGACTAACCCATTTCAAAGACAAAAAGGGTTTCATCTTTGCTCTGTTTTGTAGGACATCATGATGCCCGTGCGTAGAAATACTGTCCGGCTCAACTTTGTTCAACCACCAGTTTTACTCAAGGATTTAGTTGGAAGGATTCCAAACACTTCTTCCTTCATCAACAGACATGGTTCCCTCCTTGGCTTGGTCACTGCAAAATGGGACTGTGATCGGTGGATCTGGAACTGACTGTTTAACGCTGGTTCGCGAAATGTCGCGGAAGCAAGAGTCGCCACCGTCTTTTATTTTCTCCAAATGGAAAGGACAAAAGCACAGAAAAATTCCTTAAAGAGATTGCTCTCGGTTCGGGAGGTAGGTTATAGAAAGGGAAGGTGTTAGCACCCTTTCTATCCATGGTTATCCATGGGCTCTTAGATACTTGCTCATATGTTTTCAAAAATTGTTTGCTTTTCAATGTGGGTTTTAAAAAGTTTCTTTGAAAAATTTCAGTTCGACTCATACGTCAGAGTGTTTGAAAAATTTGCTTTGAAAGCTTTTGAAAAGTGTCGGTGTGAAAAGTCTTTTTGAATTTGTTTGAGATTAGAGCAAGTATCTACGAGAACCTACCTACCCTAAGGAATTCGTCTGTGTAAATGTCCTTAAAAGTAATGCCATCCCACCATTGAGAGGTAGGTAGCACCACCGTTGGAGGTGTTCGGGTCAATTCGAGTTTAGGGACATGGTGATCACCAGAGCAATGGGAAGATACCTTAGAAGCTACCCTCATGCCAGGTTCCCGGATCATGAGGACTTACTAAGACATCCTCTACTCGACGATCACCTTTCGAGGCAAGGCAACAGTGAGGCGTACCCTAGGGGTGGTGTGTGCGAATTGTGTGTCATGTTTCAGTTATTTGTCTTGTCATGTTTGTCGTGTTCTACGCTTGATTTTATTTTAAGTCCATTCATTCTTGCATGCATATTTAACAGTTATAAATTGCGAGGAAATAAAGCTAAACTATTACAAATGGCGCGGGTCCACATCGCCAAAATTAAACCGGACCCGATTTAGCGGAAAAATAAATAAAGCGATAAAATAAAGTGCGAAAAGTAAATTACAATGCTTTGGGGCAATTACATAATTATAGTAAGCGATAATAAAATAAATGCGCAAAATTTAACAAATTATGAATACGGGCGTTGGACCCTCTTTGCAAATAATTAAAAGTTAATGAGCATTAAAAATAAAATAATAATAAAAAGGAAATTAAATGCTTTTTGATATTTTGTATTTTTTAAGATTTAAAAGAAAAAGGAGTTAATAAAAATTAAATTAAGAAGTAAACCCTAATTCTAGTAATTTTTTATTTATTATGAAAGATTTAAATTAAACCTAAATTAAACTCTAAATTAATTTGTACAATTTTAATTTATGAAAATAAAGTAATAAATAAATACTATTGTTATTCTGAAAGAAAATTAAAATTAATAAAAGAAAATAATAAGTAATTAACCTAAATTCTATTTTTGGATTTTTATTAAAAAAGATTAAGGCTATAACCTAATTAACTAAACAATTTATTCTAATTTATTCATGGCAATAATGAAATAAAAATTACATTTTTTGTCTTTTCTATATTTTTTAATGTTTTTTATATTTTGTGGAAAAATAATTAATTAAAACAAATAATTAAAATAAACAATCAATTAAAGTAAATAAAATAAAAAAGAAATCAAACCAGAGTGGGGTGTAGTCCCCAAATTAAGGAGGTGTTTTTGTGAAAGGCCTGGCCCAACAAGCTGGACGTTAGTTGACTTTCTGGATCATGTGTTAATGCATTGACCACGTTCACCATAGGCCTGGGATCTGAGCCCTTGGTCTGCTTCTCCTGGACACGTGTGTGATTGGATGGTGATGGTATATCATGATCTTTCATGTTAGCGCTGCACACGAATCCTTTATGAAAAATAATATGGCAAATATGCAAGACCTGGGACTTGAACCCAGGTCTTTGAGGTCACAAGCGTATTCCTTTGCCAACTGAGCTGTTCAATTTTATTTAATATATAACATAACACAAATAATATAAAGGAAACATGATATTAATTGGTTAAACACGCGCGAAATTTAAATGGACCACTGGCTGATGGACACGTCTTCGTCTCCTTCCCTACCCTGTAAAACAAAACTAATAGGCAACGCTTTTTGCAGTGTGGTTTTAGGCAAGCAAAGGGAAAATAGCGACTAGCCCATATCCAAACATAAATTTATCGCGAGGCATGCATTTTGTTCAGAGGAACACACTGAGTGCAACCATGGTGGTTTCAATGGCCAATTTTATGGTATTGATAAAGCCCCAATTTCAAGAACCTGAAAAACCTAGAAAACGCACATGGTGGATTCGTGTTTATGCCACAAAAATTCAATTAACTATCATGGTTAGTTCACAAACTTCACAAGGAGTAAGAACATACAAATAAAAATGCAAAAGGATGTCTAAATCATGCTATGCGATTTCAAGATGTTCTTGGTTCAGTTTGACTCGTGTGTACCAATTCTTGAGGTTTTTGCTGTTGTTAATGATTGGAATACGATCAGGAATTCACAAGGAAGCTATTGGAATGGAAGTTGAAGCTTGAATCTCCCTCTAAAGCACTTTTCAGTTTTGAGTTTTTTAGGAGAATTTTCAATATGCAAGAGTGTGTTATGCGCAGCTTTTTCAGTCCTTTTCATTAGGGTTGTGATGTAGTATTTGTATGGAATGGTTTTAGGTCAAAAGATTGAAGAAAATCCATTGCTTTGATGATTTTTGAAGATTTGATTTCACAAGATCTTTTCCAATCTTTTTCTCATAGTTTTTGTATCAATCATGCTCAATTCTTATCACAACTTGCCCTAATCAGTTAAGCACGAAATATTGAGGTTATAATGTGCATAAAAAGATTTTTTAGGTTAAGGCTTATATTTTTCATGAATTAAAATCATTTAAATGAATATAAATTAATATTAATTCAAATAAATAATTAAAAAATATGAGAATACTTCCCTTTGGGCCTAGTGGTCGTGCATAGGCTTGGCATGAAGAAATTTGGAAGATAATTGGGCCCATTTGCATTTTTAGGCCTTTTGCATCAATGTTGACTTTCAAAAATTTCCAAAAATTTCCCAACTTCCACAAGGCATAACTTGGTCAATTTTTAAGCTTTTCACATGTTCTTGGACATTTTGGAAAGGTCTTTGAGTCCTTTAACCAATGCCTTTGGTCCCATGTCCTTTTGATTTACCAATCTCAAGTTATGGCCTTTGACTTAAAGTCACTTTTTGTTGACTTTTGAAAATGACCTATAATGTTGAAATTGATAACTTTTTGTGAGAGCATTTCTTGGACTTGGAACATGAAGATGAATTGTAGGAAATATCTTTCTCTTCAAAATGAGCTTTGGATGGAATTTTTCTGATAATCCATGTGAAAGTTATGCCCTGGTCAATTTCAGTTGACTTTTTCAGCTGTCCAAATATAGCAACTTTTGTATCTTTGATGATTTCTGAGCCAAATTTTGAAAATCATGACCAAGCATTGATCAAATGATGTTTGTGGCTTCAAAATGATATGTTGACCAAAAATTTGAACTTTTGACTGTCAAATGACCATTTTGCCCCTACAGTTGACTGTAGTGCAATCTAGGGTTTTGACTGTGCAATCTTGAGCTGAATGCCTTGAAACTTGACATGAGGATGCTTGACCATCTTTTTAAGCATGTGAGACTTGATTGGGCCTTTGAAAAGTTCCTTTGCTTGACCAGAACTCAAACCCTAGTTTTGACTGTCTAGGAGACAGTTGAGCTGCACAACCCTTGGGGACTTTTGTGACCTTGACTTTGACAATTCTTGATGAATATGGGAGGGCAAATTTTGGGGTACAACAGTTGCCCCTGTTCAATCTTCTTAGACCTGAGGATGCAGATTGGCTGACGCGCCTTTCGTAATCCGAGGGTAGAAGATGATTGAACACTAAAGTGCCCAGAAATTTGCGCTCACATAGTGACGGTGATGGGGGAATGGGCTTATAGATGCCATTTAGAGATTGCTTGGATAGGATGATGGGCTTATAGATGCCATCTGGATGTTGATCGCGTAGGAGATTCCTTCGCGAGAACCTGCATACCTGCAAAACAGAAAAATGAGTACCTGACACGTCGCAGGAGCTGATTTTAGATGCTTGGTATAGATGTGTCCTGACTGGTTGCAGGAGCTGAGTCTGGAGCTTCAAACGTTGATGAATGAACCAGGGATGGTTACTGCCTTAGCCTGAATGATAAGTGAACCTTGGATGATTTTAATTTCAACAACGCTCGTTGAGAAAATCTTGGTGAGAATTACCATCTTCGTAGTGCCAGGAAGAGAACCAAAGGACATTACAATCTCAAAGGGAGTTACCTCACTCACGTTGGAGAGGGAACTATAGGAAATTATAATCTTGAAAGGGGATATCACCTCACGCTCATGCCGGAGAGGGAAACATCTGAAGAAGGAATTACCGCCTCACACGCCGTTGGAGAGGGGACCATAAGAGAATATCACCTCACGCTCATCGTCGGAGAGGAAAACATCTTGGAAAAGGAATTACCACCTCACGCTCACCGTCGGAGAGGGGACCACAAAAGATTATCACCTCACGCTCATCGTCGGAGAGGAGAACATCTTGAAAAAGGAATTACCACCTCACGCTCACCGTCGGAGAGGGGACCACAAAAGACTATCACCTCACGCTCATCGTCGGAGAGGAAAACATCTTGGAAAAGGAATTACCACCTCACGCTCACCGTCGGAGAGGGGACCATAAGAGAACTTCTACTGAGTCTTTATCAGAAAAATCTGTCTGGAGTCGATTTAACTGGACTAGAGAAAACCCTTGAAATATGTTTGAGAATTTCAACTGCATCTTTCCTGAAAAGTAAAGGTCAGTTATATGCAATGCATGATATGGATCAAGCAATGGTGTTCTCAACATAAATGAGATTCGTATGATATGGTGCAGTGCGTTATGCATGCTATAATGGTGTATATGATGATTCATGTATGTTTTCGTCTAGGAAAATAAATCCTTGACGGGTGCCGGGAAGTCGTATCCTGGGCTGATGTTGAAGTATAGGTTTTGCTTCCGCTGGGGGTAGGAAAATATTTTGCCGAGGACGCTCTTTCCGTGGCTTTTGGCTGAGGATAACCCAGTTATATCCTGTTACGGAAATAACTCTTTAAATCAAGCCGGGACGACGCGTTCGTGCTTTGCGAGGGGTAAGCTTCCAGAATCTACTGGGGGTAAGCTTGCTGCTTGGGGAGATATGAATTCCAACTTTCCTGGGGAAACTGGATTGGACTCTTCTGGGGGAGATTTGAATTGCAATTTTGTAAGTTGAAAGAGGGAACATATGTAGGGTTGCCTGCTGATGAGCTCGTGTAAAACCGCATCTGAAATGGAGAAGGAACCTGTGTAGGGTTACTTTGATGACGAGTTTGTGTTAAACTGTATTTGAAATGGAGAAGGAACCTGTGTAGGGTTACTTTGATGATGAGTTCGTGTAAAACTGCGTTTTGAATAGGGGGAACCGGTGTAGGGTTGCTTGGTGAGGTAAGTTCATGTAAAACTTCTTGATGAACCGGGGTGAGGTTATCTTGAACTAAATCCATGTAAGACTTCTGGAGGAACCGGGGTTAGGTTACCTTGGGGTAAATCCATGTGAGATTTCTTGACGAACCGGGGTAAGGTTACTGGAGACGAGTCCATGTGAGACTTCTGGGGGAACCGGGGTTAGGTTGCCTTGAGATAGATCCGTGTGAGATTTCTTGACGAACCGGGGTAAGGTTACTGGAGATGAGTCCATGTGAGACTTCTGGGGGAACCGGGGTTAGGTTACCTTGAGATAGATCCGTGTGAGATTTCTTGACGAACCGGGGTAAGGTTACTGGAATAAGTTTGTGTAGAACTTTGATGAACCGGGGTTAGGTCATCTTGAGATAGGTCCATGTAAGACTCTTGGAGGAACCGGGGTAAGGTTATCGGATAAGTTTGTGTAGAACTTTGATGAACCGGGGTTAGGTCACTTGTGATAAATCCATGTAAGATTTCTGGAGGAACCGGGGTAAGGTTATCGGATAAGTTTGTGTAGAACTTTGATGAACCGGGGTTAGGTCATCTTATGGAGGAGGAGTCTGTGTATGACTTTGTCTGAAGGTTGAGCAGAAACCGGTGTTGGGTTGCATGATTTTGATTAAGTGGATAATTGTCCTGTTTGGTTTCGGACGTTAACCCACGATCTGGAATTTATGAAGGTAGATGGTGATCATCCTTATGTTGATCTTTCCTTTGTACTTTGGTTGACAGAGCAATTGGATCGCCTGGATAACTCATTATTGCCCCTGTTTCGGAGATGAGGGAATAGGATACCTGTGTGGGTGATTGACAAATCTTCGAGATGCCGGGACATAGTCGTACGCTTTGATCCCTATCTTTTGCCTGGACCGCCCTTTCGGGTTTTCAGTCCACCGGGATACCCATTTTTGCCCAAGCCGCCTTTTCAGGTTTTCGACTTGCCGGGTGTACATGTTTTTTCATTTCATCCCTTATTTTTGCCTAGGTGTGTTAACCTAGCGGGTCTTTAATTGTGCGTAGTATTTTTCGACTATGTCCACGCTCTCAGAATATAGGGAGTTGCCCCTGTTGGAAGTATTTTGCCATGCCCCAGGTAATGGGCAATGCTCCTACTGTGCCCCTTGACTGGAGGTACTTCTGTTCGCAAGGTGTTCATCGTGCGAATTTCCCTGCTGTTCAAACAAATAGTCATATGCAAACAAAGTTATTTTAAGAATGCAAAAGCCTATGTCTGTCTTTGAATTTTGAAAATGCATTTTTGTAATATAGTGCGATGTCAACTCAATATTTTACAGCAAACCTTCAGGAGTCAGGATACCTTCGTAACAGTATGCTTTCGAATTAACCCGTGCTTCAGCTAGGACTTTTAAGGGTTATAACGTGGCCTGGTTCACGGTTTAAGAAACAAAGGATAAAGGCTCAAATTATTTGTACCCACCCGCTCTTCGTGATGTTCTCCAAACCTAAACTCAGTTAATCATACGTTAGACCTTGTTTGAGTCTTTGCTCTGATTTTCCGGTGATGATTCGGATATTGGTAACTTATTTTGAATAGGCAGTCATTTTGGTTTTTGTTGAGGGTTTGTGAGACCTCTTTCTTGATTTTGTTACCCCTTTCTTTTTTGCCTGAACCGTTTCCTTTTTGGAATTACAGTCAGCGGGATGCCCCAGTTTCATAAGTCCCCTTTGTAGGTTTAGACCTTTTTTGGGCTTTTCATTTATGAATTTTTTTTTGATAATGACTGCCTGTCCTTTTGATTGTTCTGAACCATCACTGTCTTTTGTTTATTTAAGGACCTCTTTGGTGCCATTCGTTATGCACTTGGATCAACTGAGAGAACTACCCTGCCCCAGGTTATGATGAAGGGTTTTGAATTTCGAGAATAGAAACTCCTACTTCTTTGGCTCTGATGGGTTGACGAGGGATTATCATCCTTATAACTCCAGTGTTTAGGAATTGAAACAATGCCTGTACCTCATCAGCGGGGTCTGTTCAAAAGCATACTGTAAATTGTGATATCGTTTTCGTCATCCTCCCTCAAGAGGTTTAGAATTTAAGAGTTGACCATTGCAAAAATATGAAAGCAGTTTTAAGAATAATAAACATAATTAAATCAAGACAGACATGTGTAATGCATTCATGAAATAAAAGAGTTTAACATAATAATTGTTTATCTGAACAAGAAAGGAAAAATACAACTTGAATTCAAATGAACAAAAAAGTTCTCAATCCTAGCCATGTTTTGGCAATGGAGCATTGATCACGTTGGGGGTTTCAGCAGGCTCGAACTCGATCTCTTTGGCGTCGATCATGTTTTGAATTTTGTACTTTAATGCCCAACAGTCTTCAGTATCGTGCCCCGGGCTATCGGAGTGATAAGCGCATCTGGCTTCTGGATTGTAGCTAGGAGAGGAGGTCTTAGGATTGGCAGGAGGGTTGATCACTGCAATCAGGTTCATTTTCAACATATGTTGCAGTGCTTGCGACCATGGCATGTTAATGTTGGTGAACTGCCTTTTAGGCCCGTCCGGCCTTTGCTGGTTTCCCCTCTGTGGTTGGCGGCGTGGTGCCGAACCAGAGATCATGACTGCCCCTGCATGTTGATCACGGCGACCCTTTTGACCGTATGCAGCATTAGATTCCTTCTTTCCCGTGTAAGGCTTTTTATGAATATCCGAAGGTGTGGCCTCTTGAATTTTCCCGCTCTTGATACCAGCTTCAATTCTTTCGCCGGTCAGGATGAGGTCGGTAAATCCAGCAGATGAGTTACCAATCAGGTGGTTGAAGAATGGCCCGGACAGGGTCCCCAAGAACATGTCAACGAGTTCCCGGTCAGTTAATGGAGGTTGTACTCTTCCGGCAAGGTCTCTCCATTTCTGTGCATACTCTTTGAAACCTTCACTTGATCCTAACGACATACCCTGGAGTTGGGTACGCGTAGGAGCAAGGTCGGCATTATACTGATACTGCTTGTAGAAAGCAGTAGCCAACTCCTCCCAGTTACGAACTTTGGTCCCATCCAGCTGATAGAACCATTCGAGATGAGTCCCTGAAAGACTCTCCTGGAAGAAGTGGATCCATAGATTCTTATCCGCAGAGTACGGCTGAATCTTCCGAACATAGGACCTTAAGTGCAGCTTGGGACAAGACGCCCCGTCATACTTTGAGAAAGTTGGTGCTTTGAATTTATGTGGGATAATCACACCAGTCGACAAACCCAGATCTCCGAAATCCAGCCCAGGTACCTGTTGAACCTCCATAGCTTTCATTCTGTCCTCCAGTTGCTTATACCTGTCATTAGCAGGAGGGTACTGCTCTTCATCAAAATCTGTCTCGTTGTCGGAGACCACTGGACTGGGAACTTCTCTCTCATGATGACTGCTTTTCCCCACAGATGGGGTTGTCCTCTCAGCTTCAACTTGTGGTGTATTCCCAAATCTGCGTCTAGGGCTGAACAGAACAGTCCTCTTCTTTTTCTTATCCTTCTTCAAAAGCAAAGCCTTCAGATCTTGTTGCCCCTGGGTCAAATTCAGGATCAGCTCTTGGAACTGGGCGTTCTGAGCCTGGAGATCCTTGATGGACTGTTCAGCTGATGATCCAGGATTCATGACGATCGGCTGAAATAAACAGCGGAGAAGGGTAAGCAACCTGTCAAAGGGATACCTGCAATGCAATGAGATGTATGACATGCATGCAATGATTTCAAGGATCTCGCGGGATAAACAGAGAAACTTGTTAGAGTTGAAAACCGGTAACTTGATTGAAGAAACTTCCTGTTGTAGAAAATCCTTCCTCAAGGGTCAAAGGCTCACCATATCCAGTGGGTCATAGCCCCTGACAACCTTGGCTAGAGGAAAATAAATCCCCTCTGCCCCTGGCTAGATATTTGATTTATCCTGACCTGCATCACAAGCCCTTGAGATTCTTGAAATGGGTTAGGATGTATGCAGGATGCATGCAATGGTATGATGTTATGCTATGCATGGGGTAATGTGAGTGAACCCTGTTATGAGTCCTAGTTAAGGACTGAAACAAAACCTGCAAGAAACAAGTGTTAGATCACAAGCATGCAGATAGTCAAGTACGAAGGCACACAAGTCACACAAGAGAAACCCTTAGGGTTTAGGCCAGCATGGGGTCTGGGTGGTACCCTCTTGAAGTTGGTGGGTTCATACCTGTCTTAATCAAAGTAACTGGGTTCTAAGGTTCCCAATATCACGGGATTGCTTTCATTGTTCATCGTTTCGATTTAGCCACTGAACTGGCGACCGAAATATTCCAGGAAAGCAACCCTCAATTGAGTGTAGTATCGAGTATCAACCAACCTCGGACTGCACCAAAGTCAGTTATCTCACTACCCTAAAGAGGCCAAGATAGTTCAATTAAGGTTCCTAAGGTCTGTTGATGCTTCATGACACCACGCGGAGGCCCCGTACTCTCCTTGACTGAACTCAAGGGTTACCGGTACACACCAAAGTGCCACATCAACGTAGCAGACTGTTTCAACCATGTCGGTATACCCCGCACAGTTCCCTCACAGCCTTGTTGCTACTTTCTAAGAAAGGTATCCCCCAGATCCGGGTGTAGGATCTATAGAACTCCCAAGCAACCCACAATTTAAAGCACACAAAGCAATACAATTGAAAACATAGTTATGAGCTAGCCCTAAGGTACACCTCACTTTAAGTTTAGTCCCCAGCAGAGTCGCCAGTTCTGAGATCGGTGGATCTGGAACTGACTGTTTAACGCTGGTTCGCGAAATGTCGCGGAAGCAAGAGTCGCCACCGTCTTTTATTTTCTCCAAATGGAAAGGACAAAAGCACAGAAAAATTCCTTAAAGAGATTGCTCTCGGTTCGGGAGGTAGGTTATAGAAAGGGAAGGTGTTAGCACCCTTTCTATCCATGGTTATCCATGGGCTCTTAGATACTTGCTCATATGTTTTCAAAAATTGTTTGCTTTTCAATGTGGGTTTTAAAAAGTTTCTTTGAAAAATTTCAGTTCGACTCATACGTCAGAGTGTTTGAAAAATTTGCTTTGAAAGCTTTTGAAAAGTGTCGGTGTGAAAAGTCTTTTTGAATTTGTTTGAGATTAGAGCAAGTATCTACGAGAACCTACCTACCCTAAGGAATTCGTCTGTGTAAATGTCCTTAAAAGTAATGCCATCCCACCATTGAGAGGTAGGTAGCACCACCGTTGGAGGTGTTCGGGTCAATTCGAGTTTAGGGACATGGTGATCACCAGAGCAATGGGAAGATACCTTAGAAGCTACCCTCATGCCAGGTTCCCGGATCATGAGGACTTACTAAGACATCCTCTACTCGACGATCACCTTTCGAGGCAAGGCAACAGTGAGGCGTACCCTAGGGGTGGTGTGTGCGAATTGTGTGTCATGTTTCAGTTATTTGTCTTGTCATGTTTGTCGTGTTCTACGCTTGATTTTATTTTAAGTCCATTCATTCTTGCATGCATATTTAACAGTTATAAATTGCGAGGAAATAAAGCTAAACTATTACAAATGGCGCGGGTCCACATCGCCAAAATTAAACCGGACCCGATTTAGCGGAAAAATAAATAAAGCGATAAAATAAAGTGCGAAAAGTAAATTACAATGCTTTGGGGCAATTACATAATTATAGTAAGCGATAATAAAATAAATGCGCAAAATTTAACAAATTATGAATACGGGCGTTGGACCCTCTTTGCAAATAATTAAAAGTTAATGAGCATTAAAAATAAAATAATAATAAAAAGGAAATTAAATGCTTTTTGATATTTTGTATTTTTTAAGATTTAAAAGAAAAAGGAGTTAATAAAAATTAAATTAAGAAGTAAACCCTAATTCTAGTAATTTTTTATTTATTATGAAAGATTTAAATTAAACCTAAATTAAACTCTAAATTAATTTGTACAATTTTAATTTATGAAAATAAAGTAATAAATAAATACTATTGTTATTCTGAAAGAAAATTAAAATTAATAAAAGAAAATAATAAGTAATTAACCTAAATTCTATTTTTGGATTTTTATTAAAAAAGATTAAGGCTATAACCTAATTAACTAAACAATTTATTCTAATTTATTCATGGCAATAATGAAATAAAAATTACATTTTTTGTCTTTTCTATATTTTTTAATGTTTTTTATATTTTGTGGAAAAATAATTAATTAAAACAAATAATTAAAATAAACAATCAATTAAAGTAAATAAAATAAAAAAGAAATCAAACCAGAGTGGGGTGTAGTCCCCAAATTAAGGAGGTGTTTTTGTGAAAGGCCTGGCCCAACAAGCTGGACGTTAGTTGACTTTCTGGATCATGTGTTAATGCATTGACCACGTTCACCATAGGCCTGGGATCTGAGCCCTTGGTCTGCTTCTCCTGGACACGTGTGTGATTGGATGGTGATGGTATATCATGATCTTTCATGTTAGCGCTGCACACGAATCCTTTATGAAAAATAATATGGCAAATATGCAAGACCTGGGACTTGAACCCAGGTCTTTGAGGTCACAAGCGTATTCCTTTGCCAACTGAGCTGTTCAATTTTATTTAATATATAACATAACACAAATAATATAAAGGAAACATGATATTAATTGGTTAAACACGCGCGAAATTTAAATGGACCACTGGCTGATGGACACGTCTTCGTCTCCTTCCCTACCCTGTAAAACAAAACTAATAGGCAACGCTTTTTGCAGTGTGGTTTTAGGCAAGCAAAGGGAAAATAGCGACTAGCCCATATCCAAACATAAATTTATCGCGAGGCATGCATTTTGTTCAGAGGAACACACTTAGTGCAACCATGGTGGTTTCAATGGCCAATTTTATGGTATTGATAAAGCCCCAATTTCAAGAACCTGAAAAACCTAGAAAACGCACATGGTGGATTCGTGTTTATGCCACAAAAATTCAATTAACTATCATGGTTAGTTCACAAACTTCACAAGGAGTAAGAACATACAAATAAAAATGCAAAAGGATGTCTAAATCATGCTATGCGATTTCAAGATGTTCTTGGTTCAGTTTGACTCGTGTGTACCAATTCTTGAGGTTTTTGCTGTTGTTAATGATTGGAATACGATCAGGAATTCACAAGGAAGCTATTGGAATGGAAGTTGAAGCTTGAATCTCCCTCTAAAGCACTTTTCAGTTTTGAGTTTTTTAGGAGAATTTTCAATATGCAAGAGTGTGTTATGCGCAGCTTTTTCAGTCCTTTTCATTAGGGTTGTGATGTAGTATTTGTATGGAATGGTTTTAGGTCAAAAGATTGAAGAAAATCCATTGCTTTGATGATTTTTGAAGATTTGATTTCACAAGATCTTTTCCAATCTTTTTCTCATAGTTTTTGTATCAATCATGCTCAATTCTTATCACAACTTGCCCTAATCAGTTAAGCACGAAATATTGAGGTTATAATGTGCATAAAAAGATTTTTTAGGTTAAGGCTTATATTTTTCATGAATTAAAATCATTTAAATGAATATAAATTAATATTAATTCAAATAAATAATTAAAAAATATGAGAATACTTCCCTTTGGGCCTAGTGGTCGTGCATAGGCTTGGCATGAAGAAATTTGGAAGATAATTGGGCCCATTTGCATTTTTAGGCCTTTTGCATCAATGTTGACTTTCAAAAATTTCCAAAAATTTCCCAACTTCCACAAGGCATAACTTGGTCAATTTTTAAGCTTTTCACATGTTCTTGGACATTTTGGAAAGGTCTTTGAGTCCTTTAACCAATGCCTTTGGTCCCATGTCCTTTTGATTTACCAATCTCAAGTTATGGCCTTTGACTTAAAGTCACTTTTTGTTGACTTTTGAAAATGACCTATAATGTTGAAATTGATAACTTTTTGTGAGAGCATTTCTTGGACTTGGAACATGAAGATGAATTGTAGGAAATATCTTTCTCTTCAAAATGAGCTTTGGATGGAATTTTTCTGATAATCCATGTGAAAGTTATGCCCTGGTCAATTTCAGTTGACTTTTTCAGCTGTCCAAATATAGCAACTTTTGTATCTTTGATGATTTCTGAGCCAAATTTTGAAAATCATGACCAAGCATTGATCAAATGATGTTTGTGGCTTCAAAATGATATGTTGACCAAAAATTTGAACTTTTGACTGTCAAATGACCATTTTGCCCCTACAGTTGACTGTAGTGCAATCTAGGGTTTTGACTGTGCAATCTTGAGCTGAATGCCTTGAAACTTGACATGAGGATGCTTGACCATCTTTTTAAGCATGTGAGACTTGATTGGGCCTTTGAAAAGTTCCTTTGCTTGACCAGAACTCAAACCCTAGTTTTGACTGTCTAGGAGACAGTTGAGCTGCACAACCCTTGGGGACTTTTGTGACCTTGACTTTGACAATTCTTGATGAATATGGGAGGGCAAATTTTGGGGTACAACAGGGACCAACAACTGATAAGTGTTCTGACCCAGTTTTATGACCCTCTGTACCATTGTTTCACCTTTCAAGACTTCCAGCTGGTTCCTACCCTGGAAGAATTTTCTTATTTTCTTGGGATCCCTGTCTTGGAACAAATTCCATTCACTGGTTTGGAAAAGACTCCTAGACCTGAAGAGATTGCTGCAATTCTCCCCTTGACCAAAGAAGAGGTATTGTCCAACTGGGAAACTAGAAATGGGATCAAGGGCTTTTTGGTTAAATTTCTGGTT
Source organism: Vicia faba (assembly GCA_948472305.1). Taxonomy (NCBI): domain Eukaryota; kingdom Viridiplantae; phylum Streptophyta; class Magnoliopsida; order Fabales; family Fabaceae; genus Vicia; species Vicia faba. Next base: position 54,167 of record CATIWC010000432.1, read on the forward strand.
GGCAAGGCTAATGATTTCTGGAATGACTTGGACTTCAAGGCATACGAGGATATCCTGGCTCTTTTGATCTATGGTCTGGTATTGTTTCCAAACCCTGACACTTTTATCAGTATCCATGTCATAAGGATCTGCATGTCTCGGAATCCGGTACCCACTCTTTTGGGTGATATTCTACAACAACTCTATGCTCGTACTGCTCGAAAACGGGGAACTCCGTGGTGTTGTGCTCCTTTGCTAGTAAGGTGGTTTATTTCGCACCTTCCGAAGTTCGTGCTGAAGAATGAAGAAGGAAAAGGTTGGGCTCGGAGGTTAATGTCTCTCACTGATAATGACATCACTTGGACTCTCAGAGGTTTGGATGAGGTAGCTGTTATTGACCGTTGCGGAGAATACCCTAATGTGCCATTGATTGGTATCCAAGGAGGAATCTCTTACAATCCGTGTTTAGCTCTCCGTCAGTTTGGAAGAGCCAAAAGAGATGGGCCTCATGAAATGCTGGTTCCTCACTTCCATTATGAGTTTCAGGCAGACAGTGACAAACTACGCCAGGGATTCATTAGAGCTTGGGACAGAATTCACAAAGCCGACCCACATGAGTTGGGACCAAAGACTTCTCTACCAATGGAGCCCTATTGCAAATGGGTCCGCATCCGCGCTCAAAGTTTAGGTATGCCCTACGAAGCTGTCAGACCAATCATCCTTGAATCTCCTGATGAAGATGGGGTTCCTCCAATTGTCCTCCCTCCTCAGATACCTACTGATTTTGACACCATGAAGAGATCTTGGGCGCAGCTAAAGGAAGAACGGGATTTCTATCGAGAGAAGTTCAACGAGCAGGAACGGAAGATTCAGAGGCTGACCAAGCAATTGGAAGAAGAACGGGTCCTGAACAACTACATCAGCACTGAAAAGAGGAGGCCATGGGAGCATTGATGAGCTTTGATTGTTTCCTTTTGTAGTTTATTTCCTTTCCAGTATTTTTCATTCTTGTAATGCCTAAGGGCAAATTGTTGAAACAATTGAAAATTTTAATCTAATGAAGTGTGTTTCCCTTTTTGTCTACAAAGTTGAATCTTGTTTGTCTTTGAAAACATAAAACATACGCATTCCATTGCACCATATGCATAGCAGGTACCCTATTTCACAGGTTGCTTAATCTTCTTCGCTGTTTGTTTGCACAGTCATCATGAATCCAGACTCATCCAGTGAGCAAGCAATCAAGGCCCTTCAGGCCTAAAGTGAACAGTTTCAAGAGATGGTCCTAAGCCTAGCCCAAGGTCAGCAAGAGTTGAAGACCCTACTCATGAAGAAGAAGAAGAAAAAGAGGACTGCGTTGTTCAACACCGGACGCAGATTTGGGAACACACTCCACAATGAAGCTGATCCAACCACTTCTTCTGCTGAGAAAAACAGTCCCCAAGGGGGAGGAGCTCCTAGTCCCGCAGTCTCCGACAACGAGACGGACTATAATGACGAACAATACCCACCTGCTGCTGACAGATACAAGCAATTGGAGGACCTCTTGAGCGCCATGGAAATTCAGAATGTGCCGGGGCTGGATTTCGGAGATTTGGGGTTATCTTCTGGAGTAGTAATTCCACACAAGTTTAAGGCGCCTGCCTTCGCCAAGTATGATGGGGTCTCCTGCCCAAAGCTGCATCTAAGGTCGTACGTAAGGAAGATCCAACCTTATACGGCGGATAAGAACCTCTGGATTCACTTCTTCCAAGATAGTCTCTCGGGGTCACAGCTTGAATGGTTCTACCAATTGGATGGAGCTAGCATCCGACACTGGGAAGATTTGGCAACCGCATTCTACAGACAATACCAATACAATTCTGATCTCGCTCCTACGTGTACCCAGCTTCAGGGTATGTCTCTAGGAACGGGTGAAGGGTTCAAAGAGTATGCTCAAAAATGGAGAGATTTGGCTGGCAGGGTGCAGCCTCCATTAACTGATCGAGAGTTGGTTGATATGTTCCTAGGGACATTGTCTGGTCCGTTTTTCAATCATTTGGTTGGTAACTCATCCGCCGGGTTTACAGATTTGATATTGACGGGAGAAAGAATTGAAGCTGGCATCAGGTCAGGCAAGATACAAAAGGTTGCCTCCACAAGTGCTGAGAAGAGGCCGTTTAAGAAAGAAGCAAGTGCCGTCTATGGTCCTAGAAGACAAGTCAAGCCCGAAAGTCGCCAAGCCGTCAATGCTTTGGTCATCTCAAAACCTGTTGCTGCTCCTCAGCAGTACAATCAACAAAGAAGTGAAAGGCCCAAGAGGCAGTATACTCGGCTGAGTATGACCTTATCTCAAATTTTACCCCAACTGTTATCCACCAACCTGGTGACCCTCAAAGAAGCTCCTAAGGTCGTCAACACTGCGTCTCCTAAGTATAACCCAAATGCCCGGTGTGCTTATTATTCTGATAGTCCCGGGCACACTACTGATGATTGCTGGGCCTTGAGAAACAAAGTGCAAGATCTGATCGACGCAAAGGAAATTCAGTTTGAAGCGCCGGAGAGACCAAATGTTGTAACTGCTCCTATGCCCCAGCATAGAGTAAATGCCATTGAGGAAGAAATGTACGCTGTTTCGGTAGATGAAGTTGTCACCCCTCTGAAGACCGTTAAGAGGAACCTACTGCGGGCCGGTTTATTTCCGGGCTGCGGTGAAGGTTGCCTGTTCTGTGCTGTTTCCCTATCTGATTGTCCCTTGCTGAGATTAGGCATCCAAGGCCTAATGGATAGCAAGGAAATTCTATTCAAAAAGTCTGTTGTTCAGTTGGTTCCGATAAAAGAAATTTCTGTGGTTACCATCTTCAGAAATCCAATCAAGGCTCCCCCGAAGAAGCCTGTTCAAATCTTGACGGTTGCACCTGTGATTATTACTGTCCCGGGGCCTCTCCCCTACGTGTCTGATAAAGCTGTCCCCTGGCATTATGGGGCAGACGTGTATGTAAATGGAATCAAACAAGAATTCGACACTGGCGCCAGTATCTGCGATATCACGGGTCCAGCCAAGGTCACCCGCAGTGGCAGGCTCTTCTCGCCTGACATTGCACCGCCCACTATTCGAAGACCCCTCCTTATAACACCTACAAGTGTACCTGTTACTGTTGTTGATCAAGTTGTTTCCCCTGCTGCCGAGTCATCAAATGCTCGGGGCAAGGGGATTGAAGAAGAGCCTGCCCGGATGGAGGCACCAATACCCATAAATGCTGAAGCCTCCTAACAAGAAATGGAGGAGATCCTGAAAATAATAAAGAAAAGTGATTTCAATGTTGTCGAGCAGCTGGGGCATACGCCCTCCAAGATCTCCATGCTCTCTTTATTGCTATGCTCCGAGGCTCATGCTAAAGCCTTGATTTCATTTCTCAAAACGGCCCATGTGCCGCAGGAGACAACTGCAGTCCAGTTCACTGATTGTGTAGCAAATCTGACAGCAGACAATGGCTTGGGTTTTTCAGATGCTGACCTGACTGCGAAGGGAAAAGACCACAACGACGCCCTGCATGTCTCTATCGAATGCAGGGGCACTACTCTGGCGCATGTATTGGTGGATACTGGATCTTCCTTGAATGTCCTACCAAAAAAGGCTTTGGACCATTTGGATTATGAAGGCCTAGAACTAAAGCCCAGCAATATCATCGTCAGGGCCTTTGACGGTTCAAAAAGGATGGTTCATGGAGAGGTTAACATCCCTGTTCGTGTGGGCTCTCAAGTGTTTGACTCTACTTTTTATGTGATGGATATACGTCCATCGTACTCTTGTCTACTGGGTCGACCTTGGATCCATAAGGCTGGGGCAGTGACCTCTACCCTGCACCAGAAGCTGAAGTACCCTGTCAGAGGGAAGATCGTCACTGTGCAAGGAGAAGAGGAGTATATGGTGAGCCATTTGAATTCCTTCAGATACATTGAGATTGACGGGGAGTTTATTGAAACCCCCTTTCAGCATTTCGAGGAGGTGCATCCAATTTCAACAGCAGCAGAGACAATAGTCGAAAAGAATGATTCCTTGAAGATGGCTTCCCTAAGGGATACCCGGGCTGTGGTTCAGAAAGGAAATTGTGCAAACTGGGGTCAGCTTCCTGACTTCACTCAGAAGAACGACAAGTTTGGGCTGGGCTTTACTGCAGAGGCTCAGAGGGCTGTGCGCAAAGAGAAGATCAGAAGGGCTCCGGTGTTTATCTCCAGCTCAAGGGTGAATGCTATCGAGGAGGATGCGGAGGAAGCAGAGTTTGACAGTTGGATCTACCCGACTACCAGCAACGGACCAAGCAACTGGACGGCAAAGGATTTTACCCCTATCACATTTGTCACGCAGTAATTAATTTCTTTTGATTTCCAATTTGTAACAAACAATATGTTAAAACTTTGTTGGCTCGGTGTCCTACCCGGGGCATCGTAGCTCCATTTGTGAGGGCTTTTTGTATGACATTTTCATATATCATCAATCAAAACATTGGACGTTTGTTGCATTTCAAATCTTGTGCTCTTTTCCTTTCTGTGTTATATATATTGCAAAACAGCTATATTTACACACACTCACTTATACAGGTTTCAATCCACTCTGGATCTCACTGGTAACAGCTCTGCTACCGCCAGTTATGACTTCGAAAATCCGATCAACTTGGCCGAAGACGAAGGTGAAGATGATTGCGAAGTGCCTGGTGAACTCGTAAGACTGCTACTCCAGGAAGAGAGAGCTATTCAGCCACATGAAGAGCCGGTGGAGACAGTTAACCTGGGTACTGAGACAGATAGGAAAGAGGTCAAGATTGGTGCCAATCTAGAGCTCAGCGTGAAGCAACGATTGATCCAGATGCTACAAGACTACATGGAGATTTTTGCTTGGTCCTATGAAGATATGCCTGGTTTGGATGCCGACATTGTAGTTCACCACCTTCCAACCAAGGAAGATTGCCCTCCGGTAAAGCAAAAGGTCCGACGGATGCGACCAGAGATGTCTGAAAAGATCAAGGCCGGGGTTATGAAGCAGTTTGATGCCGGGTTCCTCGCAGTGACTTCTTACCCTCAGTGGGTTGCCAATGTGGTGCCAGTGCCGAAAAAGGACGGTAAAGTCAGAATGTGTGTTGACTACAGGGATCTGAACAGGGCCAGCCCCAAGGATGACTTCCCCCTACCGCACATTGATGTCCTTGTTGACAATACAGCTCAACACAAGGTGTTCTCCTTCATGGATGGTTTTTCGGGGTATAATCAGATCAAGATGGCTCCAGAGGATATGGAGAAGACTACCTTTGTGACTCAGTGGGGCACCTTCTGTTATAAGGTCATGCCATTCGGATTGAAAAATGCTGGGGCAACCTATCAACGTGCCATGGTTGCTTTATTTCATGATATGATCCATCATGAGATTGAGGTATACGTTGATGACATGATTGCAAGGTCTCAAACTGAGGAGGAGCACCTTGACCATCTGAGGAAGTTGTTTGACCGACTCAAGTTATACAAGCTGAGGTTGAATCCCAACAAATGCACCTTTGGGGTAAGATCCGGAAAATTGCTAGGTTTCATTGTGAATGATAAAGGTATTCAGGTGGATCCTGCCAAGGTAAAAGCCATACAAGAGATGCCGACTCCAAAAACAGAGAAAGAAGTCAGAGGCTTCCTGGGACGACTGAATTACATTGCCCGATTCATCTCACATCTGACAGCTACTTGTGAGCCAATCTTCAAATTGCTGAAGAAAGATCAAGTAGTACGCTGGAATGATGAATGTCAGACCGCCTTTGAGAAGATAAAGGAATATCTCCAAGAGCCACCCGTTCTTATGCCACCGGTGGAAGGAAGACCTCTGATACTATACCTGACAGTGCTTGATAATTCAATGGGGTGTGTGCTGGGGCAGCATGACGAGTCTGGCCGAAAAGAGCACGCTATTTATTACTTGAGCAAAAAGTTTACCGACTGTGAGTCTCGTTACTCACTGCTTGAGAAAACTTGCTGCGCTCTTGTATGGGCTGCTCGCCGGCTGAGACAGTATATGCTGACTCACACTACTTTGTTGATTTCAAAGATGGATCCCATCAAGTACATATTTGAAAAGCCCGCTCTGTCTGGAAGAATAGCGAGATGGCAAATGATCTTAACAGAATATGATATCCAGTATACAACTCAGAAAGCAATTAAGGGAAGTGTACTGGCAGATCATTTGGCACACCAACCTGTGGACGATTACCAATCATTGAACTTTGATTTTCCGGACGAAGACATCATGGTGGTAACTGACTGTGAAGTACCTGGACCGGATGAAGGACCTGAGGAAGGATCCCGATGGTCTATGCATTTTGATGGAGCCTCCAATGCTTTGGGTAACGGCGTCGGCGCTGTAATCATATCTCCCAAAGGAACTCATACTCCCCTCACCGCCCGATTATGTTTCAGTTGCACCAACAACATGGCAGAATACGAGGCATGTATCATGGGTTTACAAGCTGCAATCGACCTGAGGATCAAGCTTCTAAGTGTCTTCGGAGATTCCGCTCTCGTGATCAATCAGATCAAAGGCGAGTGGGATACGAAACACCCGAATCTTATTCCTTACAAGGAGTATGTGTCGACCTTGCTTCCCCACTTTGAAGAGATAACTTTTGAGCACTTCCCTAGAGAGGAGAATCAGCTAGCGGACGCCCTAGCTACGATGTCTTCAATGTTCAAAGTTAAATGGGACAATGAGGCTCCCCGAATCATAATCTGGAAGTTGGATGAACCGGCATACTGCTGCGAGCTCGAGGCTGAGAAGGTTATTGAAAAACCCTGGTATCATGAGGTGAAGAGGTACTTGGAAGCTCAGGAATACCCTGAAGGTGCATCTGTCAATGATAAGAAGTTCATGAGGAGGTTTGCTGCAAAATTCTTCCTCAGCAACGGCATTCTCTACAAACGGAATCATGATTCAACTCTGCTACGTTGTGTGGATAAGGCTGAAGCAGAGAAAATCATGATGGAGCTGCATGAAGGTACATTTGGAACACATTCCAGTGGACACACTATGGCTAAGAAAATCCTTCGGGCAGGATATTTCTGGTCCACAATGGAAGCCGATTGTTACCAACACTCCCGAACTTGTCATAAATGCCAGATCTATGCTGACAAGGTGCATATCCCTCCGGTTCCTTTGAATGTCCTGACGGCACCTTGGCCTTTTGCAATGTGGGGCATCGATATGATCGGTGAGATCCGACCGACGGCATCCAATGGGCATCGCTTCATCTTGGTGGCGATCGATTACTTCACGAAATGGGTTGAGGCAGCTTCTTATGCCACAGTAACCAAGAGCGTCGTGGCACGTTTCATCCGGCATAATCTGATCTATCGGTACGGAGTCCCGGAAAGAATCATTATGGACAATGGTACCAATCTCAATAACAAAATGATCACTGAACTCTGTGAACAATTCAAGATACAGCACCACAATTCTTCTCCCTACCGGCCGAAGATGAATGGGGCTGTAGAGGCAGCCAATAAAAATATCAAGAAAATTGTGCAGAAGATGACAGTGACCTATAAGGATTGGCACGAGATGTTACCGTTCGCTCTTCATGGGTACCGCACCTCAGCAAGGACGTCAACCGGGGCAACTCCCTTCTCCTTGGTCTATAGCATGGAGGCAGTCTTGCCAATTGAAGTCCAGATACCCTCTCTTCGGATAATGAAGGATGCAGACTTGAATGAATATGATTGGATCCAGACTCGACTTGATCAATTAAATCTGATTGACGAAAAAAGGCTCACTGCTATCTGTCATGGTCAAACGTATCAGAAACGGATGATCAGGGCATTTAACAAGAAAGTCAGACCGCAAGAGTATCAAGTTGGGGACCTGGTAATCAAACGCATCATCCTTCCCCAAAGTGATCCCCGGGGCAAATGGACCCCTACGTACGAAGGGCCATTTGTGGTTAAACGTGTGTTCTCAGGAGGAGCTATGATCCTAACCACCATGGATGGTGACGACCTTCCTCACCCCGCCAATGCAGACATAGTGAAAAAATACTACGCATAAATAAAGGACCCGCTAGGTTGGCATACCTAGGCAAAAATAAGGGCTTCCCGGCGAACCAAAAGGGTTCGGGCAAAAATAAGGGATGAAATAAATAAAAATCTGTACACCCGGCAAGTCGAAAACCTGAAAGGGCGGCTTGGGCAAAAATGGGTATCCCGGTGGACTGAAAACCCGAAAGGGCGGTCCAGGCAAAAGTTAGGGATAAAAGCGTAACACTATGTCTCATTGGATCACTTCGCATCCGGAATTCGACATCAACTATCTGGCTCCAGATTTCGGCATCGACCAATCAGCTTCATCTTCGACCAGGCAGCAAAGCGATGAGACGTTCGAAAACATAAAGGCGATAGCAGAGTTGGAACCCAGTGGGATTGTTCACATAGCTGTTTTGTTTCCTTTTTCAAATTGTAAACTCTATACTATTTGGCGGCGTCCTCTTACTAGGATGTCAGCCCCCTTGTACAAAAACGCCTATTCACAGGCAAAGTTTAAATCAATACAAATTTACTGGTCCATACAAATTACCATTGTTTTCCTTTTTCTGTTTTGTCTTGCGAAGAACGTCCAATGTTCATTGTTGATATATGCATTTGACATTAAATTGCTGATTCATAAATATTTGCATATAAAACAAGAGATTGATTACAGGTGACATCAGAGACAGGGGCAATGTGAGGTTGTCTAATGCAGTCTGGTTGTTTTGTCCGCCAAGGTACCAAGGTGGGTTCAACTGAAGAATGTAGCCAGATCATCTCAAATTCCCCGCAGAGTAAAACAAGATTCGGAAATACTTTCCCCAAGCGGAGTTGATTCCCCGTCGATCCTGAAAAAGCACAAATTCCCCGGCAGGTCTTAAAACTCATCCCCAGTAGATTCTGGAAGCTTATCCCCTGCAGAGTACGGACGTCTCTCCCGAGTTTTATTTAGAGTTATTTCCTCACAAGGACTTATAACTGGGTTATCCTCAGCTAAAAACCACGGAAGACCGCCCTCGGCAAAGTTCCTTCAATCCCCAGCGGAGTTTATCGTCATTATCCCCAGCGGAATCCATCATTAGAGTCCTCAACAGGCCTCGCATCAAAACTTCGGCCAAGTATCTCTTCCACAGAGCAATTCTCCGGCCGATCGTCAAGGATTTATTTTCCTAAGGCGAAATTACATCCATAAACATTTCACATTTTCATACATCTTGCTTACATATATTATAAAGCGCATACAACAACATCTCATGATTGAATATCATGACATCATGCATATCATACATCATGACATTGCATACAACTTACGTTTTTTTTGCCTTTTCAGGATAAAGACAATCTCAAAAACAACTACCTTCAACTGTCACAATTCCAGATTCGATACCTGTATCTAGCCAGGGCACATCTGAGAGTGATCAGTTTCTAGACTCGATTCCTGTATCTAGCCAGGGCACGTCTGAAAAGTTCGAAGATTCGATTCCTGTATCCAGCCAGGGCACATCTATCAACTACAACATCTCCAGATTCGATTCCTGCATCCAGCCAGGGCATATCTGTTGACCACGTTTCCAGACTCGATTCCTGTATCTAGCCAGGGCACGTCTGAAGAGTTCGAAGATTCGATTCCTGTAACCAGCCAGGGCACATCTATTAACGACTATTTCCAGATTCGACTCCTGTATCCAGCCAGGGCACATATGTGAGCAACCGATTGTAGATTCGATACCTGTATCTAGCCAGGGCACATCTGCATAAGGAGATCGAAGATCAAACACCTGTAACAAGCCAGGAAAACATCCGTCTTTCTCAAATACACAAGTTCTCGCTAAGGAATCTCTTAGGCGATCGACACTTCCAAATGGCATCTATAAGCCCATTCCCGACAAGATTCCGTCACATCTCCAGATGGCATCTATAAGCCCATCTCCCTATCCACCACCTCTCCAAATGGCATTCGTAAGCCCATTCCTGACATCACATTGCTGATACCTCAACATGCGAGTGCAAATTTCCGGGCACTCTAGTGTCCAATCTTCTTTTACCCTCGAGTCGCGAAAGGCAAATTGGCCAATCTAACTCTTCAGGTTCAAGAAGATTGAACAGGGGCAACTGTTGTACCCCAAAATTTTCCCTCCCATTTCCTCAACATTTTCTCATCACAAGACCTTTGAAGATCAAGATCCAGTTAGGGTTTCCTCTGCTTAAGACTTCTCCTTGCACTGTGGACTCAAATTAGGGTTTGTGTTTGCCCAAGGATGTTTTGACCTAAAAAGCCTAAGATGACTTTCATGCTTCATGTTGGACTCCCAAGTTTACCCATGCCAAGTTCCAAGTCTTGATTCCAAGTTTTGCCCAGTCAATTGGACAGTTGACCTAGAAATCAGTTGTATTGGGGAAAAAGTCAACTGTGGCCAATTGACAGTCAAACCTCATGAAATTTGACCCACATCAACATATTGAACTCATATGGACCATTTGATCAAGTTTGGATCACAATTCCACAAGAAATTTGATCAGATCATCAAAAGGGCAAAATGGTCATTTTTAGGGTTTTGACTGCACAAAGGCAATTTTTGACTGTTTGACCTAGCCAATGGCCAACCAAGTTCACATATGGACTCAAGGACTCATTGAAATGGTCTTGACACATTCATCAAGCTCAAAAGATCCCAAGTACACAAGATTGACAGTTGAATTTCCGAGTCAATTGATTAATTTTGACTGTATACTAAAAAGTCAAACTTTGACTTTTTGGTCAAAATCAAGAGTCAAGATTCATTTTTCATCAAAACTTGCCAAATCATGAAACTTGTTCACCAAGAAATCACAAAATGCAAATTAGGGTTTGAAAATGGAATTTTTCATAACTTAGAATTTTTCTAAGTTATGAAAAACCCTAATTTTTTCCCAACTTTGCCCCACCTTTTCACCAAGATCCATTTGGATTCAAACAAAAGTCAAAACATGAAAGTTGTAGCATGTTGCATAATCTACAACTTTTATTCACAAAGTTTTCTCATTTGAAGCTTGTATCTCAAGTTACAATTTTTTGAATAAGGGCACTAAACCATTTTTAACTTAGTGAAATTTTAACCTATTTTGACAAGGTTTTCTACCCCACTTCAAGGCCACTTTTCATACCCTTCCACTTGGAATTTTAATTTGCATTTCAAAGATGGATTGTAGTACACATTCCAAGCTTTCCAAAATGTCCAAGAACTCATCAAACAACCTCATAACTTGAGAGATTCGAATTTCACAAGTTGGCAAAAATTCACTTTTGTTCTTCATCAAGACATGTTCACAATCTTGCAAATTTTAACTCAGCTTGCTTTATGCTTGATTACAGGTCCTTGAACCATTCCATACTCAATAATTTAATGCTTATTCATTGTGCCAAGGCCATGTTCTTTATGTTCTAACATTGCATAATGGATTGATCTCAAAGTAGATAAAGTGCTTTATCCATTTTTGTAAAAAGCTAGCTTTATGTCAAATTGAAATCCAAGCAAGTACAGTTAGGATCTCATTGGCACAAGATTATGGACAAATTGCTCTGATCAAGAGAGGCTTATGCAGCAGGATTAGAGGCCCCTACTGACCTAAAACACCAAGTGACCATTGCTTGCTTCAAATTCAAGTAACATTGCATAACTTGTACCATATCTCATCTCAGCATAGAAACACAAGAAAGAAGTTATCAAACACATTACACATAACATATCCAAGCTAACACACGAGCCCTTGCCCTCTCAAACACCCTCCATCTCAGAATCACCTTGAAACTGCTCAAACAGGGCAACCCCTGCAGATTGAGTGCTATCTCTCAATCCCTTCGAGCATTCTTGTCCAAACCTGTTCCTCTACCTTCCTTACAACATATGCAAGCTAACCATGGCCTAAAACCTGACCTGTAATCACCCTAACAGTTTCCACCATTTTCATTTTTTCCTTTTGCAGTTGAAGTTCCATAGCTTTATTCAGAAGCTCTCAAGACAAAGTAAGCATTGAAACAGCATCCTTGGACCTCAAGGAAGCTTTTCCAATCATTACATTGCACTGAAAGTTCCTCATTCTCCAGATAGAAGTTCAACTGCACAGGTAAAACTTTGAACTCGTATCTCTCTTATCATGCATCTTTAGTCTTAAGTTTGTGAAGAAGCAAGGTTCTACTCATAGCCCTGAATATGTACATATCTTTACATTTCATTTCTTTTGCCTGAGTAGGGAGAATTTGTAGTTTAAAAATGGCAGAAAAATTAGGTTAGGATTTGGGGGAGGAGAAATTCTCCCTCATTTTAGAGAGTTAGGTCAAGTTCCATACATGGTTAGAACCGTCTCTTCATGCTGAACATTTGTTGTGTTATGAGTTTTTGCTAAAAAGCCAGGAATCAAGAGTTAGAAGAAGCTGAACATGGCGCGCGTTTTTTCAAATATTTTGTGCTGGAGGTTGAAGACAGTGATCTTTGGGCTGGGCTTTTGTGTTATTTCTCTTCACACCACTTGATTGCTATTACACCCCCTAAGCCCATTTGTCTTATTTTTAATTCTTTTTGACTTTTCCTTTTTTTGTTTAACTTGTTTATTTTTTCTCAGCATGTTAAAATTTTGAAAATATTTTTTCCATCTTTTTTTGAATTTATGGCTTATTTATTTGATTTATTTCTTTGTTTATACATAAAATATATACATACTAATATTTAGAATAAATATAAAAATAGTGTAAATACAATTTTTATTTTTGTTTACATTCTGATAATATTCCACATAAAAAATACCTTTTTGTTATTATTTATTTTATTAAATATTTTTGCACATAATACATATTTAAGAAATTAATATATGTATATATATATGTTTATTAATATATTTAAGCTAAAAAATAAAAATACTTGAATTTTTCATTTTATTAATATTTGATATAAAAAATACTTTTTTCATGATATACTTCATTTTATTTTTATTTTTACAAATAATAAATAAATACTTGTATTAAATTAGATAATAATACATTTTCTTTAAAATTAGGGTTTTTTGCCCCTAAATTCAAAATACTCCAAAAAAATAATATCTTTAATATTTTTCACATAAATAACACTTTTTTCATACATATACAAAACATTCTTGCATCTTGCATTTTTATCCCATCTTTATTTATTTAATTATTGTACATTATTTACATTGCAAATATGCAAAATGATGTAATAATTTAGATTTAAATTCTTGTCAAATATCCCCATTTGAACATTTGTACCCCCCTTCCCATATTTGGTTTTGTAATAGCTTAGTAAATTTAATTTCGCACTTTATTGCTTTCTAATGATAACATGTTAGAATTAGGGTTTGTATGCGAAAAAACGATAAAAAATAGTTATGACCTAATCTCAAGATAAACAAGCATGAAAATGAACACACAAATCACACTTGCACCCCCTAGGTTACTCCACTTGTTGCCTTTCAAATAAATGGGCCATATTGTATGTTGAGCTTCTTTGGGCAAAAGCAAACAATTTGAATGATCATAGTCCCTCGACAAAACTTTTCAAAACAAACAAAAAACAAATGATCAAGTCCCTTAAAGAAAATTGCCCAAAGATATTTAACGCCGTTACAATTATGGTCTAAACGATGACCCGCGCCTGTCCCTTTCACATCCTAACACAAGATTGTCCACCAAATACAATGGTGGAACAAACTTGTTAAAAGGGTTAAAACATAGCAATAATCTTTTGAGAAATTTAGGAGTAGATAACCTCTTAGTTATTTGAATTAAACTTGCAAAACGAAACACTTGCCTAATTTCAAAATCACACATCACTACACTTTCAAAACAACTTTCAAAAACAAATGAAAACCTTTTCAAAAGACATACATCTTTGTATACATCCCCACATGGATCATTACAAAGGTTGCCACCACATTGGCATCTTTTCAAAACATTTTCAAAACCCCCACACACTCAAGCACCATTTAAAACAATTGAAAACAAAAGGCAAGTGATCTAAGCAAGTAACTAAGAGCCCATGGATAACCATGGATAGAAAGGGTGCTAATACCTTCCCTTTCTATAATCTACTCCCCGAACCCAAGAAAACATCTCAAAAGGTTTTTGTTGTGCTTTTTAACCTTTCCTTAGGATAAAATAAAAAGTCGGTGGCGACTCTTGCTAACCGCAACATTTGCGAATACAAACGCAAAACCTCAAGTCAGTTCTCCCACCGTATCACAGTCACGACAAAAGATGAAGATATATTCAAGGACCAATGGTACTTGGATTCAGGATGCTCATCACACATGTCTGGAAGGAAAGACTGGTTTGTCAACATAAAACCCTCAATGAAGAACATGGTGAAATTCTCAAATGAAATACCCTAGCAGCTGAAGGTATTGGTGATGTTATGATTATGAGGAAAGATGGCAAGAGGTCAGTAATTTCAAATGTGTTATACATACCAGGCATGAAGAGAAATTTTCTCGGCATAGAGCAGTTGGTCGAAAAGAATTACAATGTGTTGGTCGAAGACAAGATGATGAGAGTCGTTGATGCAAATGGAAGGTTGATCTTGAAAGCTCCTATGTCTCAGAATAGAAATTTCAAGATCAAACTTAATGTGATGGAGCACAAGTTCCTTTCGACTACAACTAACAGAGATGAATGGATATGGCACTATCGACTAGGCCATCTCAACTTCAGAGACATTAGAGATTTAAAGAGAAGAAATATGGTTTCAGGAATGTCAGAAATTGACATTCCAAATGAAGTGTGTGAGGAATGTGTGCAGGCGAAGCAACACAAGAATAGCTTCAGCAAGAATGCAGGAAGCAGGTCGAAGGCTATTCTGGAAGTCATATACTCTGATGTATATGGACCAATCCAGGTGGATTCAATGGAAGGTAAAAAAATACTTTGTTACATTCATTGGTGATTTCAATCAAAATTTGTGAACTTACTTGATCAAGAAGAAAAATGAAGTGATCAAGGTGTTTTCCAAGTTTAAGTCTATGATCGAAAAACAAAGTGGTCGAAAGCTCAAAGTTTTGAGAATTGATGGTGGTGGAGAGTATGTCGAAGGACTTCGACAAATTATGTGAAAAAGAAGGGATTGTGCATGAGGTGGTGCCATCCTACACTCCACAGCAGAATGGAACTGCAGAAAGGAAGAATCAAACCTTCATGAATATGGTGAGAAGTATGTTGAAAGACAAGCATTTACCTAAAGAATTTTGGGGTGAAGTTGTGTCGACTGCAACATACATATTGAACAGATGTCCGGCAAAGAAGTTAGAAGGAATTACGCCAGAAGAATGTTGGTTTGGTGTGAAGCCTAGCTTGAGTCATCTGAAGGTATTTAGATATATTACGCATAGACATGTGCCAGATCAGTTGAGAAGAAAACTTGATGACAAGTTGAGTCAAATGATCCTAGTTTAGATATCATTCGACAGGAGGTTACAAGTTGTTCGACCCAATGAACAAGCATATTGTGATCAGCAGAAACATGATCATGGATGAGCTTAAGGAATGGGATTGGAATGAAAACGCCAAGATAGATTCAGTGGGAATCCTGCTTGAAGAATTAGAAACTCAAGTCAAAAAAGAAGTTCGATGAGAGGAAGTTATAGATCAACCGGGATCAAGTAGACCCCAGAGAATAAGACACATGCCTGCAAGGTTGCAAGACTGTGTCTAACCTGTTAATGCAACTTAAGCATTGAAAGATTCAAAGCGGGTGAAAGCAAAGAATGAAGAAGTGAAGCCCATCGAAGATAAAAACACTTGGACACTTGTCGAACTGCCTCAAGGCAAAAAGGCAATTGATGCAAAGTGGGGTATACAAAGTGAAGATGAATCCCAAAGAGGAAATAAATCGACACAAAGCAAGGTTCCTGGTGAAAGGATTTCTCCAGAAATAATGGATTTACTTCGATGAAGTTTTTGCACCTATGGCTAGGATCGAAACAATCAGGTTGGTTGTTGGTCTAACAAAAATGAATAATTAGCACATAATTCATATGGACATGAATTGTGCATTCCTGAATGGACCCTTAGATGAAGAATTCTATGTTGCACAACTAGTTGAGTTTGTGAAGAATGGCGAAGAGACAAAAGGTGTACAAGCTGCATAAAGCCCTGTATGGGTTGAAGCAAGCTCGAAGAGATTGATATAAGAAGATAGACAACTTTCTAAGGGAGGAGTAATTTGTGAAGTGCACAACTAAATATATAGTATATGTAAGAAGAAGCAATGGTGAATTGCTTATACTATGTCTATATGTCGATGACTTATTAATACATGTAGCTGTAAAAGTGAGATCGAAGACTTCAAAGGTGATCTTAGCAAGGAATTTGAAATGTCTGATCTGGGTGACATTTCATATTTCCTTGGCATCAAATTCTCCAAGAGTAGTAGAGGTTTGATGATGCATCGAAGAAGATATGCAGGATAAATTCTCAAGAGATTTGAGATGAAAGAATGCAACTTGACTTCGAAACTTGTAGAACCAAGACTGCAACTATCGAAAGATTCAGAAGAAGATGATGTCGACCCAACCCAATACAAAAGACTTATTGGGTCATTAAGATACCTTTGTCATACGAGGCATGACTTAGCATATAGTGTGGATATGGTAAGTAGATTTATGCAGAAGTCAAAGGTATCACACCTAGAAGCGGCGAAGAGGATACTAAGGTATCTGAAAGGAACTCCTGACTATGGAATTTTGTTTCCTGTAACTGATAAAGGAAAAGAATGCAAGTTAGTGGAATACACTTATTCGAGTTGGCATAGTGATGCTGAAGAACGAAAATTCACAGCACGATATGTGTTTATGCTAGGTGGTTCTCCAGTTGCTTGGAGTTCGAGAAAGAAACTAGTAGTGGTATTATCATCATGTGAAGCAGAGTACATAGTTGCTTCTCTTTTGCATGTCAAGCAACTTGGATGGTGAACTTGGTCTAAGAGATAACAGGGAAAAATTATGGAGCAATTACCATGAAGATCGACAACATGTCAGCTATCAATTTGGTGAAGAACCTGATAGCTTACGGTCGAAGCAAGCACATCGAAATGAGGTTCCACTATCTTTGAGAGCCGGTAGCAGAAGTGAAGATGAACTTGGAACACTGCAGAACTGAGAATCAGATTGCAGATATCATGACGAAGGGAGTGCATGTCCTAATATTTTGAAGACTAAGAGTTATGATGAATATAGATAGCTTAGACACAATGAATTAGGTGGTGTGTTAAAAGTATAATTCCTTGTGTTGAAGTAGCTTGTTCGACACATAGCAAGGAAGTGTCGAAGTGTGAAAGCAGTTTGTTTCTCACATATTTGATTTAGATCTAAATTAGATATATTTGATTTAGTTCCAAAATAGATATTTTGGGCTTTTATAGTTTTGAGTTTTTGGCTTAGAGATCAAGCTAACCTAAATCTATAAATAGTGGGAGTAACCTCTATTTTTGTAATCAAGTTGTATTCACAGAATTTACAATTGTAAGTGGATATAAAGTTTTCTACAGTTTGTGGGCAGAGAATTACTCTGCGAAAACTCTAAATCTCTTTTCTTCTTTAATTTTTTATTGTCATTGTATGGTGATAACAATCTTATTCATCAAGATTGATAGAAATTTGATAATGAGAAAACGTATCATATAATTACTATGCTTTTTACCGATTTTGTAATACATTAAGTCGTCTAACTCCCGATTATTCCGAGTTTATTTGTCTTTTTACAGGTATAACATTTGTCAACTCAAACCAATGGAAAATGACTACATGAAGGAGGCTAGACAATAAACAAAGAGAAAAAGAACTAAAACTGTAAAGTTTGGAGATTTTGGAGCAGTGACGGTCGTCACACCCTCGTGACGGGCGTAACGACCCCCAACTTGAAACAACGCTCGTCACACATCATTGACGAGCGTAATGCGCTATTTAAGCGTGTTATGACCGTCACCCACCTGTGACGACCGTCACGCGCGTGAAGATGAACATTGTGAATTGGTGGAGACGTGGGCAACGTGAGGGAAAACTTGTTCTCCTATTTTCCCTCCACTCAGTAACCATGCTCCCTATATTTCCTCCACTCAACCTTTTCTCAAGATACTTTCAACTGCTATTTCCTCTCCTATATATATGTGTGGTAGTGCAAAGCTGCAAGGGTCGAAGGAATTTTCCCATAACAAAATTATTACTTTTGCCATTATTTTTATTTCCTTGTTTTAGAGCATTATTCCACATACTGTAATTCCTACTTCCAGTATTATTTCAAGCTTTAGTTTTAGGTGTTAATTCTTCATTCAAGAATTAACACAATTTATTTACTTCAATCAAGCTGCAAGGAATATTGTAACATTTCAAGATTACCATAGCAACGTTATCTCCAGGTTTTTATTGCAATTAATATTTATTCATTTTTGTATTATGCCAATTATTTTTATGAATTATATTTTGAATTGCATTATTGTTAAATCTATTATGTCCGGCTAAATTATTCGTACCGGTATGTGACTCTTAAGAACCGAAGGAATTCAGCGATACCTTGGCCAAAAATATTTATTTATAAAACAATTTCTGGTTTCCAATTTCCATGCTTAATTTAACTACCCTTGTCACGAGAGTGAGAGGTTAATTAACACAATTTTGCCACGAGAGTGGGAAATTAATTAAGGCAAGAACCTGCATGCGAGAGCTGGGGTTCAACCCAGATAGTGGTAACGAAACATTGATTTTTAAATACACGAGAGTGTTTTAATAAATTAATTAAACTCAAATTGTTTTCAAAAGGTGTTATTAAATTTAAAGTGCATCCACTAGGTTTAGTAGCATAACTTATTTCATGAACACGAGAGTGTATGTCTTAGGTTTTTAAACAATTAGTTTTTACCGAAATACTTTATAGGCCAAGCGATTCACCGAATTCCCGAAGTCCGACTATCACATACCGGTATAATTATTACTATTATTTTTAATTAAATTGTTTCCCCCCCTAAAATAAAATATTCATCGCTTAGTTAAACAAACTGTAACATTAGATCGTATGCGATTGATCCTCAGTCTCTGTGGGTTCGATAATCATTTAAAACTAGAACGACTAAACTGTATACTTGCAGTTAGTATCCCAATAGACTTATAAAGTCCCGATCAAGTTTTTGGCACCGTTGCCGGGGACTGGTAGTCAATTAATTACGATTCTTCTGTTGCGCGTTTAGACTAGGCAACAGAAAACCCTTTTTCAATTTGTATGCCAAGGACTCGCTCACAAGGCGAACCACTTGACAAATCGACGGACGAACCTGAACGCATTCTTTTCGTAAGACGTGCAGTCAGGGATTACTGTTTAAATCATGTTATTCCTTTACCCAAACCCGAAATCAAGATTGATTCTGAAACAGATTCTAATTCTTCCTCTGAGACCGAAACTAATCCATAATTAGACATGGCCGAAGAACAAAGGACCCGTCCACTGAAGGAGTACGCAGCTCCATCACAACAAGAACCCCACAACAACATTGTTGCTCCAGCAATATACCGAAACGATTTTGAGTTGAAACCGTCATTGATATCAGCTATCCAACAACGCCAATTCTCTGGAGATCCTTCCGAGGACCCAGATGAACATCTTACAAAATTCATTCAATTTGCCGACACAGTTATAGCAAATGGTGTTAGTAAAGATGCAATAATATTACGTCTTTTCCCTTTCTCGCTAAGAGATAGAGCTTGGGCTTGGTTGCAATCCTTGCCATCAAATTCCGTCACTACGTGGGAAGGACTGAAGATTGTATTTTTAGCACGATACTTTCCCCCGAGCAAGACTGCTGCACTAAGAGCCCAAATCAACGGATTTAGGCAGAAGGATACTGAATCGCTATTCGATGCATAAGAACGCTACAAAGATATGATGCGAATGTGCTCACATCACGGTTTAGAAAAATGCCTGATCATCCACACGTTTTATAATGGACTCTTGTATAACACAAGACTCTCTATAGATGCCGCCGCAGGTGGTACACTGATGGACAAGCCTTATGACGAAGCTAACCAACTCATTGAAAACATGGCTCAAAACCACTATCAGTGGGGAGGAGAAAGAACATATGTGGAGAAAACTCAAACCAAAGGTGGAATGTACGAGATTAGTAGCCTAGATAAAGTTAATGCTAAGGTAGATGCTCTTACCCAAAAGATAGAAAGCTTGACCTTACCTCCTGCAGCTACCGTGGCTGCAGTTACCCCAAGCTGCGAAGTTTGTGGAGTTCCTGGTCATGTTGGAACCGAATGTTAAATCTTAGCAGGAATATCAGTTGATCAGGTAAATTACGCTCAAGGTAATCCTTATGCTAATACCTATAATCCTGGTTGGAAGAACCATCCTAACTTCTCGTACAAAAGCAATAACGCTTTATATGCACCTGGCCAAGCACCTGTTGTACCTCCAGGTTATCAAAAACCCGCTGTTAATGTTCCTAACATTCCTAAGAAATCTAACCTTGAAATCCTAATGGAAAATTTTATCGCTAATCAAGCCCAACAAAACAAAGAATTCCTCAATCAAAAGGTTCACACCAGTGAACAGTTGAAGCTATTAGCAAATAAGGTAGATGCCCTAGCAACTCACAATAAAATGTTAGAAACTCAAATCTCCCAAGTAGCACAACACCAAGCTAGTTCTGTCGCACCTGCTGGTACATTTCCTGGACAGCCACAACCCAATCCTAAAGGACATGCAAATAATATCACATTACAAAGTGGGACAACCCTTGATGGACCGGTAGATCCTAGACTCCAAAACCCGACCATGTATCAAAAACCTGAAAAAGAAGTAGAGAAGTCGAAAGATCAATCTGAGAATGTAGAGGAAGACGCGAATGAGAACAGAGAGGCTTCAGAAAAACCTTACGTGCCTCCACCACCATATAAACCACCAATTCCATACCCCCAAAGACTTGCAAAATCCAAGAACGAGGGACAATTCAAGAAATTTGTAGAACTTCTGAAACAATTAAACGTTACTATTCGGTTTACAAAAGCTATAACCCAAATGTCGTCATATGCTAAATTCCTAAAAGAAATATTGTCTAATAAGAAAAAAATCATTGAAAACGAAACCGTTATGCTAACTGCCGAATGTAGCGCCATAATTCAAAATAACATGCCTCCAAAGTTAAAAGATCCTGGTAGTTTCTCCATAACATGTGTAATTGGAAAATCTGTCATAGACAAAGCTCTATGCGATTTAGGAGCCAGTGTTAGTCTAATGCCCTTATCTATTTGTGAGAAGCTCAAATTAGGCGACATGAGACCTATGAAGATGTCCCTACAACTAGCTGACAGATCAGTAAAATTCCCTGTTGGTATGCTAGAAAACATTCCTGTCCGAATAGGACAATTTTACATACCGACTGACTTTATAATAATGGACATCAAGGAAGATTCAAACATTCCCATCATACTAGGAAGACCATTTTTAGCTACTGCAGGAGCCATCATTGACGTTAAGAAAGGAAAACTTACCTTCGAGGTAGGAGAAGAAAAAGTAGAATTCATTCTTTCCCAATTCTTTAAAGCCCCTGCTATAGATGACTCATGATGTCTCCTAGATATTATTGATGAATGTGTCAAAGAACTTGAAAGCCAAGAAGACACCTATTATGGGATGTTAAAAATTCAGACACCAACTATCCTCAAGGACGATGACTGGAAACAAGAACATCTAGATGCCGACCTAAGCGAATGTTTAGCCTTAACACCCGATCCTGCCCCGACTGATAAGAAAACTGGTATAGAACTTAAAACATTACCTGAAGATCTTAGGTATGAATTTTTAGATAAAGAACTTGAACGGCCAGTTATAGTCAATGCCAATTTAGGGAAGACCGAAACCGAAAAACTTCTTGGTGTGTTAAGGAAGTATCCAACCTCGTTAGGCTATAATATATCAGATCTAAAAGGAATAAGCCCTTCTCTCTGTATGCACCGCATTATGCTGGAGGAGGACTGCAAGACTTCTAGAGAACATCAAAGACGAATAAATCCTATCCTAAGTGAAGTCGTTAAGAAAGAAGTTCAGAAACTACTAGAGGTAGGCATCATATACCCAATATCAGATAGTAACTGGGTCAGTCCAGTTCACGTAGTGCCTAAGAAAGGAGGTGTTACGGTTATAACGAACCCAAAAGGAGAATCGGTAGCACAACGTACCCAAACAGGATGGAGAATGTGTATCAATTATTAAAAACTAAACAAAGCTACGCGCAAGGACCATTTCCCATTACCATTCATTGATCAAATGCTTGAGCGCTTAGCCAAACATTCCCATTTCTGCTATCTTGACGGATACTCAGGATTCTTCCAAATTCCCATTCATCCTGACGATCAAGAGAAAACCACGTTCACATGTCCCTATGGTACCTTTGCATATCGAAGAATGCCATTTGGACTATGTAACGCACCTGCAACTTTCCAACGATGCATGATGGCGATTTTCGCAAACTTTTTAGACGGAATTATGGAAGTATTCATGGACAATTTCTCTGTCTATGGAGAAAGTTTTGAGGATGTTTATCAAATCTTGAATTAGTACTGAAACGTTGTGTCAATGTCAACCTAGTGCTCAACTGGGAAAATGTCACTTCATGGTGAGACAAGGAATTGTGTTGGGTCACATTGTATCAAACAGAGGGATTTAAGTCGACAAAGCAAAAATCGAAATTATCAAAAACCTTCAACCACCCAAAACAGTTAGAGAAATAAGAAGTTTTCTAGGACACGTTGGTTCTTACCGACGTTTTATAAAAGATTTCTCTAAAATCACCAAGCCACTAACTGAATTATTAATGAAAGAAGTTGAGTTTATTTTCGACGATAAATGCTTGAACGCATTTGAGACGCTTAAAGAAGCCTTAATTTCAACACCTATTATGCAACCTCCTGATTGGAACCTACCATTTGAAATAATGTGCGATGCGAGCGATTATGTTGTAGGCGCAGTCCTAGGACAACGCAAAGATAAAAAGCTTCACGCTATCTACTACGCAAGCAGAACACTCGATCCCGCGCAAATGAATTACACCACTACGGAGAAGGAACTCTTATCTGTGGTATTCGCATTGTATAAATTTCGTTCCTACTTAGTAGGCGCCAAAATAATTATTTACACGGATCATGCCGCGATCCGATACTTACTAAGTAAGAAAGACGCCATACCGCGACTACTCCGATGGATCCTACTCCTACAAGAATTTGACTTGGAAATAAAAGACAAAAGAGGAACTGAAAATGTGGTAGCTGACCATTTATCAAGATTAGATGGAATCCAAACCGAGAGTGTTCCATAAACGAAGATTTCCCTTATGAACGCCTTATTGCTAAGATAGAGATAGCTCTTACCGACAGTTTAGATCACCATAATGAACCTTTAACAACTGCGGTAGTAAAAGCCATTTGTACCAACACCACATTACCATGGTACTCTGATTTCGTCAACTATTTAGCTGCAGGTGTTTTACCACCTGACTTAACGTACCAACAGCGGAAGAAATTCTTCCATGATCTTAAACACTACTTTTGGGATGAACCATTACTCTTTAAAAGAGGCGCCGATGGTATCTACCGTCGCTGCGTTCCTAACCATGAAATAGACGACGTCATTTCCCATTGCCATTCCGCCCCTTATGGTGGACACGCTAGTACGTCGAAAACTTGTGCAAAAATACTTCAAGCTGGCTTCTTTTGGCCTACCTTATGGAAAGACGTCCACGTAGCAATTATGAACTGCGATAGATGTCAAGGCACAGGAAATATATCTAGACGCGACGAAATGCCACAAAAAGGAATCCTCGAAGTAGAAATTTTCGATGTATGGGGCATTGATTTCATGGGACCATCCCCGCATCTTTTGGAAATAAGTATATTTTGGTAGCCGTTGACTACGTATCAAAATGGATTGAAGCCATCGCCGCACCCACAAACGATACGCGCGTGGTACTAAAACTATTCAAGCATATTATCTTCCCACGATTCGGTGTACCAAGACTAGTAATCAGTGATGGTGGTTCCCATTTTATCTCTAGAATTTTCGAAAAGTTACTTTCAAAATATGGCGTTAAACATCGCATAGCCACACCATACCATCCTCAAACGAGCGTACAAGTGGAAGTGTCAAATAGGGAGATAAAACAAATCCTTGAGAAAACCGTAGCCACATCCAGAAAAGACTGGTCCTCCAAGCTAAATGATGCTCTTTGGGCATATCGGACAGCTTTTAAAACCCCTATTGGAACAACGCCGTTTAAATTAGTTTATGGAAAATCTTGTCATTTGCCAGTAGAATTAGAACATAAAGCTTATTGGGTCATTAAAACCCTTAACTTAAATTACCAGATTGCTGGCGAGTAACGAGTATTAGATATCCATGAATTAGAAGAATTGCGTTTAGACGCTTATGAAAATGCTAGAATCTATAAGGAAAGAACAAAAAAATGGCACGATAAGCGTATCTCGCGGAAAGAATTTAAGGAAGGAGACATTGTACTCCTATTCAACTCTAGACTGAAACTTTTCCCGGGAAAATTATGTTCCAGATGGTCAGGACCATTCGAAATTAACAAAGTTTTCCCAAGTGGTGCGATAGAAATTAAAGGAAATTCTATCGAACCATTCATAGTCAATGGCCAGCGCCTAAAGCACTACTTTAACGTCGGAAATATCAACTATTCGGCTTATCTTCAGTTAAGTGAGCCACCTACCCCGATACCTAACTGAATAGGTATTATCTGTCGAGCCGTCGACATAAAATAAAGGCGCTTCGTGGGAGGCAACCCATGTTTTATTTTAATTATTTTTACTATTATAACATGTTTTTATTTTTTTTTTCTTTTTCTTAATCTTTAAAATTTTCATGATTGCATCTCTTACTCCTTTCTGTTTTCTTCTATTTTTATTTTCCCTTTAAACGTTCTTTTTCTTTTTTATTTAACTTCGGAAAATTCTTAACCTAAAAATACTAACTTAGTTTTTTTCAAACATTTATTAAATATTTTCAGGGGGGTAATTCTTTTGCTTTCATATTTAGCTCTATGGCACGTGTAAACTTCATGAATGTCACTTTGAGAAGCAGACACCAAAGAAGACGCTTTGAGGATCTGGCTGAGCGGGAAATGTGCCCTACAATCTACGCTGATGACCATGCTATGACCGCTCTTGGCATTTGTGAGAGTTTCATGTATTTGCTACATCAAATTGGTTAGGACACTGCTCCTATCCGAAGACGGTACTGTACTTACAAGAAGATGACCCTTGAGTTCCTGAGCACTCTGAGCTTCATTCCAAATCACGGGATAGGATTCAACCGTGGGTTGATCACTTTCAGGATGTTTGACATGGACTACACCTATAACCTCAGGGAGTTTAGCCACCTGCTAGGGTTCCCTTTTGGACCTGATGTTATTACTATGACCCAGGAGGACCTCTTGCTTGATTATGATCTTGATTTTTTCTGGGGAAGCATTGCTGGCAATAACCATCCGGAGTCGTCTGATCTTTATTCTGAGTGCATCCATAACCCGGCTATCAGGTACCTTCACAAGATCATCACCCATACCCTTTTTGGTAAACAACAGAATGTTACATCCGTGTCCCGCGATGAGCTCTTCATTATGTACTGTGCATCCCAGAGCCGTCCGGTAAACGATGTCGCTTATATGCTAGCTAACATGGAGCGTATCATCCAGACTCCAAATGCACCAATCCTGTTGGGTGGTTTAGTCACTATGCTATCAAATGCAATTGGACTCCGCAGGCCTATGCTAGGATCCGCCCCGCATTATGGAATAAAGCCGATGAACATTGAATTCTGCTTTAACACTAGCTTTATCGGAAATCTTGGGCCGGATCAATTTGAGTTGTTAATTAATCATGAGATTGTCCACCAGTTTACGCTCCCGAACCCTATCACTAGTGTGCATAATAGAGCAAACTGCCTTTTTGACCTCCACCATCCTGCTACACCGCCTTCGTCTCCTTCTACTGTTGACATTTACGAAGTACCCAATACTTCTAATGCTGATGAAGACCCTGCCACACCACCGAGATACCATGAGTTTCCCGATCCATGGGAACAGCCGGCAGCTTCTACTGAGACCGCCACCCAGGCTCCAGAGATTCCACCACCGCCTTCACCTACTGTTACCCTGCACTCTTTGCATGAAGAAATTACTGAAATGCGGGGCGAGCTTACATCTCTCTGGGTGGATTTCATCGCTTTCATGGATTTGGTGACCGATCAGCTGGATTTCATGCACCAGCATATGTTCCCGACTCCCCGTGGCTAGAGTTGTCGTTGTTATCTTATTCTTTTCTCTCGCATTTGTACATACAGTGGGGACACTGTTTAGTTTTAGTGTGGGAGGGATTCTAGTTATTTTAGCATTTTATTCTAGTTATTTTAGCATTCTATCATTTTTAATTTTAGTTATTCCGAAACAATTTTTATGGATTAATTCAATTATTTATCAAGTACCAAGTTTATTTTATTTTTCATTCCTTTTCATTTTCAGCATACTGTTTATTTCTTTTAATTTACGGTTTATATTTCCCGCAAATATTATTATTTCATTATGTGCTGGTAAATAATATTACAGAACTTTAATATTCAAAACTTTAATTAATTAGAATATTTCAAACTTAAAATATTTCAATCTTTATTATTAAGAAAATAATAAAATAATATAAAAATATATAAACACCTCCAACGGTCTTGTAACCGTCTTCTCATTAATGACATTGAACGCGTTACGACCGTCACACCCCCGTGACGAGCGTAACACACATTTTTGCCTTGTGACGACTGTCACACCCTCGTGACGACCGTCACACCCTCGTGACGACCGTCACACCCTCGTGACGACCGTCACACCCTCGTGACGACCGTCACACCCTCGTGACGACCGTCATGCATACAATATATCAGAACGGCTATTACAGAACCGTTCATCCATTCTCTCCTTAACCTCCCTTCCTCCATTGTTACAAAATCACACGAAAACTACCCACTCCACTCCATTTTTCTTCAAACTTCTAAACTTCCAACACTAAAATACTATCCACCCACTACCCCAATTTCATATTCCAAACCTTTGCAATCAAATTCTACCTACACCATGGCCAACAACCCATAAGCTCCCGCCCTCACTTTCAGAATCGGCGAACAAGGAGAAAACCAACGGGTCAAATTTCAGAAGTTTCAACGCCGAGGTCTCCAACCTACACGGTACGTTGATATCGACTGCTTGAGGAGTTTGGGACTACTTGATAGTGTCCGCCAATTGTTGCAAAGTGTGGATTTATGGAACTTGTGCCGTGAACCAAGACCAATTTATGAAACTCTGACTCTTGATTTTTTGAGTTCCTTTGTTTACATCACTCTGCCAGGCGCCACGAACCAACTGTCAGGCCTGGAAAAATTCCGCATGTTTGGCGTTGAGCACGAGTTTCCCCAATCCGACATCGCGCGACTTTTAGGCTTCTGTTCGGACGAAGGTGTCCATCTCCGGGTGCCGGATAATTTTGGTGAGGAAGCCTTCAACTTATGGCACAGTTTGACGAATATCCGTGCCGGATCCTACGACCACCTAAATGCCACCCACATTCATAATCCGGCCATCCGCTATTTCCACCGCATCCTCAGCAACACAATCTTCGCCCGTGACAGCAACCACAAGCTCAACTCTAAGGAGCTCTTCTTTATGCATTGCGTGTTCACAGGGAAAAAGATCAACGCCGCCCCGTTCTTACTCGCTCACATCCACTCTATTTGTGCTAGAGGCGGAAAACCATTTTATTTCGGAGGGCTGGTCACTTTACTTGCTATAGGTCTGAACTACGGTGCTGCTCTCGCTACTATGCCTTCTATGGCACCGGCTTTGCTAACTTTGGATCACTCCAAAGCCGCACATCTCATTTACGAGTGGGAGGATGGCAGATTCTACCCTCTGATCAGGAACACTGTTTATCAGAACATCATTTTGCCTTGCAGGGACCGAATCGATCCAAGAAACCGAGCAAACTGGTTATTCGATCCTGCAACTCCCGCAGAGCGTGCACCTACTCATGAAGACCAACCTGCAGCCCCCGCAGACGAAATGCAAGAAGAGCTGGATAGTGCTCCTCCCGTCCACGACATTCCAGGATCCTCATCTGCACCTCCTCCTATTAATCTTGAAGACATCCTCCGCGCCATCCATATGCAAAACCAAATGAGCGCAACGCTTGAAAGAAGGCAACACGAGCAATTTGAGTCTCTGTGCGCTCAAAACGCTCAAATCTTGACTAGGCAGCGTAACATGAATGAGAGGTTAGATGAGGCCCTGTCAGAGCTCAATGCCCTAAGGCTGGACGTCAGCACCCTTGGTTTCCAAGACACTGACACAGAAGCCACTCCTACCAGACGCTCTCGCACAAGGAGTAGAGGACGTGGTCACCAGTAGTTTTTCTTTATTTTTCATGTAGTTTATTAATTTTTCTGTTTCTTTTCCTTTCCGTTTGTTCTTTATAATTGTACTTCCCCGCCTATACACCGCAACATCGAGGACAATGTCGGATTTAGTGTGGGAGAGGTACCTTTCCTTCCTTTATAAACTAGTAATTTTTATGATATATCTCGATTTAAATTCATCACTTTATTCAGCCATACCAAAAAAAAAAAATTTTTTTTATCTTCGCATTAGCCCGACATACCTATTTTAACGAAATCCCCAGTTAGGGAAGCCGAAAACGACATAACAAGATTGATACGGTTATGACACCGTAGACTTCCTACTTACGTGATCCGTTTCAATAACCATTATACCGACATCTAGAGTTTTTAGTTCTACAGTAACCCTTAGTAGTTTATACTAGCAGTCAGCATCGTCTTGACACAAACCACGTGGAGAATCGATAAATATAAGTGTTTGATGCTTGATCATTAAAATATCCTTCCTATCTCGCTGCTAAAAGAAAAGAATTTTGTGCACCAAAATATACGGTCACATATAAGAGTTGAGAAAATAACGAAGGAATCTAGTGTAGGTTGGTTCAGAGGTATCTGGTTCTGAACTCGGTAGGGCGCGCTATGGCTCGATCCCCCATAACCTCCAACTTGGATAACATATGTAGGGTTGCCACATTCATGTACCAGACCCCGTGCTAAAAGGATCAAAGTCACTAACCGGTTACTCCACTACGTGCGTGCTAAGACAAAGGGCTTAATGTGATTGCGCCAGAACAAAACCGGGTGAAATAGATACGAGGAACTCTGGGCAGAATTATAACGGAACTGTTGGATAGCTCGTTTGAAATGGAAGCCTACGACTAAGCTTATTGCTTGTGTCATTAGCGTATCTTTAGTATTTCGCTCAATTATTGGCCGAACCGACGAGGATTTCCCGAAATTACTTTAAAAATCCAAGGTATATCATGCGTATGCGCTTGACAAAACTTGTCCGGCATTTCGAATGACTGTTTGCTTGAGGACAAGCAAAGGTTTAAGTATGGGGGAATTTGATAACGAGAAAACGTATCATATAATTACTACACTTTTTACCGATTTTATAATACATTAAGTCGTTTAACTCCCGATTATTCCGAGTTTATTTGTCTTTTTACAGGTATAACATTTGTCAACTCAAACCAATGGAAAAGGACTACATGAAGGAGGCTAGACAATAAACAAAGAGAAAAAGAACTAAAACTGCAAAGTTTGGAGATTTTGGAGCAGTGACGGTCGTCACACCCTCGTGACGGGCATAACGACCCCCAAATTGAAACAACGTTCGTCACACATCACTGACGAGCGTAATGTGTTATTTAAGCGCGTTACGACCGTCACCCACCTGTGACGACCGTCATGCGCGTGAAGATGAACGTTGTGAATTGGTGGAGACGTGGGCAATGTGAGGGCAGACTTGTTCTCCTATTTTCCCTCCACTCAGTAACCATGCTCCCTATATTTCCTCCACTCAACCTTTTCTCAAGATACTTTCAACTGCTATTTCCTCTCCTATATATATGTGTGGTAGTGCAAAGCTGCAAGGGTCGAAGGAATTTTCCCAGAACAAAATTATTACTTTTGCCATTATTTTTATTTCCTTGTTTTAGAGCATTTTTCTACATACTGTAATTCCTACTTCCAGTATTATTTCAAGCTTTAGTTTTAGGTGTTAATTCTTCATTCAAGAATTAACATAATTTATTTACTTCAATCAAGCTGTAAGGAATATTATAACATTTCAAGATTACCATAGCAACGTTATCTCCAGGTTTTTATTGCAATTAATATTTATTCATTTTTGTATTATGCCAATTATTTTTATGAATTATATTTTGAATTGCATTGTTGTTAAATCTATTATGTCCGGCTAAATTATTCGTATCGGTATGTGACTCTTAAGAACCGAAGGAATTCAGCGATACCTTGGCCAAAAATATTTATTTATAAAACAATTTCTGGTTTCCAATTTCCATGCTTAATTTAACTACCCTTGTCACAAGAGTGAGAGGTTAATTAACACGATTTTGCCACGAGATTGGGAAATTAATTAAGGCAAGAACCTGCATGCGAGAGCTGGGGTTCAACCCAGTTAGTGGTAACGAAACATTGATTTTTAAATACACGAGAGTGTTTTAATAAATTAATTAAACTCAAATTGTTTTCAAAAGGTGTTATTAAATTTAAAGTGCATCCAATATGTTTAGTAGCATAACTTATTTCATGAACACGAGAGTGTATGTCTTAGGTTTTTAAACAATTAATTTTTACCGAAATACTTTATAGGCCAAGCGATTCACCGAATTCTCGAAGTCCGACTATCACATACCGGTATAACTATTACTATTATTTTTAATTAAACTGTTTCCCCCCCCTAAAATCAAATATTCATCGCTTAGTTAAACAAACTGTAACATTAGATCGTATGCGATTGATCCTCAGTCTCTGTGGGTTCGATAATCATTTAAAACTAGAACGACTAAATTGTATACTTGCAGTTAGTATCCCAATAGACTTATAAAGTCCCGATCAAAATTCATCATAGGTTCTGATGGATTTTCAACAAGTAGGAGTGAGAATATATCAGGTTAATTTACAAGAGTTTACGACTCAGTCTACACAAATTCAGGTCGGGCCAAGTTTTTTTAAATAAAAAACGTCAAAGTTTTTGAGCCTATTTAGTTAAAAATTCTATGTCACGTGCCATAAAAACTATTAAAACCTATCAGAATACTTTCTTTGTCTCAAATAAGTGTCTTTTTAGCTTAAAAAAATATTATCTCAAAATAATAGTCTTTTTACATTTTCAAAGAAACATTAATTAACTTTTATCAATTTTACCTATAATAAATATTATCTACACCTACCAATATTAATTATGGATAATTTTATAAAAATATTACATTTATTGACTCAATCATTACTTTTTTTAATTTGTCTATTACAACCTTAATCAATTTTTATTTTAAGACGGAGGGAGTAACATATTTAAATAAATATGAATAACTTTAAATTATTATTAATATATTATATTTTGTACATTGAACTAAAAATAAAGTTTAATTTTTGAAAGAACTTACAAAAATAAATATAAAAAAAATTTATGAACAATCTCGTAAATTGTTTTCATAAATCCTCTCAAATAAATAATATGACAAAATTTATATTGTTAAATAAACTTGAATAAATTAATAAAAATAAATATTTAGTCTCAATGATCATTTAATGTGCTAGTCTATTTAAAGATTATTTGAATTGTTTATTTATAAATATTTAAATAAAATAGATTTTTAAATAGGTTAATAAATTATTTAAACTTTCGAAAAGGTTAGACTGTGATCTTAAAATAGATATATAATAAGTATGGATCAGGCTTCAATGCCTTTTACGCGCGAAAGGCACCGTGCCTGACCACCGTTTGATCTATGGAACATATAACACCATGCCACGTCTTTATCTTCATTCTTATGATAAAAAAAATCATTTTTTTCAGTTCAAACCAAATATGAAAGAATCGTTCTTATGATAATAGGAAGGGTTGCAACACCAAAAGAGAAATGTGATTGAAAAAGAAAATTATGTGTTGTTGCAGAAAATCATAGAAAAAGTCACCACCTAGATCGCCACACTGCAACTTGCCGCCACTTAGACAGTCGTCACTCTTCCGCATGATTTCGTGATTCTATATTTATTTTCTTTCATCTTCATTGTGTTTAGGTGTTGTTATGTTTCTTTGTGGCCGTGAAGATGAGACTGAGACGGCAAGCAGATGATGATGGCAAGACGAGATGGAGATCGTAAACACCATAGTGGATGATACGAGACAGAGACGACGAGTACAATGGTGACACCGACACTAGAAGAAGATGATGACGACAAGAGGTGGCAGAGGCAAGAGGAAAAGGAAAACAATTTTCTTCGTGAAAGAAGTTGTACATTTGTTGCACAAACACATTTTTTTACTTGTTAATTAGTTAATGAAAAAGAAATATGCATGACTTAATCTGGAATATTTGATTGATCTAATGATACATAATGGGTGAAAGGCATCGTGACTTTCTTAGTTTAAAGTCACCTAAGTCTCATCTATGATAGATCACAAGTCAGACTTAGACTTTAAATTTTTTTAACATATCAAACTGAGGTTTGACAAAGTTTAAATCGGCTCAGTCTATTTCCTTCCTTAAATATGAGTCAATTGAATTTTTATTAAATTTGTCCAGATTTTCATAGCTGGGAAGACTTTAAACTCAGATAAAACACAATAACACTAAACAATTAAGCAGTACATTTCATGCTAATAGTATAACTAACTGAAGCGTGCGAAGACTACACAACCTTGAACTAAGGGAAGTTAATCCTTAAATATATGTCGACAGAAAATGTCAAAATAGTAAACATTAAGCCAAAATATGAGCACCACATATTCAAAAGTAGTGGAATTAATCGCATACGGCCTCCGTAACAGTTTATAAAAAAAAAATACATACTTTTATTGTTATAAATTATAAGCAAAAACATCAAATTTTATTTCATTTCAGCATTTTATTCTACAAATACATTTTTTCTAAAGAAATATTAAAGACAAATTATATTTAATTTACTTTCTTTCTCATTTTTTCCATAAACAACAACCAATTCAAATTATTTTTACATCTTTATATAAAGCATATTTTAAGAATGACACAAAATTTTAAATTTTCTTAATAAATATGAAACTATTGACTTTTACTTATAAATTAATAGTATTATTCATATAAATAGTGGCATGAAACTACAAATATGACATGATTCTATGGTTAAGACTTAATATGATAATTTCTTCTATAAATACTAGTTGTTAAATTAAATCATTAAATAATATTATCGTCTTTTACTTTGTTTTATTTTTATATATTTCTTATTTTAATGGTTCGATATTCTTGTACACACTGTATTTAACAATGTCTATGATAGTTAAAGAACACACGTCCAAAAAATTTATTCATCATCACAATCGTTTGAAGACAAGAAAATCTATAACAAGATCTATTATTCGATCATCAACTAATTTTCTAAGTTTAACAACAAAAATAAACAAAACTAAAAACTATTTTGTCAAACTCAAATTTTAAATTTATTAAAAATACAAACGTGTTGATATAAACGTGTTGATGACAATGTAGTGGTGTGGGACATTTCTTGAAAACTTTAGACAAATTAATTTTTCTAAAAATGTCAGTGGCAAACTTGAGATCCAGGGGTTTGTAGGATAGGGCTAATATTGTTTTGGAAGTGGAGTCAATAATTTTATGGAGGACCTGACAAAAGGGACTGTTGGTCTTGTTTTGCATTTGAATCCAATATAGAAGGTTCATATTTCTTATGTTGAGATTCAATTGCTCTTTTCTTGAATCTTTTTTGGTCACATGGAATTCAGCAAAAGGTGAAAAAGAAAATAAAAGGCTGCCCTATAATTGAGTACCTGGTAAGCCAGCTGCACTCTAGAAAGAGAGAAATTATTACTGTCAAAATTGAAAATTGTAATATCAAAAATAAAGGTGTTGGAAGGGCCCCTACTTTGTTGTCGAGTTGATAGGAGTTCTTTGTGTTTCATAGATTATTTTGATGTTGACTTATCATTAAAATTGATTTTGTAAGAAGAAAAGTTGTTATTATTAATATAAGAATTTAATATGATATTTTTTTATTTAATATAATATGATAAGACTTATCATCAAAATAGGAATAAAAGAATATATTTTCAATAGGTCAATATTAATTTTATAAATAGAAAACTCGTCATTAAACTTTAAAACAAATCAAAGATAGCGTCAAGGTTTATTTGACTTTTGGTTCATGTTTGTATCGCTTCAAAAAAATTTTTAAGTATTAAAGAGATAGGTAATACCAACTGTCATATGTGTGGGTGTGTTAAAGAATCGGCGCCGCATGTTACGAGGGATTGTAGTTTTGTCATGCAACTTTGGAGCAATAGGGTTTCTAGTAGCATTGGTAGTGTCTTCTATAGTACATGGCTGTTAGATTGGATAAATATCAATTTAAATGCTAATAATGTGTGGGCTAGCTACTGGGCACCAGATTGTCATAGTTTTGGTTACTGATGTTATAGGAGATTTTCGGCTACTGATGTTTGTGTTCATCATAAAGTTAAGGAGTATGCAGCTTCCTTAAATTTTCAAAGGGCTATGGATATCTGTGAGAGAGGATTGATTAATGTAGGGTGGAAGCCACCGGATACGGGGTGGGTTAAGCTTAACTCAGATGGGTCTCAGATTGCCAACTCAATTGCGGGTTGTGGCAGTATTATTAGGAACATAGATGGAGTTTATTTAGGAGGTTTCTCCAAATTTTTGGGACATTGTAGCGTCATTAAAGCGGAGTTATTGGGTGTATTCGAATGCCTTAGAATCATCAAAGAGTTAGGCTTAACGAAAGTTAAAGTTAATGTGGATTCCATTATTGTTGTTGATATGATTATCAGTGATAGAACAACAAACATGGATAGCTTAGCTATAGTTAATCAAATCACGAATCAAGTTCAAAGTGTTTGAGAGGTGAAAAATTTTCATTGCTACCGTGAAGCCAATTTCTATACGGATGCGTTAGCCAAATTTAGAGCCACCAGTGGCGGTGATCTCTTCTTTAAGGATGATTATCCTATGTTTATTTCTCATTTGCTTAATAATGATGTTCTAGGTCTTTTTGTTTCGAGGTTAACCTCGCTATAATTTTTCTCTTTCGGGCCTTTGGCCCTCCATTCCACCAAAAAAAGATAGCGTCAAGGACTTCCATTGTCTCCATTTCTATTCCTCATTGTCACATAATGTCTTATATCTTTGGTTAATAAGGCTAGTGAAAATGAAAAGTTAGACTACTATAAAATGAGTAACTCAATTTATATCGAGATACTCCAATTTGTTTATGATACAATCCTCGTGAAACAAGAAAGTTGAAAAAATTTATGGACTATGAAAACAATCTTGAGAAGCTTTCAACTTGTCACGGAAATTTTTTGTTATATATTAAAATAAAGTTTATTGACACAATAAATCAATTGACCAAGTGGTTTTGATGTTTGGTTTAATTTGTCCACTTATAATTAATATAAGGGTTAATATATCTTTTGTCCCCTGTTATTTGGTGAGATTTCGAAAAAGGATCCTGTAAAAAAACACATATTTTATCTCTGTATTTTGAAGATTTCCCTTTTTTAGATCTTAAGTGGATCTGATCAAATAAGAGACTGGTGTAGCATTGACAGATTGGCTTTTTTGCATTATTTATTTAAGTAACATTCCACGTGTAATTTAATAACTTATTAATCCATTTTTCTTAATTATTAAAACAAATTACAATATTTAGTATATGAAATTTAGGATTTAGGGTTCATCTATCGTGGTTGGTTTTCTCCTCGTAGTTAGGGTTCAAGTGTCATGGTTGAAAGCGCAAGTTTAGAAGTCATGTCTAGTGGGAGAAAAGCTCTGGTTTGTGGGCACAAACTTCCAATGAGAATCCACGTTTCTAGATTAAGCACAAATCCAAGAAGAAGACATTGAGAATACAAATTCTAAAGAGATTTGTTAAAATTTCTTCTTATCCTTTGTTCATTTGTCTTTGATATGTCGTTGTTTCTGATTTTTAATTATTCGTCTCCTTTATTGTTTTTCTACAACAATGATGATTGTCATCTATTTTACTAGGATGATGAAATGTGTAATGGAAAACAAGTTGAATCTAGGTTTGATAGAGGTTGCTACGATTGTGAAAACATGAAAGTTGATATGAGGAGGTATGGAGTTGAATTTGGGAAAGACTTCGGTTACGAGTTTGGGAAGGCAATTAACAACAAGACAAACTAAAGCTGAAGGATGCAAATGATCAGAAGACCATTAATGCACTTACTTACGGTCTAGTTGCATCATAGATTTTTTTTTGCTATAATATTTTGTATTAAATATAATGCCTTGTAACCATGTAGAATAACTTGTAATGAGATCAAATGAATGCTTTATATTATCTAACTATGAATGAAATGAAATGTTATTTGATAAACATATTTGATTAATTAGAAATGCACTATATTATGTCTGCACTATAATGTTTATGCTACCAAAATGATATCACTCTAAGATACTAACTTATCAGTGCCAAAATGAAACCAAAATTGCACTATATTATGTGCCAAAATGATACCAAATTGTACCTCAATGCCAAAAATGCATTGTAATGCTTATGCTACCAAAATGATTATGGTCTAAGATGTTAACTCATCAGTGCCAAATTGATACCAAAATTGTACTATACTATGTGCCAAATGCTACTAAATTTTGCAACTCAATGCTAAAAATGCACTATAATTCTTATGCAACCAAAATGATAGCAATGTAAGATACATGTTTATCAGTGTCAAATTGATACCAAAATTGTCTATATTATGTGCCAAAATGGTACTAAATTGTACGTATGATTTAATAGATATGTAGTAAGTTGTAAGCAGTAACAGATTTTTAAGCAATTTCTAATTTTTCATAGAGTATAACAGTAAAAGGGTATTACATACGAGTCAATATTACAGAACAAAAAAAAAGTGAATTACAGTAAAAGTGCATTGCATAAAGTCAAATAAACACAAAAAAAACACATTATGTGTATTACATAACAAGGTTCCAACTAAGTACATTAGGTGCATTACAAAACATCAAAACAAGGTTCCACTAAGCAAATTATGAAACTACTTTCTTCTTGGTGAACACTCTTTCTTTCTTTTTTGGAGACTTTGTTGCAGCTTGAGAAGCTTGAGTTGGATTCACAATTTGAGAGGCTTGTGTTGTTTGATATTCATCTTCTACTTATGACACAATTGCTTCAATTGATGCATCAATTTCATGCTCAAAATAGTCAAATGTATCATTAGCAGGTAGATTAGTAAGTCCATTAGCAGGTCCATTAGTTGGTCCATTCACTTCTTCATTTGAAAGCTCAAACACTTCTTCATTTGCATTAGTAGGCTTGGTCATGGGTGTTTTTCTCTAAGACGCCAAAAACATAAACATCATAAGTTAGTGCTTCAACATACATGATTCAGTACTCAACAAACACTCAAAAAATAATACACTAACATTTCTCTTTAATGCAGCAAGGTTTTGTTCTTTACTTTGACATTTTCTTGAGTTATGACCAATCTTGTCACAGTTAGTGCACCTATAACTAACACCATGTCTTCTCATTCTAGAACCATTTTCATCACGTTACATAAACCTAAGTTTCCTAGGTCTACCTACACCTTTCTCAAATGATGGTGGAAGCATATCCTCAACATCAACCTTGAGCCATATATCCATTCCAATATGAAATACAAACACAACCACAAGACCCTGTAAATATGAAATACAAATTGTGAGTCGTCAATTAATTCAAACCATATAAATATGGAAATACTAAAATTTACTCATACCTTTTATTGGTATGATATGAATACATATCTTATGTGTTTCCCAATATCTTCCATAAGCAGTTGTAAGAGCCACCTTCAGCTTTCCTTAGTCTTTATTACCACAACACCAAAGACTAAAGGAAAGTATTGATCATTAGAATCCCTAGCCACACCAATAAGTAATTGGCCACCATACTTTGTCTTCAAATGAGACTCATCCATACCGATGAATGGTCTACAACCATTAAGAAACCATTTCTTGCACCCGTCAAAACAGAAGTAGAAACTACCAAACCTTGGTGGAATTGCTGGAATTGGTCTCTCCGTATTAGTTTTCATTGAATTCCCAATATTTTGCTTCCTAAGTTCAGCAGCATAACTCCACAATAAAGAATATTGCTTAGTTGAGTCACCTTCAATAATTTCCTCAGCTATGTGCTTGACCCACCATTCTCTTCCCCTGGTAATCCCAACTGAATATTTAGTCCTAAGTTCAGCCATTAAATCTGAGACTTTAACATTGCTACTTGACTGCTCTTTTCAACTGCAACCTTGGACACCCACTTTCAGTTGGTTGGCTTGTTATTCAAAACCCTAGCATATGTATGTGACCCCGTCCAAGTCTTTATTTGAAAAGTGTGTTTGTCAACCTCTTTACTACAAAGTGCCAAAAACCAACATTTACCACTACATTCCACTCTAACCCTACAACTTTCATTTTTTACAAACCTAATATCTCTACCATTTAAAATAGACCATTCTCGTATAACATCCTTAAAGTCAACAAGAGAGTTAAACTTCATACCTAGTTTGAACTCATAGTCTTTGTTGAGCAAATCCCCTATAAACTTCTCGTATTTGGACGTCCTTTCATTATCACTATCATTTGGGTGATGGGTCCGAGCTACCCAACTCTTCACTTTCATAATCACCATCTTGTTCTACACACTTTGATGAACTTGGTTTTCCACCCATGACCATTGAAGGAGCAGCCAACCTGGTTTTTTTAAGGGACTTTACAGGAAATGAATCTTTGTCAGCTTTAACTTGTATTTATATTTCCTACCACTGATTTCAACCTTATTACCTTCTTCGGATTTATCAACCTCCACAACCACAAAGCAATCATTTTCCTCATTAACTATTTCTTCCTCGCTATCTTCAACTTTGATCCCTAAAGAACCATCATCACTGTTATGCTCATTATCTTCACCAACTTCTACATAATTTGGAGTGAGCGCCTTCTTTGAATTATCTGCAACATTGTGCTCCACCCATATATATCCATCAACATTGTGAGAAATAGAATACTTGACAATTTCTCTGTAACGTGGGTATCATCAGTCAGGTGGAAGAAACCTTCATCAATCCCTTCAATATTTATCCATATTTAGACACCATTATCGTCAAAACCACACTCCTTTACATAGCTCAAAGCTTCAAAATACGGCCATGTGTCTGAATCCTGACCACTAACGAAGTTTCAACTCTTCCTCTATAGAAAACGAAACGTTCACAAACAAACTCTCCATCGTGGTGAAAGATTAAGTTAAACAGTTCTATACCTAACACAATAAAATGGGCATGCAACAACCAACCATAGGTGACACAAAAGGAATGATTAACTGACTACAAAAAGAAAACGTATCTCTTATCTTCACAACTTAACAATGGAGGCGAAGAACAGCTTGGAGTAGACAATGAAGATATGTTATATGCTATTCTAGGTTTGGGGGTAAACGAAATGTCAATGTCATCTAATTATTTAATTTGTTTTAGTAATTAGAAAAAAGAAATTAAAATTTTAAAAATGTATTAATAAGTTATTAAATTACACGTGGAATATTACTTAAATGAATAGTAAAAAAATCTATGCTATTAATAACACGTCGGTCTCTTATTTAACCAGATCCACTTAAGTCTAAAAAAGAGAAATCTTCAAAATACAGGATGAAATCTGTATTTTTTTTTACAGGTCTTTTTTCGAAACCTAACCAAATAGCAAGGGCAAAAGATATATTAACCCATAATATAATAAATGGCAAAATAAATTATGTATTCAACAAGGTTTAAATTTTAAACTTGTGACTCTATTTTTTTCATGTGTCTAAGTTTGTTGCTTTTTTGTTTTATATTATTTTTTGTTCTATGATTTTTTTCTGTATTTTCTTTATTTTTATTAATTTATTTGTTTTATAAGTTGTTTTATTTGTATTAAATATTTATACAAAACTGTAGTATGAGTTTAAATTTAATTTTATAAATAGCTTATGAGATTAGATTGATCATCAAAAATAATAAAAAAGAAATTACTATTAATAAATAGTTTGATTTGCACCAATGTGTAGTATTGTTTACTGTTAAGTTCAGATTCTCACAAGAGAAAACAAAGCTTATTGTGAAGTTCATATTCTAAAAAAAAACTTTTAGGACGAACTCTCACAGAAAAATGGTGTGAAAAAGTATTTCAAATTAGAATAAGATTTTAAAGATAAAAAGATAAATTAGTTCTAAAGTTTATATATTTTTTTAACCAAATATATATTTTTATTAAAATTATCTCCTCTTTCTCCTCCCCTCTTTTAGGCCTTAAGAGCTTAAACAAATTTTTTTAAACAATAATTTTGAATAAATTAAAATAAGCTTAAACTTTTACTCTCATGTGAAGATAGGAGAGAGGAGCTAATAAAAATATTAAAACCTTATAGAGGTGTTGGATTATATTTATATGTTCAAATAACTTTCCTGATGTCTACTATCATGCATATAAACAGTGATTTAACTATTTCATGGCTAGTGAGAAAAATTCATATTCAAATACTTCAATCATTTTTCATTCAAGTGTTTTAATCATTTTGCACTCCAATAATACAACCTCTAAGAATTCAAAATGGATCTCACAAATCACATTTTTAATTTGCATTTCCTTACACAAGGCGTTCAGCTTTTACCTATAATAGTCCTACTAATACTATTTTATCAGAAATGCCAATTAGCATAGCTTAAAATAAGAAATTCCATTCTATCAACTTCACATTCAGTAAATCAACCATACCTGTCTAAAACATAACACAGTAAGAGTTACATATTATTGAAACTAACGGCATTACCAAAAAACCAATAAACGGATTCATAACATATCCATACACGGTAGCTACCTGTAAAATGGTTTATAGAAATATTGTATTCAGAAACCCCCCACCCCCGTCTCGCCATGTTCCACTGAGTCTTATCATGAAGTGCACTAAGGTGCGATGTTGAATCGTTAACTTTAAAGTCAATGACACTAAGCTGTAATCCTAAACCGACCCTTTGCTACTCTTCGAGCAATTACCTTTCTGCCACCCTTGGTTGCCTTCCTGCTCAAGCAAAAGAAAAACCAGGTCATCGATGAGATTACAAATGAGAATCTGCATATATGCAATATGGAAAACTTACCAGTTGTTTTCCGTTTATTCATAAATGGAAATGCCATAAAATTTGATATTGACAAGAAAACGGTTCACTCGATGATGAGGGGCAGGAAAAAGTAACAAAATGAAGCAAGTAGTCCTAG
The DNA here is from genome assembly GCA_948472305.1 of Vicia faba. Classification (NCBI taxonomy): domain Eukaryota; kingdom Viridiplantae; phylum Streptophyta; class Magnoliopsida; order Fabales; family Fabaceae; genus Vicia; species Vicia faba. The sequence continues at coordinate 95,699 of CATIWC010000432.1, forward strand.
GGTCTAATATCATGCTCGAATTATGATTTATGCCTGGTCATAGTCTGCCACTTATCCACTTTAATTGTTTCGGAAAAAAATCCAGATTATGCTAGAAGCCCTTATTATCAATGTATAATCTATGCCAAAATCAAAGCAACTATAGTTTAGAGACATGCACAACAATATTCAAATGTGGTATTATCATGTTTCAACTTTCAAGAAACAATACGATCTTACTTTCTGTTCATTTAAAAGATTTCAAATATTTTTCATGATTGCTAAGTTCTATTCACCTATGCCCCAAGCCAAGAGACCTAGGCAGTAGAATGTATAACAAAATTGTAATAGGTGCCGAGATTAATTGACAATCTCTTTTAAATCCGTTGTATCAGTGTATTTGATCTTGCATAGCCAGAGTATCCTGAAGCATGGTGATAATCTCCACAGGAATTTAAAGTTTACAAACACCGAGAAACATGTGGAAGAAAATGAAGGTTTAAATAGTCATCTTTTCTTCTCTTTTTTGTTGAAAGAAACAGTGATATATTCTTATTTATACTTAATAAAATACAGCACTAAATGAGACATCGAGATGAAAAGCTGACAGATTTACCGAGCAAAAAAACCATGATTCCTCTTTCTGCGGATAATGCTAGGTTGAAATGTCCTTTTTGGGAATAAAATCATTGGCTCATCAGAAGAAGTATCCCCTGCAGAATAGGGATGGAAATTGCTTAGAATTTCATAAAGCATCATTTTATGTTTAAGCTAGTATGAGAATACACTTTGTAATAGAAATTTAAAGCATGGCAAATCAGATAGCAATTTAAGTATATAAGTAGAGATAAAGTCACTATAGAAGTAAGTTTTGTTAAACTACAAAGCTTACTCTACTTAATAACTTCTATGGGCAATGATTTCATCTATATTCAATAGTTGGTTTGAATGATCTTAGTAAGTAGGTCAAGTCAACATAAATCAATTCATGGTGTAATTCACAAACAAATTAATACTTCAGTTGACAACTTTATGTAAATGTCTAAAATTTGGTGTGCGTAACCAACATAAAAATACCATATCACTAATATTACTGATATATTTAATGGATGGATATCTTAGATGTGTGTATTATGCAAAAAGTTACGAAGAAAATAAGTTTTGACCAAACTTATTCTTAGAGTAAGTGAATTCCCTGTATGGATATATTTGGGGACAGGTATCCTTTTCCATCCCTGAATTCCCCTTTGATGTTCATATTTTCCATTACTATATAGTCAAGCAGGAAACCAAGCTGAAGCAGCAGAATTTTGCATGGTTAAATCCACAAGTTTTTTTCCTTCATACCAGTGTTGTAACTTGTAAAATAGTGGCTACAACAATCAAGGTTGTCAGACTCGAGAGTTTAAATAGAGACTATTACAGTCACAAGCCCCTAACATCAGTTTCTTCTTTCTTCACATAGCACCATTTCTTCTTGTTTCTTCTACCTTCACAATTGTAATACTTCTTCCTTATGTGTCGTATCATATTTTTTCGCATTTGCATGACCAATCATATTTCTTCTTGTGACACCCATTGCAACACAAATGTCTATTTCAGATTGCATATACGTCACAAAGAGTGCATATACGTCACAAAGAGATAAGAAGGGAAAACGGGGATATATATTATATACTACTACTACTACAACAACAACCAAGACTTATCCACTAAGTTGGATCAGCTACATGGATCAAATTACACTTTACACCATAATATTCTATCAAAGACCATGTTTCAATCCATTTCGTTAATCTCAAGATCTTTCTTAATAGTTTCTCTTATAATTTTCTAGGTCTTCCACTACCTCTATTCCACTATCTCTAGTAGTTTGACTCTCTCCATTTGATCTACTCTTCTTACAATACTGTTTACAGGGATTCTTTCTAGATACCCAAACCTTCTATGCCTATTTTCCACCATCTTTTTTACTATAGGTGTTATCCAACATTCTCTCTAATATTGTCATCTTAAATCTTATCTCGTATAGTCTGACTACGCATCCAACGCAAGATCATCTTCTCTGTTACACTTCCTATAGGAATATATCCAACCTTTTAGAAAAAAATACGAATTGGCATCAGAATCACAAGTTGGTCCAAAAGACGAGTTTGTTTGCGAGTCAACTAGATTGAAGGAGCTAGACCCATAAACTTGACTGAATCCACGAGTTGAGTCGTGAGTTTGATAACCATGATGGCGGCACTACAACGTACGTAACGGAATTTGAACAAACCACTATGGTTCTACGACAAGCTATTTAGTATAAAGTGTTGTCAAATAAACTATTGCCAGAAATTAGCCTAGTAAATCAATGAAAAACACAAAATGGTTGTCCCCATTCACCAATAACAACAATGGTAGCATCACAAAATCACAGCATCAGTTATCAATCCAGCATTTAACCAATCAATTTCATTTGAAATAAACTTAAATTGAAAAAAATCTTCATTTTTTCACCAAGCACCCTAAAAAAACAAAACTTTATACCTAACAAAAAAAAAAACCCATCTTTTCAACAAGGATAGAGAAGGTACCATTGGGTAAGAAGAAGCGAAGAGAAGGGAGGCCACATGGGTAGAGAAACCCTTCGTTGGAAATAAGGCTCTTCACTGATTCGGCGTCGTTTTGAGGAAAATTCTGGAGCTTGGAGAGGGATGGGAAAAGGTAAGGTTGATGGTGATTGGAATTGAGAAGTGATTTTGAATTCGATAGTGATAATCGATTCAACAATGCAACTCCATTTCTGATAAGAGATTTTGAAGCCATTTTTTTTATTGGTTTCGTTCACAATATTTGGTAAACCCTAGAAGTAGTGTATCACTGAAGAAAAAGAACGGCAAAATTGATCGGTTATTAATTCGGGTTGGAGTGACTGACCCGGAATTACCCCACCCAATATACTTATTGACGCTAGATTTGTGTTTTCATTTTAGTTTTCTTCATCTTATTTTTGACCCTTAGGGCTGTTTTTGGATTTGAATATTCGAGATCTATATGAGAACTAGACCGGTAGAATTGAATTATTGGACCGACAGACGTGACATGGTACGTAAATGGATAAGTTTTTAATCTGATTTTCGATTCAAGAACTGCCTCAAATATTTAATAAGTAATTGAAGCTAATAATATAAATTTTATTTTTATTTCCTCATTTTTTTCCCTCCCTCCTTCAGTCATTTTCTCCATGTCTCCTTCCTTCTCCGCCTCCGACGACCTCCTCTTCTCTTTCCTCTTTTCGATCAAGCCAAAATGTTTAGATTGTTGAGTGTGATATACTAATTTTATGTGTTATTGAATCGTGAGTGTTGTGATATTATCTATTAGAGACTTAGAATGAATCGTTAAAGGCTTCAAGCCAAAATTTTGTAATGTATTCAACTTATCTTGTTTTTTTATTTTTATTATACTATTTTTTATCTTTACCATGTGTGCATGTTTGAGTTGATGAATCCTTCTTTACCTTGTTTCAATTTTGACCTAATTTTTCATCTAAAATGTTATTTTACATATTCTGACCTAAATATGTATTTATTGTTGTGAGTTCGTAAATGCATGTTTCAAATTTGACCTGAGTTTTGTGTTTCCCATTTGATTAACAGTAATAAAGGGGATGTCTTCTGTTGTTGAGTTTTGTTCTTAATAAAGGTTCGACTAGGGTTTTGAATTGGGGGTTTTTAATAATAAGTGTTTGTATTTTGTTCTTAATAAAGAGTAGGGTTTCTGTTGCTGAGTTTTGTTCTTATTTCGTATTACATTATTGTTTTATTGATATTGTATTGTCCTCCATGTGTTTTCAAGATTCCTCATTAACTCCAACCATAGATGATCTTGTTGATATTAATATGTTGTTTAATGGGATTGGGGAAGAGGATTCAATGAATAGAGGAAACATAGAGATTGGTGAGATGATTGATTTGGAGCTTCTAATTCCAACTGAGAACACTACTCAAAATACTACTACTACTACTTAAAATACTACCACTATTGATGGGTCAATCCCTCTTGGTGACCAAGATCAGAGTTCTAAGAGTCAGAGAAATGTCTTTCATAAAGCTCCTCGTCCCAAAAAAATATGTTGTTCATACTGAAATGCTACTTATCGAACAACCTGGTGGTATTAAGAAGTGGAAGTGCATATGATGTGGTAAGCTTTACACTTATTATGCAAAGTGGAAAAGTACTTTTAACGGTAAGAAACATTTAGAAGCTTGAATTCAGAGAAAGATGAGGTTGAAAGGTAATAATAACAAAGAGGTTGCACAGTCTAGATTAAATGTAGGTGGTAGTGATAGTACTCCTAGTCTGCCAACTTGTGTAACATCCTTCTAAATCAACATATATTTCGCGTATATTTTACACAAATAATTCAAATAATATCACAACAAGGATGTCACATTTTCATATAAACATCATATAAAATATCCTGCTCCGTAACACGGATTTTCAAAACATTTAAAAAAATTATTCCTTTAACATCATCAAATATCAAATTCAAAATCGTCACAGCGGAATCATAGTCTCAACATCTTTATTAAAAATATTTCATAGAGTCTTCCTCACACTTCATTGTTCATGATTCATAAATCAAACAATTTAAATATCATGAAAGGTAACTCATCATCTCAAAGTAAGCAAGAGAACATAACAATTTCAGAACAAATATTCCCAACTCTAATGTTACATATCAGAGCAAGACCTTTTAAAATCAACGGAATTAAACAACGTACATTGAAGTTATCCTCTAAGCTTCAGCAAACTATTCCTGATCACGTGCAAGTTACCTACGTAAAGAGGAAACATTTCCAAGCAGAAAGGGTGAGTAATCATAATCATTATAAAAGACATAAGGAATAAATATAGTAGTCATAACACATTAGCAAGAATCCGCACATCATCAAAACTTCAGGTTATACTCACGCCGTCACTTCATTATTCATTTATGGTTTCGACATATCATTAATCAACAATCATCAGCGTCATTAGTTCACACATTCACAAAGCATAATTAAATCAATCATTATGCAATACCACAAAGAATGCAATGCAACTTCGTTAGACTCATGCACGTGGCATGAAAACTTCACTGATGTCTTAGTCATCGTTTCTCCAAATATCCCCACCAATAAGATCGATTCCCGCTTGAACCAGAGCACGTCATAATATTACACTCAATCTACACTACAGGGTTGAGACCATCATCGTACCAATGTCTTATCACCATCACTATATCAAGCATCCTAACAACATCGCGGGACCGAAATCCTAACATATGCCATGAATGCATGATGCGCAATAATATAATAAAACACGACCACTACTAGTCAAAACGCATCATCATTTATATGATCATCGTATAATTATCTTCGCATGGCATGTATGCACATAAAACATGCAATCATCACTTAATTCATCACAACAACATTATTTACTCCATAATACAACATGGCATCATCATAGCAACAACAATTCATCATATACACATACATCATAATAAACCAATCACAAAATCATCCTATGCATAAAGACATAGGCACTGTAAAACACATCATATGATTCTTTTCATCCTACACACTTATAGTCCATCGCAATATCTTTCTAACGCTTCAAATGGCGCGTCAAACAAAGTCCTGAAATTCAAGTTATGACACTTTCAAAATACTGCCTATTGTCCCTCGCCTAAGGCTCGCCCGACGAAGCAGGTTACTCGCTTGAGGCTTGCCCGCCAAGGACGGGGCGAAAATCCTTCCCTCATACAAAATTCCAGGAGCTTATTTTTCTTTCGCTTCCTTGGCCCAACGAAGCTATTCACTCATTCGGCAAGATCCCTTGCACCTCCCCTTCGTCCGACGAAGCTTGGGCGAGTCATCCACCTCCATACAAATTCCAAGGGCTCTATTTTTCCCCCGGGACCTTCGCTTCCTTCTCGCCCGGCGCATTAAGGATGAAGTTCCTTCGCCCGACAAAGCAGTATATTTATAAACCTTGTACGTGATACAAAACGCCACTTCGAGTGGCGTATCAGCGCCTCGACACGCAACTACCCATATGCCTAGGCCATAATGACCCCTACACCTAGGCCATCATTTCACATTAAATGTTGCGACACGTGGCCCAGGAAGCAAGCGTCGACCGAACCTTTTGACTCCCCGGTAGTCAAGCGAGGAAAACTTTCTCCTTCACGGGCATACCCCTGCAATACAACTACGAGAATCATGGGAACACTCTTCGCGGGCACGCCTTAACTCCCGACCATAATACTTATACAACATCCTCCTTATCCACACAAAATTCCTCGAACGATACAGATCAGCGAGGAAGATTTATAATCTAAATGATCACATCCCCCTTTTCTTGCATATATTGGACTGAAAGCAGATGCTCGCGTCCCTATCGCCCATGCTCGAGATAAATGACAAAGTCTTGAAGGTCACTATGGAGATCCTCAACGCCACAACCTCCTCGATGCTCGAGTAGACCTAAAAGTCATAACTCATCTACTTAGGAGAAATGACTTGGGGGCTCGTGTTCTGGACTGGTCCTGTGCTTGATCTACCGTCGGGCAAGGCCCATCCTAACTCTACAGCGAAGAAGGCCTAACAACCTGTTGTGGACTAGACTTACACTTGGTCCTTCATTGGACAGGGCCAGCCCAACGCTGCTACGAGGAAGGCCCAATAAAGTGTCCCAGATAGCTATGATAGTTGGGGAACGTCTCCTTCTCGTTCTCGTCAAGGACGTCTTCCCCATATGCATGTCGAGGACACGTGGCTAACGAATATCTGAATATCACAGAGTCACCTTGTCCCCGTAAAGAATAGGTCTCCTACATCCTAAGATCGCGAGGCAATCCACCAGGATAGAGACCACGTACTGGTCTCCTCTATCCATGTAGGATCCTGGCAGTCTCCATTTTGGACTGGGAATCCAGCCCAAAATGGGGACTTTGACCCAACGCTAGGGGCTATAAATACCCTATTTTACTAGAGGATTAGGTATTCAATTCTACTCACTTACACTATGTGCTTGCCCTCCTTTACTATGAACCTTACTTTGGCATCGGAGTACCTTCCGGGTACACCCCCTCATTCGCTTCAACAACCGCATAAGTCCAAGTGTTGCAGGCCACTGAAGATCCTTCTGATCTCGGTAAGATCAATTTCAGATAAATCTTAGGAATTTTTAATGTCCACAACAATGTGATCAAACTTGGAAGGTGGAACTCTTAGAACCTTCTCCACTTTCTGCAGTTCAAATATCTTCTCTCCACACAACTTCATTTGATTGATCAAAGCCACCAATCTTGAGAAGAACTCTGTAATTATTTCATAATCATTCATTTGCCTATTCTCATATTGTTTCCTCTAGGATTGCACCCTGACCTTCTTTATTTTTTCATCCTCTATACAACTTCTCGAGAGTATCTCATACATCTTTGACTGTTTCTTACTCATTTATCTTCTAAAAAACATTTGAATCCACATACTAGTGGATCAAGAATAAGTCTTTTCATTCATTTTTTTCTCATTTCAAGATGAGTAGTTCTTGCGCCTTAGAGGTAGACACCAATATTATTAAGTTGAACATCATCACCAAAATTCAATGTTTTGTATGTAAATTTATAGAGATTATTACCATTTCGTCTACAAATGAAAAAAATTTCCATGTCACATCTTGATGTCATTTCATCTTATTATTCGACTTAGGTGTACAAATCTATATTAAAAAAAACTTACAAATCAGCAAAAACAATTTCAATGAATTTCCCCCCCTAAAATTTAGTATTGGAGTAACTATGACATGGCGTATAGTGAACTAAAATTTAGTAACCGCTATCTGCATAAGCAATGTTAACTATTTAATTTGAAACATATAATACTATTATTATATTGCATAAAAAGTAGTCATAATAATCCAACAGTATTAAAATCAACGACTCTATTCAAAGTAACAATTATATTCATATTTTTTTACCTTTCTATAAATACCATTGCAGTAACTTGTATTTTTTTACACACAATTTTATCTTCAATTTTTTTCTTTTGATTTTCAATCATATTTAATTTATCAAATGGATCTCAATTAATGGAATCATTATTATAATTTTTTACAAACTCTTATCGGTGACAATTCTCAAAATTTTCAAATGTGTCTACGATTATCGCTCTTTATAGGTGACGATTCTCAAAATTCCCAAACCTTTTATGTTTCAATCACCACCATTCTCTACCGACAATAATTCTCAATATCCTCAACCTTTTATGTTTCAATCACCACCAACGAACATCACTAGCCAATATACGCATTCAATGGGTACCAACGACGTTGTAGAGTTTATTAACGTTGAATCAGAATCACCAATTGAGTCCACTATAGATTCTCAAGTACTAGTGTTCTCCAATCATGATGGTCTAGAAAATATTACTTTTGCGGAAGAAGGAGAACGTTCAACTAAAAAAAACAACGTTCCAGGTTCTTAGAAGAAGAAGATAAACTTCTTATTCAAACATGACTTAACATTGCCAAAGATTCAATTCTAGGAGTTGACCAAAAATCAGATAGTTTTTGGAGTAGAATCAAAGATGGTTATAGCAACTATAGTAGACCACTTATAGTGAGAGAGTGGTATACACTCAAATCTCGACGGCATCTACTGAATAAACATTGGAAATGGTTTTGTGGTAGCTACAAACTAGTTGTTGTTAATAAGAAAAGTGGACAGTCTGAGACCAACGTCATGGATGAGGCATCGAGGAAGAGGTGATAAGATTAGTACGAGAGGCACGACAATAACCCAACAATAAAAGTAAACATAGAAAAAGAAGAACAGTGATAGATCGAAGTCGTGAAGAAGAGCATAATCGATTGTTCAATGACTACTTCTGTGAAAATTCTGTATACATAGAGGCTTAATTCAGACGAAGGTTCAGTAATGAGAAGATATGTGTTCCTTCGCATTGTTGAAGCTCTTGGGAATTATGATGAGTACTTTCAAAGAAGGACTAATGTAGTGGGTAGAATGAGACTTTCACCATTGCAGAACTGCATTATTGCTATTCGTATTCTAGCATATGGATCACCAGCTGACATTGTGGATGACTATGTTTGCATTGGTGAAAGTACGACATTAGAGTGCTTAGACAGGTTTGTAATGAGTGTGCGCATAATATTTGATGCTCAATACATGAGAAGGCCAAATAACAAAGACATTGCACGCCTACTACAAATTAACACGACACGCGGCTTTCTAGGTTCAATTGATTATATGCATTGAGAATGGAAAAAATTGTCCTGTCGCATGGAAAGGTCAATTTTCTAGAGGTGATCATGGTAAATCCAAAATCATGCTTGAAGTTGTGGCATCTCAAGACTTGTGGATTTGGCATCTATATTTTTTGGCACTGCAGGTTCTAACAACGACATTAATGTGTTAAACACGTGTGATGTGTTTAATGATATTTTGAATGGAAAAGCTCTTGCAGTGCAATACACGGTGAATCAGACAACATATCATATGAGGTACTACTTAGCAGATGACATTTATCCTAAGCGGATATTATTTGTCAAGACCATCCCTATGCCGCAAAGAGAAAAGAGAAATTTATTTGACCAATGACAAGAATCAACACAAAAGGATGTTGAACGAGCATTTGGAGTGCTCTAAGCCCGATTCGCTATTATACGTGGTCCAACGCGTGCTTGGCATGTAAATACAATCAAACACATAATTTTAGCATGCATCATATTGCATAACATGATTGTCGAAGATGAGCGAGACACATATGCTAGTAATTTTGATTACGACCATATTGATAATAATTTATCCACAGTCGGAATATCTACTGGTCCTGATCCTAATTCGAAAATATTGTTTGAAAGGATATCACATGTTCATCAAAGACAAAATCATCGCCAACTTCAAGCAGACTTATGAAGCATATTTGAGAGAGATTTAGTCACAAGAATAACAAAGGTTAGTTTTGTCTTATTTTGTATTTCGGTTCAAATGTAATTTGTTGCTTATTGTCATGTATTATTTTCGATTCTCATGAAAATGTAACTTTTTATGTATTATTATTATGCATTTTGCTTCAATATATATATATATATATATATATATATATATATATATATATATATATATATATATATATATATATATATATATATATATATATATATATATATATATATATATATATATATATATAAATTCAATAGGTAAAATTTATTAAAATACTTTTTTTCTATTTTTAAAAATTAATATGCTTTTTGCCAAAAAAATAATTAATATTTTTATGCATTTCAATTAAAATAAAAAATAATTATAAATAAAAAAATATAAAATATGAGATCAAATTTTGATTCTTTATAAACAACCCCATTAAAATAAAAATTATTCAAATCAACTATAAATTTTTTAAATTCTACCAATTAGTTTAGACCCACAAAAGTATCTCATTTTATCCACTCTGTTTACTCCCACAAAATATGGTGTTAGGTGTACAAATCTATATAAAAAAAAAAACTTACAAATCAGCAAAAGCAATTTGAATGAAAAAAAATTTCCTAAAATTTTATCGAATCATCAGAGTAAACAAATCATTTTAAGACAAGAACAGAAAAATTGACCCCCCAAATTCTCGCTCATCTTCTCCGTCAGTAGAGCCACCACTGCTAAAACCTCCATTTCCCCTCAGGTTCCTTTCTCTCTCTATCTATAATAACTTTATTGAATAAATCAACGCTCTTTCGTTCTGGGTTTTTCTTACTCGAATACCATTTCTTGATAATTTTCATACTCTAACTGTTCTTATCCAAACTTGTTATTTTAGATTTTTTTTATGAGGATTATTTGATTATATCTAATTTTGTAAAGAATCTTGGAACTGTTAATAGTTTATAAGAAATAAAATGCTTTGAAATTTATGTCTTATGCAATTTCAAACCTCATCACTTAGCTGTTGTTCTGATTACAAGATATTCTGTGGGTAAAGATTTGTGGTCTCCATTTAGGGTTTATATTGCGAGAAATTGCGGTCAAATAAGACTGATGTGGCCTTGATCACGGTTTCTATCCTAAATGTGTAATTTCTCTTTTTCATCAAGGTGGTGCAAAATAGTGGGATAAGTTGGAAGAACGATCCTTGGCTTAGGCAACTTTAACCATGATTTGACTATAGGTTAAACATGCCTCAGCAGTTTGTGCAAGTGAATGTGATGCAGTTTCGAAGTGGCAAAACAAACATCAACCTGGCACTTAATCTGAAGGTAGGCTGTGAAATAGTTAGTTTATGATGTTGAACGCTCTTTTTATGTGTTACTTTATCTCTGCTGGAAGCAGAACAGTAGCGAGTTCAACAAGATTCTATTCAATCTCAGATTGGGGCTGATCTGTAGTTATGCGTTTCTGTGATTTTTGTATTTTGGACAGTTCTCATCACTTACCTAAATGGAGCTCAATGAAGATCCTGGGCCAATTGATAATTATGTACTTTATGATCAAGATAACCATGTTTCTTCTGCAGTTTGGGATGGACAGGTGGGTGCATTATCCCTGTCGTTTATAATTTCTGTTAAGTCGCGTTTCTCATTATTCATGTTATTCAATATGATAACATTTTTCATACCAAATCCACAGGAGCGCGGTGTTCTTAGATGCCACGAACACACTTCAATGCTTGATCAGTGGAAGCTCACACCTAAACAGATTAAGTTGGTGGAGAAGGCTGGTTTCGGTTACCTGCGATTACTTCCTGCTATGAATCTTGACAATGCACTGATAGCAGCTTTGGTTGAGAGGTGGAGGAAAGAAACAAACACTTTTCACTTAACCGTTGGAGAAGTAACAATAACCCTGGAAGATGTAGCATTGTTACTTGGATTGGCTATTGATGGAGAACCAGTGATAGGACCAATAAGTGCACCAAGTGCAGTCTGTGAGAAACTACTAGGGAGAGTACCGGAGGACTTGAATGGTGGAATGGTGAAGCTTACTTGGCTGAAGGAATTCTTTTCCGAGTGTCCTGAAGATGCATTACTGGAGGAAACTGAGCGTTGTACCCGTGCATACCTTCTATACCTAGTAGGAAGTACAATATTTTCTACAACAACTGGGAACAAAGTCCCTGTTATGTACCTTTCTTTGCTTGAAAACTTTGACGTGGCCGGGAAGTTTGCTTGGGGTGCAGGAGCATTGGCGTTTTTATATCGATCACTCGGCAATGCTTCCCTTAAATCTCAAAGCACAGTTAGTGGCTGTTTAACTCTAGTGCAGGTTAAAAAATTACTTCCATTTACTCTTTAATAATCTGTTAGTTTCTGTTTGACTGACTGAATAATAGTTTTTTTAGTGTTGGAGTTATTCCCGCCTCAATGTCGCACAGCCTAAATTTAATCAAGACGCTGACAGTAATTGCTTTCCCTTTGTGCTTAAATGGAAAGGGAAAGGCGGTTGTAGGACGAAATGTAATGTAGCTTCCTACCGAAGGGCTTTTGATTCTCTTAATCCTTGTGATGTAAGCACTGATAATGTGATTCAATTGATGAATTCGGTAGAAGAAGTTAATAAATTTGCTTTAGTATCGATACACAGGTCCAGTGGCTTCCTTACAAGGATATGGACTATGCAGCCATACCGGAATATATACAGACTAGTTTGGTTTTACGGGCATCTAGGACTATGCTGCTGTGTTTTGACAAGGAGGAAAGGCACCTTCCCGATCGCTGCTTAAGGCAATTTGGCATGCATCAAACCATCCCAAAAGATGTGGAACGGTGGGAGAGGAAGAGTCGTATAGTGGATCATGGGGCAGACTTGATGGGAAAAATGGACACGGCTCTCAAAGAATGGTCTGAGCGTTGGCTTCATATTGTTGAAGGTGGCAACATTTTAGATGAGGATGAGTACATGCAGTGGTACCTGAAGATAACTCGAAAATACATTGGGAGAGTTACATCATCTGTAGAGTCGGAGTATCAGAGAGCAGTACGCCTTTGCTTATTATTTGTTACTTATCTTTCTCTTAGATATGCTATGATATGCTATGAATACATACATGACTGTTACATGCTGTTACGTTACAGGTTACTGCTATGAGGGAAATTGCGAATCTTGCTGATATATTCTCAACAGAAGGGTTGGATTCTTATAACAGAGGCTTAATTGATGAAGTGAAAAGTATTGCACATAAGTGTTTAACAGAACAATTTGAAGAATTACCAAAGGAGAAAGTGACTAAGAAGGGTAGTAAGAAACGTAAGCAAAAGGATCATCCTAGTATGGAGTATGAATAACAGCATACTAGAGAACTAACTGAAGCTAATCCTGACTTTACCTCCTGATAGTTATGATTGAAGGTTGGTCAAGGACGTAAGGTATATAATTGAACGTTCAACACCTCTAAAAGAACATATCCTATAAAACAGGTTGGCCAATTTATCAACGGCTGAGAAACTTAAGACCTTCGGGTGCAGATAGGTAGTAAATTTACGCCTAAAGCTCCATTTGATATTCTTGTTATAGGCATTTATTGGAAGTTTTCTTCATTACTTTCATTGTTCTTGATGTACAACTTTGTTTTAACATGTTTATGATATTAATTCATAAGCTTATCAGACACAATGAAATTTATTTACCTAAACATTAGCATAAAACAGACTACAAAAATCTGTTACAGCAGCTTCAGAAGTTCCAAAAACAATGGAGAAGTTGTTGTTGACAGTCATATAGACAAAATCACAACAAACACTTATTTTCCCTATCTTTTTACCAAATCTATGTTATATATATGACATGCATGTTAATTTTCATTACATAATGTCAGATAATGATATTTCAAGACACTATTAGAAGAACACAAAATTAAGTTTCACAATATGAGATCCATTATTCCACTCCTACTTTATTGCTTATAATTTTCCATTTAACCGTGCTTTCTTCATGCTCCAAGCATTCAAACTTGTGATCTTGACATCAGTAGTTCCATTATTGAAAGCATAAATAAGTGCTTTATCATTGACAGCCAATGTTGGATAAACTCTAGCTGTAATGCATGCCTTTCCTTCTCCACCAAAACTCTCTACCACAGAGTGATCAATCTGTAAAAAAAAATAAAATAAAGAAAGTAGAAACTCATTTATTAGAAGTTGAATTTTATGCTTCATTCATGATTATTTTCTAATAATAATTAATAGAAGTGGATCTTATAATATCATGACTTTTTGTATGTAAGTTACAAATTGATGGAACTTTTGTGGACCACTCTACAATTATGTAAGAAATAAACATTTATGTTTGAAAAAGTATGTACATAATCTATAGGTTTGAAATTGTCAAATGCCTTAAATCCTTAATCAATTATAACTTACCAAAGTTCTCAATGACAGCTTCTCATGAAGAACATCCACGTCTATAAAAGTCCCATAACTAGTCAAATCATTATCTTTATTCAAAGAAGACCTGTTAAATAAAAAATGCATTTTTATAAGATAGAGTTGGAACTTAGAACTCAATTTTGAATATAATCAGAGGGATAAGGACAAACCTGCTTTGGTCACTACAAAAGAGGACTATGTTTTTGTTTTGGAATCCGAATATTCTAAAGAACACTGATGTGAACTCTTGTAACCCTTTTGAAGCAAAAACAAACAAACCAAAAGGTCCTAGACCACTTTTTACTGATGTACCCTTTTGGCTACACAGAATTTGAGGGTCTGGCAATTTCTCTAAAACTTCAGCTTCTCCAATGGTATTTTTATTCACTTCAAATGCAATCTCAACATCAGCCTGCATAAGTTAAATAACTGATTAATTAATCTAATTTCAAAATAATCATAATCACCAATGTATTTTGCCGTTGCTATTACAAACAAATATTTACTTTTCAGATTCATTGAATAACAAATATATCATATTTATACGGATCAGATACATCATACATACCATATATCAATTATTATATATTTTGTTGCTCATGTCATGCAGTTATTGTAGTAATTAAGAAAGCATGGCTTACTTGTGATGCTGTGACACCATTAATTTGAAGAAGTTCAGCTCCCTTGAGAAGTTTGGTGGGCAAGTTGACATGATTTACTCGCAGCTTCTCAATTTCTACAACTGGCCACTGTACCAACTGTTTTCCTGACTCATGTAACCAAATAGTTCTTGGAATTGTCTGCACATACATGTAAATTATTGTTCAAATTGTCACATCAATTTAAGAGCTTAAATTCAACCTTGATATGCACATTAACTGCTCACTAAACCATTATGTTGAACTAAAAACACAAAATAAATTAAGAAAATTATTAAAACTAACTGATAGAAATAGGTAAAGAGAGAGAATTAAAAGAAACTCTCATTGTATTATTTTAAACAGTAATACAAGAGGCTACTTTATATAGCCATGTGATACAAAGCAGAAAAGGTGTGAGGCCATAACAAGCTAACAGCACACCACTAACAAACCTGACAGCTCAGCAAAACAGAATAGAAAGATAAAATGAAGGGCATATTAGTAAACTACTCTATTAGTCCCCCTTAGAAGCTGATGGCAGACTTGTCAAAGCAGCCTTATCATACACACGCAACTTGGAACGAAGAGGAACAAACTTGGCAGCAGAGAGGGGCTTAGTGAGAATGTCAGCCCATTGATCTTGAGCTGGTACATGAACAACAGTCAGACTTTTGCTGAGTACTTTCTCTCGCAGAAAGAAAATATCAAGCTCCATATGCTTAGTCCTGTTGTGAAGAATAGGATTGTGAGCCAAAGTAACAGTGCTCAAGTTATCACACAAGATCTTAGGAACTTGAGAGGAATAATGGAGTTCCTTGAGCAAGGACTGAATCCAAATGAGTTCAGCAGCTAGCTGAGCCATACTGCGATATTCCGCTTCAGCACTGGACCTTGCAACAAGCTGTTGCTTCTTGGACCACCAGGAAACAACATTAGGCCCAAGATATATGCAGGCCCCTGAAGTAGATCTCCGGTCATCAGGGTCTGATGCCCAGTCTGCATCACAGAACCCTAGCAACTGCATTGGTTGCTGAATAGGAGCAGGCTGAAGGAGAAGACCATGGTGCAGAGTACCACTTAGGTACCTTAAGATTCTTTTAACAGCCTTCCAATGATCCTCTAAAGGATTGGACAAAAACTGACAGACTTTGTTGACTGAAAAAGAGATCTCTGGCCTAGTTAAGGTAGCATATTGAAGGGCACCAACCACAGACCGAAACTGAGTAGGGTCATCAACCGCAGCAGACCCAACCTTGGACAATTTGCTGCTAGAGACCATGGGAGTAGGCATGCCATTGGCATTCAACATATTAAGCCTTGAAAGCAAATCTGTGATGTACTTAGTCTGAGATAAGAGAAGAGAACCATTAGGGAGATGAGTCACTTGAATCCCTAGGAAATAATCAAGTTGTCCCAGCTGTTTGAGAGAGAAAGAATTATTGAGATGCTTGATCAAGGAAGCTATAAAAGGAGCAGAACTACCCGTGATGATTATATCATCAACATAGACCAGAATTAGAATCTGAAGTTTACCTTGATGCAACAAAAACAAGCTAGGATCACATCTACTAGCCTTAAACCCGAGTTGAACCAAGGCACACTTTAGCTTATCAAACCAGGCCCTAGGAGCCTGTTTTAAACCATAAATAGCCTTATTTAACTTGCAAACAAGAGTTCGGTCAGCAACTTCAAAGCCAGGGGGCTGTTGCATAAGGACTTCTTCTTCAAGAGTGCCATTGAGGAAGGCATTGTTAACATCAATCTGCTGCAATGGCCACCTGTTTGTAACAGCAATAGAAAGAACAATTCTCACAGTAACAGGTTTAATGACAGGAGAAAAAGTCTCTTGAAAATCATCACCAGCCTTTTGATGGAACCCTTTAGCCACTAATCTGGCTTTATACCTGTTTATGGAACCATCAGGATTCTCCTTAGTCCTGAACACCCACTTACATCCAATAGGCTTCCTTCCAGCAGGAGCTTTCACCAAAGTCCAGGTCTGATTTCTCAGCAGTGCCTGATGTTCTTCCTTCATGGCCTGAAACCAGTTAGGAGCAGCCAAGGCTTGCTCAACAGATGTAGGTTCAAGGTGGGCTATTAATAGAGTAGGGTGAAGTCTAGGAAGAGTGATTCCTCTTTTAGCTCTAGTTTGCATAGGGTGGATGTTTTGAGGGTGAATGGAAGGTAAAGCTGTGGCAGCAGGGTGGGAAATAGGACTAGGGCCAGGGGAGGGACCAACTAAAGGAGAGGAATATGAAGAGGAGGGAGAAAGAGTGCTAGCTTCAGCTGGATCAGAGAGAATGAGGGCAGGAGAGGAAGAAGGAGAAGAGGTAATGGGAATGGCAGTGAGAGGTTGAGGGATAGGTTGCTGACCAGAAGAATAAGAGTTGTTAGAGGGAGCAGCAGAGGAAGAGGAAGAAGAGATTGGAGAAAAATTAGAAATAGTGGGACTGCTAAGTTGAGGAAAAGCAGAATTTGAGGAAGAAGAAGGCATAGAAGACAGATTAGAAGTAGAGGGAGCAGAGGAAACAGGAGGAAAACTGAGAGAGGGAGAGGAAGAGGATGGAGTGTTAGGAAGAGAGACAGATTTTGAAGAAGAAACCAAGGTGGAATAAGGAAAATTTGCTTCATTAAAAACAACATCCTTGGAAATAAAAATGCGACCATCTGAAGCAAGGCATTTATAGCCTTTGTGAGAGGTAGAGTATCCAAGGAAAATACACAGTTGAGATCTAAAATCAAGTTTATGAGAATTATAGGGACGGAGAAAAGGATAACATGCACAGCCAAAGACTTTAAGGATAGTATAGTCAGGGTTTTTGTGAAGTAATTTAAAATAAGGTGAGACATTGTCAAGTATAGGTGTAGGAAGTCTGTTAATGAGATATGCAGCTGTGACAAAGGCATGATCCCAGAATTTTAAGGGAAGGGTGGACTGAGCAAGGAGTGTGAGACCAGTCTCAACAATGTGCCTGTGCTTACGTTCAACAAGGCCATTTTGGTGATGTGTATGGGGACAAGTGAATCTGTGAACAATCCCTAAATCTGTGAGATATTTGGTAAGAGGCCTAAACTCACCTCCCCCATCAGTTTGGACACATTTAATGGGACAATTGAACTGAAGTTCAACCATTTTCTTAAACTGAAGAAATTGAACCATGGTGTCAGACTTAAGTTTGAGAGGAAAAACCCAAACAAACCTAGAGAAGGCATCAATACAGGTTAGGAAATAGGTATAACCACTGGAAGATTGCATAGGGGCAGGACCCCAAAGATCACATACAACCAGCTCAAAGGGATGAGAGTAAACTGTGGTAGATAAAGAAGAAGGAAGTCTATGAGACTTGCCAATGCAGCAAGCGTGACATAACTCAGCAGGGGGTTTAGATGGAAAGGATTGATTACACAGTTTGAAGATTTCAGTGAGGGTATGATGATTGGGGTGTCCCAGCCTAGTATGCCAAAGCACATATTTATTGGATGCAATAGAATTTGCAGCATTAAAGTGTGAGGAAGGTAAAACAGTACTGACAGAGTTTAGAGAAGAATTGAAAAAGGTACTTGTAACATTATAATTGCAAGATTCATTACAAGAAGACAAAGGATTTATAGTATGATTTGCAACAGATTCAGTACACTGAGATATAGAATCTATAACATCCGTCCTATAGGAAGTATTACAATTGTATGCTGCAGGATAACTATGACTAGAACTATAAGAGGAAGAAGATTTGGACAACGGAGGAGCAGCTGGATTGGAGAATTTATAGAGGCCATCAGCACCAACAAGACCACTGAGTAAGACTTCAGAAGTAGCCTGAGATTTGACAACACAAAACTTAGGATGAAATTCAAAAAATACAGAATTATCTTGAGCAAATTTGCTCACACTCATAAGGTTTTTGGTGATGTGAGGGACATGTAAGAGATTGTTAAGAGTGAGAGATAGATGAGGTTTGTGAGGTAAGGGAAAAGACATAGAACCTACAGAGTTGATGGACAAACCTTGGCCGTTACCTATGAAAACTTGTTCAGTTCCAGGCACGGAGGCAGAGTCAGACACATTAGAGGCATCAGGAGTAACATGATGAGAAGCTCCTGAGTCAGGATACCACCACTGGTTTGCACTGTTAGCTTCAGTACCTGCATAAAAGGCTTGTGGTGCAGAAGATCTGGGAGGCGCAGCTCTGGGAGAAGCATAAGCAAGCTGCACAGGATAAACAGCACGAGGAGCCACGTGAAAAGGATTGAAGGGAGCTCGATGATGTGGATAACTAGCACCACTTGAATTGGCATAACGATAGTAGCATACTGAAGCATCATGACCAGGTTTGTGACAAATCTGACACGGTGATTTCCCAAAACGACCTCCTCCACGACCAAAACGACCACCACCGCGACCAGAACGACCACCACGTGCACCATAGGAATGATTTTCAGCATTAGCGGTGACGTGACTCGTTCCTTGAGGAAACGCCTCGGAGATGACTTGATCAGAAGCGACTGGAGTGGGAGAAGGTGTTGCTTGAGTGAGATTGATCGTCGCCGTCGCCGGTTCTGTAATCGCAGCTTTGCGATGCTTCTCCAATCGCGACTCATGAGCAAGCAAGGAAGACTCCAACTCTTCCAAGGAGCTAACGTCATCTTTGCTGTTAACGGCGGCGACAATAGAATCATAATCCTCAGGTAACGAATCAAGAACAATCTCAATTAGGTTACGAAGAGGAACGGGATCACCGATGGAGGTTAGCGACTCACTGATGTCACGTGAACGCGTCATAAGCTCAGTAATCGTTAGTGAACCCTTCGTAAGACGCCGGAGTTCTGAACGAAGTTGACGAGCCTTGGTGGAGAGAAGAACATCAAAGTACCGATGAACTTCTGTCCACACCTGCCACGCATGCTTGCAGTCAACGAGCTTAGGAAGGAGAGCATCGGAGATGGTAGAGAGAAGCCAGGTGCAAATGAGAGCATCCTGCTGTTCCCACTCAAGAAACGCACTGTGAGATGCAGGATCTGAGGGAGACGGTGGCGGAATCACCGGAACAGTGACAAAGCGTTGAAGACGATGACCACGGACGACGCCATCAATCTGCTGCTTCCACTGTTTGAAATTCTTGTCGTCAAGCTTAACAGAAATTAGGTGAGAAAGTTTCACCTGAGAGGAAGGGAATAAAGGTTCCATGGATCGGAAAAAAAAATTATGCTCTGTATACCATGATAGAAATAGGTAAAGAGAGAGAATTAAAAGAAACTCTCATTGTATTATTTTAAACAGTAATACAAGAGGCTACTTTATATAGCCATGTGATACAAAGCAGAAAAGGTGTGAGGCCATAACAAGCTAACAGCACACCACTAACAAACCTGACAGCTCAGCAAAACAGAATAGAAAGATAAAATGAAGGGCATATTAGTAAACTACTCTATTACTAACTTACATGGATTCCAGACCATCCTTTCTTGATATCATCAGGAATACTTGAAGATTCATTAACCCAACCAAGCAAAATCCTTCTATTTTTCTCATAATCAAAGAAAGTTTTTGAAGCATAATATTTCCCATAATCATATCTAAAAACCTCCTCAATCTCCACCTCTTCAAAACCTCTATCAGGGACAAATCTGTCTTTTTCCTCATCATAACTCCCAATTAAATAATAATCATGTTTCTTATCATCTAAACTAACCTTAAGAACATGTCTAACATAATCATCATTCAATGATGTATCAACACCCTTAATTCCATTTTTCAACACAGGAAAAAAATCAGGACACTCCCACATTCCAGTGCCCTTAGCTGAATGCAAAGGGTGCTTAGATTTTTTCCATTTAACAAAATCTTTACTCTTGTACAAAATTGCAATCCCTCTAGTACTTCTTTTGCTACCAACAATAACCCTCCATTTTCCATCTTTTCCTAGCCAACCAGTAGTTGGATCTCTAAATGAACTTGCATTAATTTTATTTTCACTAGTTGGTTCAATTACTGGATTTTCTGGTGACTTGATCCATTCCCTTAGAAAAGGATCAGAGAAATCTTTAGGATATGCTAAATTTTGAACTTGGTGGTTCAGTTTGTTGATTCCTGTGTATAGAATTGATGGTTTGTTACCATGAAGGATTGTGGTTGATCCTGACCAACAACCGTTTATATCCGACGGTTGAGATGGAAAGATGGCTGGATCTAGTGGGATCCAGTTTATAAGATCAGTTGAAACTGAATGTGCCCATACTATATTTCCCCATTGTGCACCTTTAGGGTTGTATTGGTAGAATAAATGATAAACTCCTTTATAAATCAATGGACCTACAAAAAATCTCGATATCGATAAAAAATTTTAAAAATAAATAAATTAAACATAGTCACATATGTCAACTTATCGTATTGATATCAAACACTGATATATGCTGGTGAAATAACAAAGACATAAAACAAACATCTGACCTACTTTATTCTAATTTGTGCATTTTTTCTAAATCATTACAAATATGATCATCTTCTTTGAATGGCAACATTTCTTTTGGCATAATTGTTGACTTTATTTTTATTGTTGAAATTGTTGAAATGTCATTTTCCTATTGATTTGGCATATGATTTGCTTATAGATGATGCATGTTATATATTGCTATATACGTGATGATATCTTTTTCAAGCTTTGGAACTGCCGTTTGTATTATTATTATTATTATTATGAACATTTCAACATTTTGAGCTTTGACTAAATTTGATAAAAACTATTTATGAAATTAATCATATATTAAATTAATTTCACAAATAGTTAGAGATGATCTTTGAAAATTTGAAAAACACATACATTAGATACAACAATGATGGAACTAATATGAAAGAAACTATATGCATAAAGAATTGAACTAACCATTAGGATCTGCAAATCCACACATCCATTTAAGCATAACATGTCAAAGAACATAAACAAGAAGAATCTGTCAGATGTAAAAATTTAAACAAAAAAAAAATACACAATATATATTAAGAGCATATTAATTACCATTTATCCAATTCTTTGGAGGTTGAAAATGATAACCAGTTCTATAAGGTTGATTTGTAGAATATTCATCAGAAGACAAACTCTCAAGTTCTCTATAAACATGGTGAGTAGCTTCAATAGGAAGAACACCATTAACATAAATGAAAGTAAAGAGAGGTAATAGCCAAATTGTAGAGAGTATAGTCATGGTGGCAATGAATTGTTATGTTGAAATGTGGAGAAAATTACAAGGCCATGGTATCTATTTATGTACAAAGAATAGAAAAATGTTGTGGGGGCTATGGTGAATCTTGTGACCAATGGAAAAGGGTACAGATTACTCGATGTGTATTATAATATAAGAAGTGATTTTTTTAATATAGGTTGCTATATTGATCATGTGAAAGAAGCAACCAAGAAAGTGTGTAGCCATAATTGTCAAAGGCAGTAATTAGTTATTTTTGGGATAAAGTAACTAGTAAGCCATACTTTTTTGTTTTGGTAATGAGTAGTTAGCAATACTTAATTTAATTAAAATCTATGTTGAAAGAAATGCCTATAATTATTAAAATCTATGTTGAAAGACATGTCTATAATTATTATTTGAAGGTTTTGAATATATAAAATTACTCTAAACCAAAAATAAAATAAAAGTAAAATATTCTTTTTAATCCCTTAACTTTATCTTTGGATCTATTCTGGTTTTTATCTTTAAAAAATTTCAAAGTAGTTCTTTAATTGTTCAAAAAGGACTATATTTATCTTTTTCGTCTGGACCGTTAGTCAAAATCAATGGTAGAGCTTATGTGGCATATATGTAGCATTGCACGTGTTTACATTTTTCGTCCAGGTGGATTAAAGTATCTTAAAAAAAGGGTTAAAGCATTGCATGCGTTAAAGGATCATATTACATCTCCAACACTTTGAAGGTAATCCTAGGGCAGCCATTGTTGGTAGCTCCATTCTGCGAAGAAACTGCAAGCAAGCGAAGGCATATTCCATTCTTGAAGGTGAAATCGACCACAACACTGCTCATCGTATGTAAGTTTCTACAAAACTATGATTTTCGTAGTTAGGGTTTTTTGAAATCAATCTTTCTGAAATCTAATATCTTCCTGTCCATTTAGGATATAGTCTAAAATGGATGAATATATGAACATTACAATACACCATAGTGGCGAATTTGTTACTGAGGACATGAGTGTTTACGAAGGAGGTGAGATTGCTGATTTGAGAGTAGATATTGATAAGTGGATCTATTTTGAATTGATAGGTGCTATTAAAGAGCTAGGTTACGCAGATGTAGAGAATATATTATAGGGATCCTACTGCTGGGATGAATATGTTGGTTGATGACAAGGAGGCATTAGAGATTGTTGATCTATATATGGTTCATCTTAGTGTTGAAGTCTTTATTCAACACACGTTGTCAAAGCCTGATTATGCTGATGAGACTGACGTTGTATTAGATGAGGTACCCCTTAATGTGATAGTTGATGAGGCAGAAGTTGTGCTTGAGGAGATGTTGAATGAAACTGATAGAAGGGAAGATGGTGTTAGGGAAGATGATGTTAGCATGGATGGTGTTGGGGAAGATGATATTAGGGAAGATGGTGTTCATGCAGTAGGAACTGATGATAATGTGCCAATGGTTGATGAGGTTGAAAGTGATGATATTGGACATAGGGCTGGTGAGGTTGATGATGTTGTTAGACTGACTGATGATGATGATAGTTCTGATGATAGCACCTTCAACTATGATAGTGCAATAGAGGTAGTATTTGATGATGACTCTGATGAGTATGACACTGATTTGAAAGAGGAAGAGGGTAGCCTAATTAACTATGAACACATGGAAAGAAAAAAAGACAAAAAAAGTGTGAAGCAAACAAAGAAGATAGCAAAGGAAGTGATAATGAAAGTGATGATCTAGGAAGTGACTGTGATAGTGATGATAGCAGTAGAGTTAGGAGAAAGAAGTATCCAGTTTTCAAGATTCAAAAGGATATGTCCAATTACAAATGGGAAGTGGGAACCTACTTTAGTACAACAGAAACTTTCAAGGAGCCATTACCTCTTATGCAGTCTAATATGGCAGAAATTTAAAGTTCATTAAAAATGACAAGACAAGGATTAGGGTTAGGTGTAAGGAAGGATGTGAATGGGAATCCTATTATGCTAAATTGTCTAACGGGGATTCTTGGCAACTAAGAAAGGTAGTAGACACTCATAGTTGCAGTAGAGAATATAATGTGAAGTTAATGAAGACTAAATGGTTGAGCAAGAGGTTGCAGAATTCACTTAAAACCAACCCTAGAATGAAAATTAAGGACATTAAGGAGAAGGTACAAAAGAAGTGGAATGTGGGGGTCAACAAAACCAAGGCTATAAGGGCTAGGTTTGCAACTAGAGACACGATCAATGGGTCGTTCCTAGGGGATTATGCAAGGATATATGACTATGCACACGAGTTATTAAGAGCTAACCCAGGGTCAACTGTAAAATTGAATGTCGAACCTGCACAAGAAGCTGGTGTTCAGAAATCACATTTCAAAAGGATATACATATGCTTGGCAGCTTGTAAGGAAAGCTTTAAGTTAAACAAATATTTCATTGGACTTGATGGATCTTTTTTGAAAGGCCTTTGTGGGGGTCAAATACTTGCAGCCATAGGTAGAGATCCCAATGATCAAATGCTACCAATAGCATATGCAGTTGTGATACGGTGGGAGAACTGACTAGAGGTTTTGCGTTTCGTTCGCACTTGTGCGGTTAGCAAGAGTCGCCACCGAATTTTCTTTTATCCCAAAGGAAAGGTAAAAAAGCACAGGAAAGACCTTTCGAGAATTTTCTCGGGTTCGGGGGGTAGATTATGAAAAGGGAAGGTATTAGCACCCTTTTCATCCATGGTTTTCCATGGGCTCTTAGTTACTTGTTTTAGATCACTTGCTTTTGTTTTGATTGTGTGCTTGTGGTATGGGTTTTTGAAAGTATTTTGGAAAATTTCTTTGTAATGGTTCTCGCCTCTATAAGAACATATACAAAGTTTTGTTTCGAAAAATGGTTCAAAGATGTGTTTGTGAATCGTGTTTTGAAAAGTGTTTTGAAAAGAGGTTTTGTAATGGTTCTCGTCTCTATAAGAACGTATACAAAACGTTTTATCTTTTGAAAAATGTTTTGAAATGGAAGTGTAGGTGTGAAAGTATTTGTCATGAGCAAGCGAGTAACTAAGAGCGAATCTATCTACTCGAAAGGTCTTAAATTGTTCTTTTTTCTTCCTCTTAATGGTGCTATCTTACCATTGATTTGGTAAGAAGCCCCATCCTTGGATGTGAAGGGACAGGCGCGGGTCAATTTTACAATCATTGAAGGCAGCTTGTGAGACGCTCTAGTAATTTTTTGTAAGGGACGAGATCATTTTAATCGAAGGCAACATCGAGGGTCATCGAGGGACTACGATCTTTGTTTATCGAAGGGTCATTGCTAGAATGTCTCATATTCGAGGGACATGGTTGTATTTCCGAGGCAACAAGTGAGGTTACCCTAGATGTGCGCGTGTGAGAAGTGTGTTGATTTCAAGTTATTTTATTCTTGGATTAGGTCTTCTAGCGATTGATTTTTGAATCTTGCCATACATGCCTAATTACTATACAATATATAGAAAGAAATAAATTGCGAGAATTAAAAATTCTAAGCTATTACAAAAGTATCCGGAAATGGGGGTACAATTATTACAAATGGGGATGAATCACATAAAAATAGCAATGTCCAAATAATACAACCAAATCGAATTGTTGTGCGATTTAATACAAAGCTATGACCATTTATGAAATAAAATCAACAAGGTATGAAATGTATGTATTTACTTGAAAAAAGAAAAATA